>JAOTON010002038.1:830000-1087500 GCA_034440635.1 Lepas anatifera
GTGAGAGGCCTCTTGTTCGACCAATGGGGCTGTAGTGTATCCCGGGATGCAGCTTCTCGCTTCTTAACCCGCGCCCCACCGGGGGTCCGGCGCCACCTTCGCCCCACCCGGGGCATCGATGCCCCTATAACTCCGAAAATATGGGCGTTAGCGCGAATCTGCAAAGTGCAATAGAAAGCTCACGTGAATTCAGTAAGAAATTACTTAACAAGTTTTAGCGCTCAGGTCAATGGTTTGACCTCCAGAGGTCAAATTAGGTCAAGATCGGCTATTTTCACTCAAATATGCAATGCTTAAGCAAACTGGGCATAACTCTTATGCCATTAAAACTATTGAGATGTGGTAAAGTCCATTGGATAGGAAAATGCCAGATCTTTTTTCGCTATGTGGAACGTTATGAGCTCCCGCTAGCAGTTTGACCTCTAAAGGTCACTTCGTGACCTAATATGACCTGAGGTCACGAAAGGTCAGAATGTGACCTTGCCGTATATCAAACGAAAGCCAGTGACGAGACATACACGATGGTGTTTGATTCAGCGCTCTAGCTTATATAGGTCAAAAGTTATTGTCAAAATACTGTGTTTGACCCCTTGTGACCTTGGATGACCTTGGAGAGGTCAGAGGGAAAACATGACCCCTGAAATTAGTGAAGGGGTGTCCAAAAACGCTTTTCTGATCAAGTCGAGCATTTTCAATCGTTTTTGTGACTTTTAGATCATAGACAAATTTTCTCCATGCTTTTTTAATGGGAGAGGTCACCTCGTGACCTGACCTCAGGTCACGAAATCGAAAAATCCCGGATATACGTCTTGTGGACCCTAGAGGGGTCATAAAGTGTAGGAAGTTTCAAATCAATCGACTTCAAAATGTAGCTCTTACAGAGCTCTAAAGTTGAAGTGAGGTGACCTTGGTTGACCTCGTCTGGTAACCTGACCTTGGGTGACCCGGGGTAAACAATTTCAGGGATGGTGGGAAAATGATGCAGTGAGAGGTAGAGCCCTCAAATGCGGTGCTGCGCCTCGTCGTTCTTCTGCTATCCCGGAAAAACCTTAGGGGGCCATGGATGGCCCCCCGTTGGGGCGAGGGTTAAAGGGAAGGGCAATGTTAGGAACAGTTTGGATGCAAAATATCGTACTGGGGACGCGCCTGCATTCCCCTAAAATATAAAACGTTACGCACCTGACTTTCAGTCTTGCCCACAGTCGCTGTCCTGACGGATAAATACAGAGCGCTGATAATACTAATGTGGTTATGATCCATTTATAAAGTACTGCAAGGGTACTAAACTGAGACTAGAGTGCTGTATCTCTCCAGACTGGAACGTTCTCTGACGTTCCTCTCCCGTCCCGACAGCAGCCAAACAGCCAAGCCGCGGCGGGCGGTGGTGCGCCGGGTTCGGGCCTCCCCGCCGGCGCCAGCATGCCCCGCCTGCCCACCATGGCCGTCACTGTGATGCCGGTGAAAGGCTACCGGGCAACCCGCACCAACAGACTGCCGCTGCTGGCGCCCCGCGGCAAAACGGCGCTGCTGTCGCCGGCCGACGCCGTCCTGGCCGTGGCCAAACAGAGAGGTGAGACTCGCTCCCTGGATCTCCACTGCCTTCACGGTGATGCGCCCGTGTGTGAGGTAGCGATGGAGTGTGGATTTGTTCAGGGTGGAGCTAAAGATTCGGGTCTGGTCTGAAGTGGCCGACGGAACAGACTGCAACGGGTCCGGTGCCTCTGATGTCTGAACCACCAATCTATCAGTTTAAATTATCTACCTCCTGTAAGCTGAGAACTCTTATTACTTACTTTACGACAGGTGAGTCCGTTTCATGAGTCCTGCCTGTACAGCTGAGCGCCACCCTCTGGCGTTTTCTGCAGAGTCGGAGGGTGCGGCTGCCGTGATCGACTGTGAGGCTGTACCGGACGCTGTCACACTACAGGTGGCGCCGCCGGACTGCACCCTGGGTGACGTCAGCGAGCACCAGTTCACCGCGCCGCCGCTAGGTGAACAGAGCTTGCACATCAGGGATAGTTTCGTGGAAAAGCTAAGTTTAATTTTTATTATTTTGTATCATTGTGTTGGTCCCGGCATCGGGAGGCCTGCCGTGGTCAGATTTGTTACGGAAAGCCTGTATAAACAATACAAGAAAACAAGAGCCTACACATCTTACAATATGTTTTGTTTGAGTTCAATGCACTAATTTTGGAATTAATGACCCTTTGTGGGCCGATTTTTGACAAGCTTCTGTAATCATAAGCTTTAAATTTGATTTATAGGTAATGAGGATTTGCTCTATACCTTATCTAGCATCATTCGGATCCTGTGCTGCGGACAAAGTTCTGGCCGGGGCCAAAATAACTCATTCTCAATAGTGTTGAATGTTCGAAAATACAAATAATAGGGCGAAACCACGAAGCGGCCCATGCTTTCAGCTCCTGGCGCGGTTCTTTTGTCGGAAACCGCGTGAGTTTTACATCGTAATCGTTAGTGAATTCTGCAGCTTAAAACTGTGTAACATGGATTATTGTATGAATATTTCACACGCAAGGTTGTGAAGTGTAACCAACACATGTCCAGGCTGTGTTGGGAAACAATTCAGCCTTGTTTAATGCGCCTCAGCAGCCCTGACGAACTCTGCCGGTTTTTGTTGTAGCGAATTACCGTTGGGTCATTCCACCATAAATCGACCAAAAATATCGTAAAATAAAACTTTTTTATTCTCTCCAAAATTGGTGCCAAGGGGGTTTCAGAGGTGTAGAATCTAACCATGGCGTCAAAAAGTTATTTGAAAATTTGTTAAGACAGATATAGCCTCGGGCATTTTGGGGGGTCACCATGTAGGCATTGTTTTGAAAGCTTACAGTTCTGCCATTTTTTAATGATCGTAACGATATTTTACATTTTTGTTCACCATTTAGCAGATTTCAATTTGGCTGTCTTCGATTTTTATATTTCTGCAAATCTGACGTAATGACCTAGTTTTTGAACGGTGACCTTGACCCGCAGTACAGTGAAACTTATAAATTCGTGTGATAGGATTTTTACATTTAGCAGTTCTCTTTTAGGTAAAATAATAAAAAAAAGGTTTTTGCGCAAAATATACTACTTTTACCTCCGAAACATCACACTAGGTGTCACTATGGAGCTGTGCCGTCGTAACTCACGGTATAATTAATGGCAGTGACGGCGGAAAATCCGAATTTAAGGGGCACCATGGAATTTTTAACCCATTTATTTCTAGTCAACGCCATAGGGTGTGTTAACCCTTGCATGCGCAAGGGGTGGTTGTTGCAACCCCCCCCGCAGGTTTTTCAAGAATTGAAAACAAGCTTATTAAGTTAGAGTTTTGAAATGTTGTATAGCCTCTGGGGCATGCATTGCGCATATTTTGGAAAAAATTGTTCCTACCTTTCAATATCACGGAGTTATGACCTTAAGAGTGGAGGAATGTTGGGATCATTTGGGAGCCTGTACCCGTTTTCACGTGAATGTTCCTGTCTCTCATCGTTCTTTTGCAGCATTTGCTCATGAACTGGCCCATAATATTTCTTCCAACCTTCGAGGATCACTTTTATGAGTTTAGATCTTTCATGACCTTTTTTACATTCAATGACCTTGATTTGACCTTGCGTGACCCCAGTTATAAATCTGTGTCGAATAACGTTTACAGATGCGTGTTTCAATTAGATATTTCTAAATGAGATGAACACCGAATGATTTGAGTTGCGTCCGATACGGACTTGACCTTTTTCGACATGTGGCCTTATCCTACCTTGAAAGGGGGTAAGCAATAACAGATGGATAAGCAAACTTACTTGGCGTAAATGATGCAGAATGGTTTATGAATAATCAATTTGAATGATATAGATACTGAACTAGCTGGTTTGCATATTACATGGACTTGACCTTTTTCGAAATTTGACCTTATTTGGCCTTGAAGGGGGTGTAAGCAATAACAATGATGCTTAATTTCTTACGAATAGTCAATTTGCATGAAAAGGACACTGAACTAGACGTTTTTCTTCAATACGGACTTGACTTTTCGACCTTTGAACTAATTTGACCTTGAAGGGGGTGTAAGCAGTCAAGATGATTAGAAACCCATTTAATTGGCGTAAATGATTCAGAATGGCTTATGAATATTCCGTTTAAATGGTGTGGACACTTGAACTAGTTACTTTCTCTTCTAAGGAGTACTTTTGAACTCTGAACCAGTCTCATGCAATGCAATGCACCACTAAAAATCACCAATGATATGTTTTTAGTGCTTATAACTTCTTCATTGTAAAAGAGCTAAAACAATGAGTACGCTGAGCACACTTCACTTAGAGATTACCGTAGGTCAAGCTTAACCCTCGCCCCACCGGGGGCCATCGATGGCCCCTAAGGTTTTTCCGGGATAGCAGAAAAACAACGAAGCGCAGCACCGCGGTTGAGGGCTCTACCTCTCACTGCATCATTTTCCCATCATCCCTGAAATTTTTTACCCGGGTCACCCAAGGTCAGGTCACCAGACGAGGTCAACCAAGGTCACCTCACTTCACCTTTAGAGCTCTGTAAGAGCTACATTTCAAAGTCGATCGATTTGAAACTTCCTACACTTCATGACCCCTCCAGGGTCTACAAGGTGTATATCCGGGATTTTTCGATTTCGTGCCCTGAGGTCAGGTCACGAGGCGACCTCTCCCATTGGAAAAGCATGGGGAAAAGCTATTTCATGATATAAAAGCCACAAAAATGATTGCAAATACTCAGACTGCTCAGAACAACGTTTTCGGACAACCTTTCACGGATCCCAGGGGTCATATTTGCCCTTTGACTTTTCCAAGGTCATCCAAGGTCACCAGAGGTCAAAAACAGTATTTTGACAATAACTTTTGACCTAATTGAGCTAGAGCGGTGAAACAAACACCATCGTGTTTGTCTTGTCACTGGCTTTCATTTGATATACGGCAAGGTCACTTTTTGACCTTTCGTGACCTCAGGTCATATTAGGTCACGAGGTGACCTCTGGCGGTCAAACCACTGGCGGGAGGTCTTTACGTTCCACATAGCGGAAAAAGTACTGGCAATTTGCTATCAAATGTACTTTACCAGGCCTCAATAGCTCTAATGACATAAGAGTTATGCCTAGTTTGCTTAATCATTGCATATTTGAGTGAAAATAGCCGGTCTTGACCTAATTTGACCTCTGGAGGTCAAGCCATTGACCTGAGCACTAAAACATGCGAAGTAATTTCTTACTGAATTCACGCGAGCTTTCTATTGCACTTTGCAGATTTGCGCTAACGCCCATATTTTCGGAGTTAGAGGGGGGCCATCGATGGCCTCCCGGTGGGGCGAAGGTGGCGCCGGACCCCGGTGGGGCGCGGGTTAAACACGTTTGAAATGTCACAAGAAATTACCAAACGCTATAGAAGCTGAACTGATGTCATAACATGTGTTAAATTCAAGCTACGTCCGGGGAACGCGGCACAAAGCCTCGAAAGCCAAAAATCTTCCTTAACCCTCGCCCCACCTAGAATAATAAAATCGATAGCCCCTCTAAGGTTTTTTTTCGGAACAACAGAAAAACAACGAGGGGCAGCACCACGGTTGAAGATTCTACCTCTTACCCCATTATTTTCCCATGATCCCTGAAATTTATTACTCTGGTTCATCCTAGGTCAGGTCACCAGGCGAGGTCAACCAAGGTCACGTAACATTAACTTTTGAGCTCTACCATAGCTACATTTCTAAGGCGATCGATTTTTAACTTTCTACACTTCATGACCCCTCCGGAGTCTACAAAATGTATTTTTGGGATTTTTTCGATTTTGTGACCTGAGGTCAGGTCACCAGGCATCCTCTTCCATAGAAAAAGTATGGGAAAAGCTGCCTTATGAGCTCAAAGTCACAAAATAATCGTAAATGCTCAGATTTCTCAGAAAACCGTTCTTGGACACCCTTTCAGTGGATCCCAAGGGCGATATTGCTCTTTGACCTATCTGGAATCATCAGAGATCACCAGAGGTCAAAAACAGTATTTTGACGATAACTTTTGGCCTAATTAAGCTAGAGCACTGAATTATTAAGATCATCGTGTATGTCTCGTTACTGGGTTTAATTTGACATACAACAAGGTCACTTTCCTACCTTTCGTGACCTCAGGTCACATTAAGTCACGAGATACCCTCTGGAGGTCAACCCACTGGCGGGAGGCCATTGTGTTCCACATAGCGGAGAAAGTCGTGGCATTTTCCTATCAAATGATTTTTTCCAGATATCAATAGCTCTAATGGCGTGAGAGCTATGCTCAGGTTTCTTAAGGGTTGCATATTTTACTAGAAATAGCCTATCGTGACATAACTTGACCTCTGGAGGTCAAAACATAGACCTGAGCGCTTAGCCAAGAAGACCTGAGAGCCAAGTAAAATCTTACTGAATTCGCATGATCTTTTTAATACACTTCGCAGCTTTGCGCTAACTTCCATATTCTCGGAGTTAGAGGGGGAGGCATTGATGGCCCTGGTGGGGCGAAGGTGGCGCCGGACCCCTGGTGGGGCGCAGGTTAAATGCTTCTGGAAATGACATCATAGTTCGGTGATTCAATGTGACGGTAACACATTTATTTTCAAAACATGTACAATGATCCAAACAACCATACGTGACATTTACAACAGCTAAGTTCATTCCCAAAGGGACAATAATGTGAATTCAAAATAGGGGAGGGCAACCCCTTATTCCTGTGCTTGTGGTAAAATGGTTCAATTCTAGGTTGACTGCCTGATTTTGATTCTTCCGATGTTTTATTTTAAAGCTGCAAGTCAATTAGAACATGAGGTACGCTAACATAGATCTACAGTGACACCTAGTGTATATATATATATGAAGCTAAAAGTAGTATATACATTTCGAAAGCCATTTTTTCATTATTTGACATGAAAGACTAGTACCATATGTCAAAACGCTTTCAAGAGAATTTGTAAATTTCCTTGTACTACGGGTCAAGGTCACCGTTATAAAACTAGTTCATGAGGCCACTAACAATTTTTTTGTTTAAATTTCAGAATTGAAGATAGCCAAAATGTTTCCCGTAAAATTTACATCCTAAGACTACAAAATTTTCAGAAATCACTTGAAAACTTTTGGAGCTATAGGCATTCTAATCAATAAATATATAAGGACCTTCAAAAATTGTTAGAGGCCATTTCTCTCAAACCAATTTTCAAATAAATTTTTGGGTGCTATGGATGGATTCTATGCCCCTGAGAGTCCCCATATACCAATTTTGGAGGAAATTAAAAATAGGGTTTATGCCTTGGTCGATTTATGGTGGAATGACCCCGTTAATAAATCAGGGCCTGAAATACTTCTAACGCCTGATTTTTTGGCACTCATGCTCAGCGTAGACGACGAAGCACTTAATCCTCTTCATGCCGGATGGTTCTCAGAGCTGCGTGAAATCATCATTATATATCCTTCCAGCCTCTACATATAATGGCTCCTCCGGTCAAGCTAACAAGAGTTTCAAAATTATATTATACAAAAGTGCTCTTAGAATGAAGACAGGAAATCTCACCTCACAGGCCCAGATCACGCACACTAGAGCCCCTCTACCTACTGTCGTTTAGTCCTCAGTCACCGTCGGGTGGGCCTGCTGGAGTGCCGACTCCCTGTCCTTCCCCCACAGGTCGCGGCAGCTGGCAGCGCTCGAGGGAAGAGGAGGTGGACGACCCGGCCGAGCCGGCGGTGGGACCCACCCGCTTCTCCGGCGATGCCACCTTGACTGAGGCGCCAGTGCCACAGGTGAGGGGTGACCCCTGACACGGCCCCGGTGTCAGCGGCGTGGTGTACACCGTCAGAAGGCAGCCCTGCATGACGGGGTGTCATGAGGCCACGCAGGCGAAGGGATGTCAAACAGTTTGTGAGCCCAAGTGAGGTTTGATGTCACATTGGCAAATTATGACGCTACCGTCACAGCAGAGTTCTGCTCCACGCAAGAGCCCTGTTCCAGCTGTCAGCACAGTTTTGTCAGCAGGACCTCTAGCCACTCCTCCAGAAAAGAAATATTAGCGCCATAATCGCCTCTACTTTGTGGTAAGGAAGGGAACTTCAACCTTTATACCATTAAAAATATTAGGCTGCCACTTCGTGCACTTGCTATTTTTCATCAGCGCAAACAGCAGGCCATCAGCCCGCAAAACCTCTAGAACTAGTTCCCGGGAGAGGCTACAATCCCGTGACGTAGGCGCAACACGGCCCGCTGATTGGTGCTGATAAAACTGTGCTGACAGGTGACGGGCTATAGTTGACTTGTTCTAGATGAGGTACTCGGGCTCGGTGACCCAATTGGGTGGGTCAAAGGTAAGTGACTTAGTTTTTTACGATTACGTCAGGGTATTAGCCCACTTAATTCCATACTTTCGTGAATACAGTTTCAGTAAAAATCCTACAGAGCCGAACACGTGCGCGAGTCGGAGTTTAGTTGAGAGTCAGAGGCTGCACGTGCGCTGAGCCGTGACCTGCGGTGACCCGGCAGGTGCACGTGGAGGACGCGGCCGTCCGCAGCTCGGTCCACCGCACCACCCTGGTCAAGTCCAGCGCCGACTCCCCCGAGAGCGAGATCATCTCCCTGGAGACCAACTTCCCCACCGAAATCACCGCCGTGCACAGTGAGGAGACGGGCGACTGCTCCTCACTGCTGATGACCTTCCTCACCGACCGCGGCTCCCGGCACGTGATGGTGCCGCGTGACGTCATCATTCACAAGCCTGGCACACCCGTGTTCAGTCGCATCCGGGTGGATTTCGTGCCCGGGGATACTGAGGGCACTGACAAGGTCACGATTCATAGGTTCTGCTGAGGGGAGGGTATGGTGGAGGAATGGGGCCAGCTGGGTCACGGGAAGTTGGCGGTGTCATGAGGCGGGCACAGCGCGGTGATCGCATACTGTGTAAGTTAATGTCCTCATTTCGCGGTCGGTGGGGTTGCGAATGGCATCTGCGCTATGGATGCGGCTCAGACCTCGGCTCACAGCCTGGCCGTCTCAGGACACGCGCGACCTTCTTTCCGAAACAAGGTTCTGGCGAGCTGTTTGCTTGGTTGTGACGCTCGCATCACTGGACCCCGGAGCACAAATCCACCTGTCTTCGGATGCGGCGCCGGAGCGTTGATTGTGGCGTTCGCCAAACGAGAGAAATGATCCCTGCTGTCAATGCACACTTCAGCCCAACAAGCTGATGTCAGAAACGCGATGCCTCCGCCTCTTGCTACCGGGTTACACCAGTGTGCCACTGCATGGACAAACCCCGGGCCTCCAGTCTGAGGCCGACCATATTTCGGCGCATGGGGCTCAGTGATCAGTAATGCCTATGAAAATGTCACATCAGCAGTGATAAACCTTGCCTTAGAAGTTTCCTGCTTCGCCGAGTTCATGATTAGTGTCTGAGGTCGATCTTTACTTGGCACGCGTAGCTGCCCCACCGCCTGTCTTTTTCCGACCATGATTTGTGTTCGGTCTGATGCGTGTTCTACATGAATTACCGATTATTTTCCGAGTTACGCGAGGTGTTGCACCGGCGCAAGCAGGTTCTCGCCCTCCCTGAACAATAGGCGCCAACGTGGATTTCGCGGTCAGCATATTTGGAGTCTACGCGCGAGGCTGCACCAGTACTCGAATAGGTGGTCTGAATCGTTTTAAGATTAGCCCAAGTGTGCCCGCACTGTGAATGTGATTGTATGACTGTGATGCAACCAATTGCCACCCTCGGATGGCTTCAAATAGAATCTCGCCATAACTGTCTTCGCTTTTTTGACGTGCAGTGACTAAGACGCACATGAGAACGCGGAAATAAATGCTGATTCAACACGAAGGCCTTTTCGTTGTGTCGCACCAGCCCGCCCCAATAAAGTGGGCGTACGGCTAACCGCCTGCTGAACCAATAGTGCTGGATCATTATCACAGCATGCCCAAAATTCTCCTCACACGTAAAACGTAAGAAAACGAGTGTATTCCAAATCATACAAAACAATCTTGGCTAACAACATACAACGTGCTCCGCTCTTACAGCGAAACTCCCTGAACTAGTAGAATGAAGCTCTCGAATATCAAAAAGGAACTATTTCGAGAAACCCCGAAGTTTGTACTATGTACACAGCATCGCAGGAATGAATCACGTGAGACGAATCTCTAAATAACTGGACTAATTAACGTCGGATCCCTTCCGAACATGTCTTCTCCCGAAGGCCAGATAAACGTCTTTCCTTCGGCCACTATATGCCGTTACGCTACGTTTTAACACACTGGCAAGTCTGCACTCTATCTCCCGACGGAAGTATAGGAAAATTTAACGAGGATAACAGAAACGGGCTGAGTCAACGCACGGGTACACAAGCGACAACGGAAGCAAATGCAGTCATTGTTCCAAGCTATCCACGTCCGAAAACGTTCCAGTAGACATCTCAGGTAGATCTGTCCGTTCTCTGGTCGTCCGACTCGGCAAGCTTCTCATCAGCGGCGGCGGCTGCTTGCGCCGACGAGCTGGCGTCCCCAGCTGCAGGCGAGGAACCACCACCGACATCCTGCACGCTGGACGTCCGGATACCCACCAGGCTAGTGGTCCAGTCGTCGAGGCAGAGCTGGCTAATCTCCTCCTCCATCGCTCGCAGCTCCTCGTCGGTGACGGTGGGAAGCTGAAGAACAGTGCTGTCCGTGGCTGGAGCCACGCCGGCCTCCTCCTCCCTGAATGGAGAGCGAGCCTCCGCCGCGCCGGCAGCAGCGGGCTCCTCCAGGTCAGCAGCGGGCTCCTCCAGGTCAGCAGCGGGAGTCTCCTTCACGTCAGCAGTCGGTTGCTTCTCTTTTTCAGGATTATACACCTGTACGTCCTGCACAAGAGCCTCCTCTACGTCAGGGGCGAGAGTCTCCATCGTGTTAAGAGATGAAACCTCCTGACACTCGGTGGCAGGCAGCAACTCCATCGTGTTAAGGGATGGACCCTCCTGCAACTCCGTAGCAGGCAGCACGTCTACGGCAGGAGCGGAGAGCACCTTTATGTCCAGAGCGGAAGCTGGAGCTTCTACGTACGAAGGCACCTCTCCCGCTTCCGAAGTGGAATCCTCCACACCAGACACAGGGACTAACTCCTTGTCAGAACCGGGAGTCGCGTCCATGCAACATGTGTACGTATCCTCAACGCTAGTCGGCGAAGCATCTTCAACACTTGCGCTTGCCTCCTTTACATCAGCGACGGGAACCTCCTCCACATCAGAGGCGGGGGTCCCATCCCCACCCACAATGACCTCCACATCTGAGGCGGGAACCTCCTGCACAACGGTCACGATAACCTCATCCACAACAGTCACGATGGCCTTCTCAACATCAAAGGCGGCGGCCTCCTCCACACCAGTAAGGATGACCTCCAAACCAGAGACGGGGGCCTGCTCCACACTAGTAAGGACGACCTTCGCATCAGAAGCGGGAACCTCATCCCCACCAACAATGGCCTCATCCACATTAGGGGCGGGGGCTCCTCCACACCAACAATGGCCTCATCCACATCAGAAGCGGGGGCCTCCTCCACACTAGTAACGATGACCTCCACATCAGGGGCGGGGGCCTCCTCCACACTAGTAACGATGACCTCCACATCAGGGGCGGGGGCTTCCACACCTATAGCGACGACCTCCTCCACATTAGCGCCGGAGGCCTCCTCCACATCAGTAATGATGACTTCCTCCACATCAGATACGGGGGCCTCCTCCAGATCAGTAATGATGACCTCCTCCACATCAGTAACGATAACCTCCCTGACGTCAGAGATAGGGGTCACCTCCGACTCAACGGCGGTGACTTCCGCGTCTTTGGCGGGACTCTTCTCCATGAAAATAGAGGGAGTCTCCACGTCGATACGGGAAGTAATCCCAACAATGGCAGCACTGGCCACATCCGAGATGGCAGAGTTCTGATCCTGGCCAGCGGGCGCTTCTGTTGCGATCTCATCCGTGCCACACGCGTGGAGTTCCGAGTCTTCCGACGTCGGGTCGTCGTATGCGATGACCTCCCGGTTGGCCTCCACCAGTCCATCGTTCGCAGTGGCGGTGGTAATTTGATCTCCAGTCACCGGGATGTCCGCCACATCAGTCTCCTCGGTGGCCGTTACGCTGAACAGAGAGGAGTCCGGCCCAAAGTTGTCGACAAGAACTGCGGTGTCTAACGCCGAACATGAACACACGGTCTCGTCTACCACCTCTGTCGACTCCTTCCCAGTCGGCACTGCAGCTTCATCTCCTACGCGTGTACTATCTTCGGCCGGGAGTCGAGACCTGATGTCGTGATAAGGAGTCGAGATATCTCTCGGACCTGAATCTTCCCGCGCGTCTTCGAAAGCATCGGATTCTTCAGTCAATATCGTTGAGTCAACTGTCATGGGTTCCGGTACCATGAGAGGAGCCTGCTTCACAACAACAGACTCAGCCAGAGCCACTGACTCCTCTTCAATGGTGTCCAGTTTCGTTTGAATTACCCTGAATTCTTCTTCCGTCCCGTGACTCGTTCTCTTCGAGGCTGTTACATCTCCGTCGCCGATCGCTTCTTCATTCGCAGCTTTTACATCCGCGTTGTCCTCCACAGGGTGTGCTCGACAGACTTGTACCTCTTCTATCGCAAGTGCCTCAAGGGCTTCGGCGAAAGCTTCGGTTTTGGCCAGATCACAAGCCAAACACTGCATCAGCGCCTGCTTTATCACATCTCCGATGTCGGGCTCGGCCACTTCACTTTCCTGGGCTTCACGTTCGTGAGCAGATTTCTCGGCATCTAGAGGGGGCTCGAGGACCGTATCAACTACCGCTACTTCCTCGACAGACGCAGCTTTTGTTTTGGTGGACTCAGGCAAACTCTGTTCGTCTCCTGTAAATTCCCGTTTCCTCTCCCCTTCCGCCTTCTCCGACGCGCCGCTGACTTCATCTATCACCTGTTCACATACTACAGCTTCTTCGACGGAAGCTATCTTCTCTTCTTCAATGGGAGTACGGGTTTCCGATTCTTTACCGTCGCGATCATCCGCTTCCGCTGGGGTAGCACGCCCACCCTCTGCTCTCACACCGTACCCCTCGTCACTAGTCGAGTCCTCCACCGCCACTGTTTCCTCAACAGCGGTAGTCGGCTCCTGCATGAGAGCGGTATCTTCTCCAGCGCTTTGATTCTCTTCGCTGATTGACATCCCCTTTACGTCACACACTGACTCATCCATATGTTCTTCCTTGACATCTGCTCTTGTATCATAAGTCTCGATCAGGATATCCTCAGCATGGTCTTCACCAGCCTCAGCGTGGCGACCACTTCCATCAGTCTCATCCCCTTCCTCCGCGTACCCAGCACCCATGTCCAGTTCTTCCCCAGCCAGCTCCTCGTGATCCACCCTATTGTCAGCAGAGATGGCCGGCTCTCTCGAGTATACACTGAGAAGCTCGGGCTGACAAAACTCCTGAGAATCACTGGTAGTGGTTCCTGCTTCCTCGGCGGTGCTCCTTACCTCAGCAGCACTCTCACATGCCTCGGCGGTGGCCGTATCTCCCCTGTCCGTATCATCACACGGCTCCTCAATATCTTCCACTGTGGTCAGTTTCTCTGTTGAATTAACCGTATCAACGCTCTCATCAGATGACTGGTCAATATATCCAGCTTCCGTTTCCGGTTCCTCAGCTTTCCTATCAGTGACAGGCGTCACCTCAGAGGACTGTTCAATAGACTCGACTGTCTGGGCCACCTTCCCAGACTCCTCTGCCTCTAGAATCAGCTGGAAAGCGATCTGGCCGGGCACGATTTTCTCCTCCGTCCGGAGTCGGGCCCCGGGCCGCGGGGAAGGCGCGGCGGCGTCACGGTCCCGCAGCAGGTCCGCCAGAGGGCGTCCTCCCACCACCAGCTCCGCCTTCAGTCCTTCGCCAGCCGCGCCGAGTCGGGCGGTGATGGCGCCACCGTCGCTGCGGCACACCTCTCTCAGACGGCTGACGGTCGTCAGATGATCGTGGACGTCTGTGTCGGGGCCGGTGCTGCTCAGGAGGCAGCGGTGCGCCAGAGCCGGCGCCAGCGTGACAGCAGGCAGCGGCTGCAGCAGACGGGAGACCACCGTCTGAACCGGCGCGCCCGAGTCCACCAGCCGCACGCGCGCCGCGCCCGTCTCAGCGTCCACCGACAACACGCTGGCTCGGTGCCAGCCCGGGTGTCCCGGCCGCCGGGTCACGCACAGCTGTCCCTCTGTCGCCGCCTCCAGCGCGGCGGCGCCACCGTCGCTCTCGTACAGCGCGTCCAGCTGCTGCTGCAGCTCGGCCAGCGCCGCTGTGTCGTCGCGAGGCAGCAGGTACACCTCGGTGGGACTCTCCACGTAGGTCACGGTCACGGGTAGGTCTGAGGCCAGCGATAGTGGAAGCTGTGGCGGTAGAGCCTGCCGGCGCTGGTGACGGCACAGTCCGGCAGCGACCAGACACGACGCTACGTCCGTTCCAGCCACGCTCAGGCGGACCAGGGCGTGGTCTCCGTCCCGAGACAGTACGGAGACGGTGGCGCCCTCTGCAGCGAGCTCCTCCAGCCGGGCGCCAGCTGCGTCCGCGCACTCCTCCACAGCCAGACGGCATCGCAGTGCCTGAGGAGGCGTCTCCCGAAGCTCGGCCGGAAGCTGGCGCAGCTCCGCTGCAGCCACCTTCTCAACGTTACCGTAGTCGATGAACAACACCGAGGTTTGGTCATCTTCGAGGCCCAAAACAGACGCCCGATATACTTCACCGTCCTGGGAGAACTTGGCCGCCACCAGATCGCCCCGCTGTGAGTCTGTGGCGGCGGCGGATTCATCGGCCGCTAGTGTCTCCATCAAAGCATCCAGCACCGTCGTGTCAGCCAGCTGGACGAAGAAGTCGGTGGCCGAGTTGACGTGCGTGACGAAAACCTCCTGTTCACCCGCGCCGCCCAGCGTTGTAGCCGGCTTTTCGACTTCAGCCGTGTCTTCGCATACCTCAGTAGTGTCGGTTTCCTGCGCAGAGGCTTCCTCCGTCTCATGTATCTCCTCTGTCGCGTCAGTTTTCGTCACCGTGCAGAATCCCTCGTCAACCAGAGTGGTTGCCAGGTCTGCGCCATCCCTGATTAAGCTGACGGCCGCCGCGGTTTCCTGCGCAGAGGCTTCCTCCGTCTCATGTATCTCCTCTGTCGCGTCAGTTTTCGTCGCCGTGCAGAATCCCTCGTCAACCAGAGTGTTTGCCAGGTCTGCGCCATCCCTGATTAAGCTGACGGCCACCGGGTCCCCGGCTTCCAGCAGGGTGAGCTGCAGCTCGGCCGCGTCGTCGCCGACACCGGCCAGCTCCGAGAATCGCTGCGTGGCGGCCGCCGGCCACGGGCCCGCCTGCTGCAGCGACAGCCGACACCGCGCCGCCAGCGGAGCCGCCGCCGCCACCGAGGCCGGACACGCCAGCAGGCCGTCGGCCGGCACCCGCTCAGTGTTGCCGTAGTCGATGAAGCGCACGTCGGCGCTGCCGTCGGCGTCGGTGCGAAGCACGCGCGCGCGGTACAGGCCGCCGTCCTCCGAGTAGCGCACCGCCACCAGCAGGCCGGCAGCGGCGGCACCGGCGGCGGCGGTGGGCTCAGCAGCCTCCAGCTCCGTCATCAGCAGGTCCAGAGCGTCCGAGTCGGCCAGCAGCTGTACCCAGAAGTCGGCGGGACTGTCGGCGTGCACCACGGCGGCCGCCGCCGGCTCGCCCGGCCTCAGACGGGAGAGAGCCGTGAGCTCCGACTCCTGCTTACTCAGGCTCCCGGAAATAGCAGCTGTATCGGCGGGGGTAGTCGCCGCCTCAGCCGGTCCGGTATCGCCGGCTGCCGTCCCTTTCTCCTCAGTGCCCTCCGTGTCCGTCGTCTCCACCAGAGTGGAGAAGCCCTCTTCTACCAGGGTGGTGGCCAGGTCGGAACCGTCTCGGATCAGCGCCACCGTCGCCAGCTCCTCCTGCAACAGAAGTATGGTGGGGTTCATCATTAGATTATAGATTAATCGATTTGTAGCTGGACAAGGCCGTTCTTCTATCCTAGCAAAACACCGGAGAATATTGTTTAATTCAAAAGGACATGACAAAGCCTCTCAGTGATGTAAACCTCTTCATTTCAGATGTGTACCACAGTCTCTTCTCCCTCCGTTAAAATGATTTGTAAGCGGCAAGTATGACAACATAAATTTTTACTTTCTTGGAAAAGAGCCGGTAATATGAATGAGAATACGTCACCTTCATTATCTGATTTGAACTGAGATAGCCAGGTGATAAAGCATGGCGAAAGCCCCCGGTTTAGAAATGTATTCGCCCAAGAGTCAGTCATTTGCGGAGGAATCGGATGTGTTCCGAGTGGATTCCCCCCATCGGCCCCGCGCCGACACCAGCACCACCGAACAGTCGACGACAGCCGCTGGGCTCGCGGGGGAGGGAAAGGCGGAGAGGCGTGTTTATAAAAAAGTGGACTCATGAATCGCTCGTTCCCTATCAAAGCCGAGTTTCACGAGTAGCCAGCTATAGCAGCAGGTTTCCCTCTGTCCTGTACAATTACATGGATTTGAGTGTCGAGAGTTACTAATTCCGACGAAAGTACATACAGCTACACATTTAAAAAGATAGGATAAAAAACCAGATAGGGAGACAAATTATTTATAAAGCAGACGTCAAAGACAGAAAAGTAGAGATAGAATCCCTTATGAAATGAATTAATGCTAAAGGTACTATCTGTAAGCAGTATGTTGTAAAACGTCACAGCAGTTGCCTTCATTCAGCAGCCAAATTTATTTTCAACGGTCTCCACCATCTAAAACCATTAGATCATTTCGGAAATGTTGCCCCAAGCAAAGGCAAACTGGTATTGTAGGACCGCTGCTTCCTCTGGCTCCAAAAACTGATTTGAATGTTTTCCTCCTTACATGTGGCATACTTGAATCAAACTGCGTCTGGTGATTATACGGGAGCGATTAGACTGGAAGGGTTTCCTGGAAAATGCGCCTGATTAAATCTAAGGGAGCTATAAAAAAGACACTGAAAGCACAGGGATGGTCCGAAACGAGGTTTACTTCTTTTTAAGAAATAGCTTTCCGGATTCTAGCCCTTACCTGGCAAATATATTAATCGGCGTTTTATCCAAGGACACGCCACCACCCTCCATGCGAAATAAAGAGCCGATATGGGACACGGCGGCCACCTTACAACTTGGAGCAAAATTGGACAAGCTCTATGCCTCCGCGGAATATAGCATTCGCGTCAAAATTAACGGACCGCAGACCCCAGAATAACAGTTCTCATTTCCCCGCGCCAAAGCATGTATCCCAATTCAATTCAGAATGACAACCTTGGCCGTAAGGTGCCTAGAATGGGTCCAAAGTTTTATTTACTTATTCTAAAACTATTACCCTTGCAGTTCACAGCAGTGGATATCACAATATATTGCGTCCATTGAATTGCCCCCTCCTAATACACACAATAGGTAATCTCCAAGACTATCTGCCCGTGAGATGGGCCTGCAGGCCACCGCATGGCGCCCGAGATCCTCACCTCATTTCCGGCTTCCAGCAGGGTGAGCTGCAGCTCGGCCGCGTCGTCGCCGACTCCGGCCAGCTCCGAGAAGCGCTGTGTGGCGGCCGCCGGCCACGGGCCCGCCTGCTGCAGCGACAGCCGACACCGCGCCGCCAGCGGAGCCGCCGCCGCCACCGAGGCCGGACACGCCAGCAGGCCGTCGGCCGGCACCCGCTCAGTGTTGCCGTAGTCGATGAAGCGCACGTCGGCGCTGCCGTCGGCGTCGGTGCGAAGCACGCGCGCGCGGTACAGGCCGCCGTCCTCCCAGTAGCGCACCGCCACCAGCAGGCCGGCAGTGGCGGCGGCACCGGCGGCGGCGGTGGGCTCAGCAGCCTCCAGCTCCGTCATCAGCTGGTCCAGAGCGTCCGAGTCGGCCAGCAGCTGTACCCAGAAGTCGGCGGGACTGTCGGCGTGCACCACGGCGGCCGCCGCCGGCTCGCCCGGCCTCAGACGGGAGAGAGCCGTGAGCTCCGACTCCTGCTTACTCAGGCTCCCGGGAATAGCAGCTGTATCGGCGGGGGTAGTCGCCGCCTCGGCCGGTTCGGTATCGCCGGCTGCCGTCCCTTTCTCCTCAGTGCCCTCCGTGTCCGTCGTCTCCACCAGAGTGGAGAAGCCCTCTTCTACCAGGGTGGTGGCCAGGTCGGTACCGTCTCGGATCAGCGCCACCGTCGCCAGCTCCTCCTGCAACAGAAGTATGGTGGGGTTCATCATTAGATTATAGATTAATCGATTTGTAGCTGGACAAGGCCGGTCTTCTATCCTAGCAAAACACCGGAGAATATTGTTTAATTCAAAAGGACATGACAAACCCTGTCAGTGATGTAAACCTCTTCATTTCAGATGTGTACCACAATCTCTTCTCCCTCAAAATGATTTGTAAGCGGCAAGAATGACAACATAAATTTTTACTTTCTTGGAAAAGAGCCGGTAATATGAATGAGAATACGTCACCTTCATTATCTGATTTGAACTGAGATAGCCAGGTGATAAAGCATGGCGAAAGCCTCCGGTTTGGAAATGTATTCGCCCAAGAGCCAGTCATTTACGGAGGAATCGGATGTGTTCCGAGTGGATTCTCCCCCCCATCGGCCCCGCGCCGACACCAGCACCACCGAACAGTCGACGACAGCCGCTGGGCTCGCGGGGGGAGGGAAAGGCGGAGAGGCGTGTTTATAAAAAAGTGGACTCATGAATCGCTCGTTCCCTATCAAAGCCGAGTTTCACGAGTAGCCAGCTATAGCAGCAGGTTTCCCTCTGTCCTGTACAATTACATGGATTTGAGTGTCGAGAGTTACTAATTCCGACGAAAGTACATACAGCTACACATTTAAAAAGATAGGATAAAAAACCAGATAGGGAGACAAATTATTTATAAAGCAGACGTCAAAGACAGAAAAGTAGAGATAGAATCCCTTATGAAATGAATTAATGCTAAAGGTACTATCTGTAAGCAGTATGTTGTAAAACGTCACAGCAGTTGCCTTCATTCAGCAGCTAAATTTATTTTCAACGGTCTCCACCATCTAAAACCATTAGATCATTTCGGAAATGTTGCCCCAAGCAAAGGCAAACTGGTATTGTAGGACCGCTGCTTCCTCTGGCTCCAAAAACTGATTTGAATGTTTTCCTCCTTACATGTGGCATACTTGAATCAAACTGCGTCTGGTGATTATACGGGAGCGATTAGACTGGAAGGGTTTCCTGGAAAATGCGCCTGATTAAATCTAAGGGAGCTATAAAAAGACACTGAAAGCACAGGGATGGTCCGAAACGAGGTTTACTTCTTTTTAAGAAATAGCTTTCCGGATTCTAGCCCTTACCTGGCAAATATATTAATCGGCGTTTTATCCAAGGACACGCCACCACCCTCCATGCGAAATAAAGAGCCGATATGGGACACGGCGGCCACCTTACAACTTGGAGCAAAATTGGACAAGCTCTATGCCTCCGCGGAATATAGCATTCGCGTCAAAATTAACGGACCGCAGACCGCAGAATAACAGTTCTCATTTCCCCGCGCCAAAGCATGTATCCCAATTCAATTCAGAATGACAACCTTGGCCGTAAGGTGCCTAGAATGGGTCCAAAGTTTTATTTACTTATTCTAAAACTATTACCCTTGCAGTTCACAGCAGTGGATATCACAATATATTGCGTCCATTGAATTGCCCCCTCCTAATACACACAATAGGTAATCTCCAAGACTATCTGCCCGTGAGATGGGCCTGCAGGCCACCGCATGGCGCCCGAGATCCTCACCTCATTTCCGGCTTCCAGCAGGGTGAGCTGCAGCTCGGCCGCGTCGTCGCCGACTCCGGCCAGCTCCGAGAAGCGCTGTGTGGCGGCCGCCGGCCACGGGCCCGCCTGCTGCAGCGACAGCCGACACCGCGCCGCCAGCGGAGCCGCCGCCGCCACCGAGGCCGGACACGCCAGCAGGCCGTCGGCCGGCACCCGCTCAGTGTTGCCGTAGTCGATGAAGCGCACGTCGGCGCTGCCGTCGGCGTCGGTGCGAAGCACGCGCGCGCGGTACAGGCCGCCGTCCTCCGAGTAGCGCACCGCCACCAGCAGGCCGGCAGTGGCGGCGGCACCGGCGGCGGCGGTGGGCTCAGCAGCCTCCAACTCCGTCATCAGCTGGTCCAGAGCGTCCGAGTCGGCCAGCAGCTGTACCCAGAAGTCGGCGGGACTGTCGGCGTGCACCACGGCGGCCGCCGCCGGCTCGCCCGGCCTCAGACGGGAGAGAGCCGTGAGCTCCGACTCCTGCTTACTCAGGCTGCCGGAAATAGCAGCTGTATCGGCGGGGGTAGTCGCCGCCTCAGCCGGTCCGGTATCGCCGGCTGCCGTCCCTTTCTCCTCAGTGCCCTCCGTGTCCGTCGTCTCCACCAGAGTGGAGAAGCCCTCTTCTACCAGGGTGGTGGCCAGGTCGGTACCGTCTCGGATCAGCGCCACCGTCGCCAGCTCCTCCTGCAACAGAAGTATGGTGGGGTTCATCATTAGATTATAGAGTAATCTAAAAGGCCGGTCTTCTATCCTAGCAAAAACCGGAGAATATTGTTTAATTCAAAAAGGACATAACAAAGCCTGTCAGTGATGTAAACCTCTTCATTTCAGATGTGTACCACAACCTCTTCTCTCTCCGTTAAAATGATTTGTAAGCGGCAAGTATGACAACATAAATTTTTACTTTCTTGGAAAAGAGCCGGTAATATGAATGAGAATACGGCACCTTCATTATCTGATTTGAACTGAGATAGCCAGGTGATAAAGCATGGCGAAAGCCCCCGGTTTAGAAATGTATTCGCCCAAGAACCAGTCATTTGCGGAGGAATCGGATGTGTTCCGAGTGGATTCCCCCCCAGCGGCCCCGCGCCGACACCAGCACCACCGAACAGTCGACGACAGCCGCTGGGCTCGCGGCGGGAGGGAAAGGCAGAGAGGCGTGTTTATAAAAGAAGTGGACTCATGAATCGCTCGTTCCTATCAAAGCCGAGTTTCACGCGTAGCCAGCTATAGCAGCAGGGGTTTCCCTCTGTCCTATACAATTACATGGATTTGAGTGTCGAGAGTTACTAATTCCGACGAAAGTACATACTGCTACACGTTTGAGAAGATAGGATAAAAAACCAGATAGGGACACAAATTATTTATAAAGCAGACGTCAAAGACAAAAAAGTAGAGATAGAATCCCTTATGAAATGAATTACTGCTAAAGGTACTATCTGTAAGCAGTATGTTGTTAAGCGTCACAGCAGTTGCCTTCACTCAGCAGCTAAATTTATTTTCAACGGTCTCCACCATCTAAAACCATTAGATAATTTCGGAAATGTTGCCCCAAGCAAAGACAAACTGGTATTGTAGGACCACTGCTTCCTCTGGCTCCAAAAACTGATTTGAATGTTTTCCTCCTTACATGTGGAATACTTGAATCAAACTACGTCTGGTGATTATACGGGAGCGATTAGACTGGAAGGGTTTCCTGGAAAATGCGCCTGATTAAATCTAAGGGAGCTTTAAAAAAACACTGAAAGCACAGGGATGGTCCGAAACGAGGTTTACTTCTTTTTAAGAAATAGCTTTCCGGATTCTAGCCCTTACCTGGCAAAATATATTAATCAGCGTTTTATCCAGGGACGCGCCACCATGCGAAATAAAGAGCCGATATGGGACACGGCGGCCACCTTACAACTTGGAGCAAAATTGGACTAGCTCTATGCCTCCACGGAATATAGCATTCGCGTCAAAATTAACGGACCGCAGACCCCAGAGTAACAGTTCTTATTTCCCCGCGCCAAAGCATGTATCCCAATTCAATTCAGAATGACAACCTTGGCCGTAAGGTGCCTAGAATGGGTCCAAAGTTGTATTTACTTATTCTAAAATTATTCCCCTAGCAGTTCACAGAAGTGGATATCGCAATATATTGCGTCCATTGAATTGCCCCTCCTAATACACACAATAAGTAATCTCCAAGACTATCTGCCCGTGAGAAGGGCCTGCAGGCCACCGCATGGCGCCCGAGATCCTCACCTCATTTCCGGCTTCCAGCAGGGTGAGCTGCAGCTCGGCCGCGTCGTCGCCGACTCCGGCCAGCTCCGAGAAGCGCTGTGTGGCGGCCGCCGGCCACGGGCCCGCCTGCTGCAGCGACAGCCGACACCGCGCCGCCAGCGGAGCCGCCGCCGCCACCGAGGCCGGACACGCCAGCAGGCCGTCGGCCGGCACCCGCTCAGTGTTGCCGTAGTCGATGAAGCGCACGTCGGCGCTGCCGTCGGCGTCGGTGCGAAGCACGCGCGCGCGGTACAGGCCGCCGTCCTCCGAGTAGCGCACCGCCACCAGCAGGCCGGCAGTGGCGGCACCGGCGGCGGCGGTGGGCTCAGCAGCCTCCAACTCCGTCATCAGCTGGTCCAGAGCGTCCGAGTCGGCCAGCAGCTGTACCCAGAAGTTGGCGGGACTGTCGGCGTGCACCACGGCGGCCGCCGCCGGCTCGCCCGGCCTCAGACGCTCCAGAACACCGCGCTCTCCCTCCTCCGCAGCCCCACCACCAGAACCAGCCTCGACCTCAGTCGGGCCAGCTGTCTTCTCCGCAGCGGCGGGAGCAGCCGCAGACTCCGTCCGTTTCGCGAGTCCCGCCGCCAGCAGCTCCGTCACCACGTCATCTCCACTGACTCCAGTCACCTCCACTGTCCAGCCCGACTCTCCGTCTCCTTCCTGGACCACAGTCAGGGCCACCTCCGCTTCGGGAGCTCCCACCAGCTGGTCGAACCGCTCCGTGGCAGCCGACGTCCACTCGCACTCCGCCGGTGCGACGGGGAGGCGGCACAGCTGGGCGAACGACACCGGGCTCCGCAGAGCGGGAGAGAGTTGACGACAGTCGGCGCGGGCCGCCGACTCGCCGTTGCCGTAGTCGATGAAGTGGAGGTGCAGGGTGTCGCCGGACTGGGAGAGGACACGAGCACGGTAGAAGGCGCCGTCTTCGGAAAACGGTGCTGCCACCAGGTCACCAGGCTTCACCTGGGGAACAGGGAGGGGTTCCCAGATAGTTCCGAGGCCAAGACGCACAATTGCTCAGGCTCCACCTTTAGTCTTGAGTTCACACCACACCAGCACCATGAACATATGTACAATACAGAGTTGATGGCCACCCCGTCCCTGACAACTGGGTTGAACAAATCTAGTGGCAACTGGTACATACTGGCCCAGCTCCAGCAGACAACAGCAGACGTACCTCGCCCAGGGCGCGCTCTCCCTCGGCCAGACCGGTGTACTCGGCGTCCAGCTGCTCCATCAGCTCGTCCAGCAGGTGGGCTCGGCCGGCGTGCTGCAGGTAGAACTCGGCAGGGGACACGGTGAACGCCACGATCCCGCGGCGTGCCGCCGCCGCTGGTGCCGCGCGGCCCGGCGAGTGGACCACAGCCTCGGCCGGTGCCTTCTGAACACACACAGACACGTCACATGTCCGTCTGTGGAACGGAACTTCTCACAAGGAACAGTATACAGATAACAAGCCAGAGCAGAGCGTACTCTGCCCATTAGGTCCCCACCAGGACTATAGATTGGCACGCTTACCTCCACTTACCACAGCAAAACGTCAACTTCGCCAGTACCCAGACGTAAGTGATACAATGTTGCCCATATACCCAGCAGTAGACATATCGATCGCCAAAATGGTTTCAGCAGCAGTCTCTCTACATGGACCGGTAAACTCACCGCGGCCGGCGTGGTGACAGTTTGAGCCGCTGGCTTGGCGAGAGTGCTAGCTGGCTTGGTGACGTTTGTAGACGCCGGTTTAACGGACGCAGTTACGTTGGTAGACGCCGGTTTAATGGATGCTGTGACGGTGGTAGACGCCGGTTTGGCGGGCGCTGTGACGGTGGTAGACGTCGGTTTGGCGGGCGCTGTGACGGTGGTAGACGCCGCATTGGCAGACGCCGCTGGTCTGGTGTGAGTCGGCGGCGGCGGCTCGGTGCCGCCCATCTCCAGATTAACGTTGGTCTTGCCGTCCCAGAGAGTGACCTCGAGTCGATCGGACATCACACGGTCCACCGTTGCCACCAGATCCTGCAGCAGACGCAGGGGGGGCGTCAGAGCCGAGTCAACGGAACAGCCGGTTCCACACTGATTGGTAGGTATTAGTGTCAGCTGTTTTAAGAAATATATTAAAAACGATTACACTTCTCACATAAGGTTACGTCTGTAGGAATGTATTTTGACGAGCTCTTTAAATGTGGGCCCCTGCGAACTGGATGAGGCGTCAATTTTGAAGATTATGGACAAAAAAACTTTTCGCCGATCCCGATCATTTTTGTGTCATTTCTCAATTACTTCCGAATTTTGGACTGGATGAAGTATTTTTGCACGCCAGTTCATACATCCAGTTAAAACGTAGTAGATGAGGCAACAATGGTGTCGGCATGAAGTATCACTTGAGATATTTCGCAAAAACGATCGCAGTTTTATACCTACCAATCAGTATGGAACTGGCTGTACACTCGGCGAGGGACTGAGACCGCGCGCACAGGTATTAAACGGAACAGACTCAAACGGGCATCCCGCATTCGGGAGTTATTTGTCCCCGCAGCTTAGCACTACACGGACCGAACCACTCCTCACCGCCAGAGCTGATCCTAGTCTCCCTAATAAACACTGTTCGGCCATAGAATTCACCTTTAAAATTTGTCAGGTGTTGTCATGTAGAATAGTCGTGTATTGTCGAAAATGTAACTGGCGATAAGTTGGACAGAAATATTAAGCTCTGCGTTCCATAGCTACGATTCCAAAACGATCGAATCTTCAGAAAATGTCGCTTAAGTCCCATACCGACTCTTTGAGCCTCAGCTGTGGCCCTATGCCTCAGAAGATAACCCCACAACGATTTGGAAATCAAGGCGAGCCTTTGTACTGCGTCCAGGACACCAAAGCTGATGACAAGTCCGAGTATCCCACAAATCCCGACAGAAATCAGCTGAGGTTCTTCTGAGCTGTTCTCGAGACATCAGTTGACTACAGAAGACGTGTCAGTTTCCAAGCCTTCAGGCAGACACTCGGGGTTGCCATGATCCTCAAAATACACTTTTTTAATATGAAACGCACACCTTTAAGGTTGTTCCTTTAGCCATAAGAAAAAGAGCCATGCATAGATTTGGGTCCTTTAACCCTCGCCCCACCGGGGGCCATCGATGGCCCCCTAAGGTTTTTCCGGGATAGCAGAAAAACGACGAGGCGCAGCACCGCGGTTGAGGGCTCTACCTCTTACTGCATCATTTTCCCATCATCCCTGAAATTTTTTACGCCGGGTCACCCAAGGTCAGGTCACCAGACGAGGTCAACCAAGGTCACCTCACTTCACCTTTAGAGCTCTGTAAGAGCTACATTTCAAAGTCGATCGATTTGAAACTTCCTACACTTCATGACCCCTCCAGGGTCTACAAGGTGTATATCCGGGATTTTTCGATTTCGTGCCCTGAGGTCAGGTCACAAGGCGACCTCTCCCATTGGAAAAGCATGGGGAAAAGCTATTTCATGGTATAAAAGCCACAAAAATGATTGCAAATACTCAGACTGCTCAGAACAACGTTTTTGGACACCCTTTCACGGATCCCAGGGGTCATTTTGCCCTTTGACTTTTCCAAGGTCATCCAAGGTCACCAGAGGTCAAAAACAGTATTTTGACAATAACTTTTGACCTAATTGAGCTAGAGCGGTGAAACAAACACCATCGTGTTTGTATTGTCACTGGCTTTCATTTGATATACGGCAAGGTCACTTTTTGACCTTTCGTGACCTCAGGTCATATTAGGTCACGAGGTGACCTCTGACGGTCAAACCACTGGCGGGAGGTCTTTACGTTCCACATAGGGGAAAAGTACTGGCAATTTGCTATCAAATGTACTTTACCAGGCCTCAATAGCTCTAATGACATAAGAGTTATGCCCAGTTTGCTTAATCATTGCATATTTGAGTGAAAATAGCCGATCTTGACCTAATTTGACCTCTGGAGGTCAAACCATTGACCTGAGCACTAAAACATGCTAAGTAATTTCTTACTGAATTCACGCGAGCTTTCTATTGCACTTTGCAGATTTGCGCTAACGCCCATATTTTCGGAGTTAGAGGGGGCCATCGATGGCCCCCGGTGGGGCGAAGGTGGCGCCGGACCCCCGGTGGGGCGCGGGTTAAGACCCCCAAACTAAAAAATATGAATAAAAAACATGGAAGCTTGCATAGTGCGGTGCAAGCTCCTAATGCCGAGTAAAAAATGGCCACACACTCTTTTAGCCCAAAAAGCTGTACATAATTGACACCTTATGACGTATACTCAACATATCAGAAGCAAACCATGAATAAAGGCCACCTAAATATATTTCTTATAAGGGTCACTCCTAATTAGCACTTTCCCACCTTTCCCAATTAGAGGGAGTCTTGACGTGTGAGTTTAAGACCTCTTCGCCTGCTCAGATGGGACATGGAAGGCGGTCTCCATCGTAGGGATTGAACCCACATAGTCCGTGCTATCACAGTATGAATGCGAGCACTGAAGCCACCAGACCACCCAACCCCTTAGAAAAGTGACAAATACTGTCCCATTTTCTTGCCCTCGCGCCGCTCCTTCCAAATCCTAGTGAGGGAACTTATAAAATACGGTAGTTTGGAAGGTAAGAGCAGCTGATGCTATATATCATTATGCATCTTCCATAAGGAAGCAACCATCAAAGAAAAGCGAATAAAAACAGGTGGGGGGAGTGTGAGACATCCTGTATTCATCATATCCTGAATCCGTCTATGGCAAATTGCAGTTCGATAATGGGATTTATATTTGGGCAGGCCGGAATCGAAACTGAACTTTTCAGTAAAGAGAAAAAATGAAAAAGTGTAGGTAATCGGCAAAAATATGAGCGAAAATCAGTCACCTATTTTTGAAGGATCAACAATTAATAGTTTACATTCAGCGAGGGAAACTAGACTTGGCTTTCATACTACACTGTAGTCTGTAAGACGTGCAATCTGCGGCGAATTTTTCGACGTGCTGGGGTTTTTGGAAGGGACACCCAAGACCCATACATGGATCCTAATATCATGGTTAGGTGCCCTCTCGTGGGGCGCAGTTTTCATTTCCGAAAAAGTGTATTCTAAGGATTATGGCTACCCGAGGCGGTGGGTAAGACGATCGGGGCCGCAGGACTCTTCGACCGGCAAAGTACATCCAATGGTGCCGACTCAGCACCCCCAGCTGACACAGGAGTGCTATCACGTCTTCAGAGGGGCGACACGCCGCGGCGCGACCGCGAAGTCGAAGTAGCGAAGAGCGTGTGTAGATGGCATTGCTGGCGGCGGGTCGCGGGGACGGAGGATCACTGGGCGGAATACAGCCCAGTCTCGCCAAAACTCCCTGCAACGCAGCCGGGGGGCGAAGTGTGTCGTAAAAGCCGCCAGGCGTCTGAACCAACTGACCCGGACTCAATGGCATGCCTACCAGTCCCACCAAACACAAATCCAAGGCCTCCGGTCCCCTAAATGTTTTGTTGACAGACGAAAACTGCTTCGACATTCCAGGCTGGTGCAAGATGGGGTTTGTTGGATTCATTTTCCGAAATAAGCGTGAGAAAGAGCAGTTAAGTATCCATCCATGCATCTGGACGAAGTGTTGGATCAATCAATCCATTCTGAACAAGTGTTGGAAGATACTCCACATGAGCCAACGCGAGCACCGGTGTACATCGATATCAAAACTCTTTATGTAAAAAAAGAAAGAAGAGAAAAATTAAAGGCATGAAGAAGAGCAAAGTTATGCCCGCAACCATTCGTAACCATTTTCATAAATGACTGCATTTTCGCATTTAGTTTCGATAATGTAAAAACATAGAGGGTTTTCTCGATAAACATATACAATTATTGTTTTCGGTCATTTATTACCAGCCTTCGTCAGCTTCGTAGGGTGTAACAGAAGACTGGATCAGGTAGAAAATTACAGTGCGGCAGAATTTCTTAATTCTTAAATTCTCTAAATTATTTTTTCCGGGCAAAAAATTCATGCCGACAATTTGGTCACACATACGGCAACATATTGAAGTAGGCGTGCACGACAAATAACACACCTTCGGAGAAATACTATTAACACGCGTAAATATAACTCCCCACATCTGAATGGAGCTTATACATGTCCTGTACAAAGAAGTAAAATACTGACCAATCACTGAAACACAATCAGAATACAATCCGACAAGTTTAGGCCATCCCTCGCTCTGATCCATACAAAGGCGGTGGCCATGTTTGGTCCACGCGTGGGGAACGGGATGAGCTGTGGTAGCAGTTGGCGGCATGGCCAACAATTTTGGCGTGATCAAGGAATGGATTCCAGGAACGGTAGGAGACGATGCCAGGTGTTGAATTTGGATCCTGTGCCTCCCATCCACCTGGTCGTGTTGTTTAAGTCTTGTAAAAATCATACTTCATCTTTCACCTCCACCCATGCCTTCCCCTAATTCCAGTGAATCGTGTAATCACGACAAAAAGAAAAAATGGATTGATTCCCTATCCTTCAGAGTTGTCCGAGACCTGGGATGCAAGTTGATGTAATACTTCAACACGGAACGAGTTTTGTGAGCCTTCTTTTCTATAAACACAGCAGGCCACCATGAATGACGGCGAAAAATTGTTCAGTCATCTACGATTTCCACACATCTTATAACGATCAATAAACTGCCCGGACACATATCCCATAAACATATTTTCTAAAAGACCTCGCTGTGTTGACATTCCCCTTGGACTAATGCCTGGCGGGTTGTTCGGTTCTCAGTGGCAGTCTGGGTGCTGGGCGGGGCTTACCATCTGATCGGCGCGGCTGACCAGGTCGTCCATCTTGTCCGGACGTACGCCGGAGAGGGCCAGGGGCACCGCCTGCGCTGGCACTCTCAGCAGCGACGTCGGACACTGCAGCAGCTGCAGACACGCACACAGCGGACCGTCACAGGACCCAGCAGCAGCAAACACACACACAGCGGACCTTGTCTCAGAACACAACAGCTGGAAAAGAACACAACAGACCATAGCACAGGACGCAGCGGCCGCAAACACAGACAACAGACCGTGTCACAGGACACAGCAGATACGAACATGAACAGACCGTGCCACAGGACGCAGCGGCAGAAAAATAACACAGCATAGCTGCAAAGAACGCAGCAGCTGCAAACACAGAGAAGAGACCGTGTCACAGGACACAGCAGCTGGAAAAGGACACAGAAGAGACCGTGTCACAGGACACAGCAGCTGGAAAAGGACACAGAAGAGACCGTGTCACAGGACACAGCAGCTGGAAAAGGACACAGAAGAGACCGTGTCACAGGACACAGCAGCTGGAAAAGGACACAGCAGACCGGCTCACATAACGCGGCAGCCGAAAACGCAGCGGACTCTGCAGAGAACACAGCAGCTGGAAACACACACATTGGACCCCGTCGCAGGACGCAGCGGCTGGAAACGCAGACCAGTGACTTCAGCACAGTATCTGTCGATACGAGCTAGCGACGTCACCATCGAACGGATACTGCATAACTGAAAACGGGCAGACACGTCATGAAAACCGCAAGTTAGAACAGTCGCCAGCATACGCGGTAGAAGTCATCACAGATCGGACACTGCCCTATCTCTGTTGTTAGCTCATCAGCATGGCTTGTGCTTCATGGCACGCTGACCACTCCAGTCTTTTTCGCCCACACCAGCAGCGCTCATGAAAACAAGGAGGAAACCGGGCCGCGTCTGCCTGGACATCAGCCGTGTGTGTGCCTGGTTTTCAGATCGGCTCGAGATGCATCATATACATTATGTTCAAGGCACATAAATGACACCATAATAAAAACGAAATAATCATAGCAAAATTAAGTCCCTTCAGTCACATGCACAGTGCGTCACTACGATGATACTTCCGGTGGGTACAGAAGACAGTGAGCGGTGAGGGACAACGCCTACATTCGCGTCGGTGCACTGAACGTGCAGTCTTTGAAGCCGAAGCTTTTGGAGCTCTCTCATCTTCTTCATCGAGGTAACTTCGAGGCGTTGATGCTTTCCGAGACGTGGCTGGAGACCAACACGCTGAATCGACTTCTGGTCCTCCCAGACTACACCATCCACCGCGTTGACCGCCCAGACGGACGGGGCTATGGGGGCGTCGCCATCGTCACCAGGAACAGTCTCACAGCGTCACTTATAAATCCAGAGGCGCCGTCCACTCCGGGCAGTAAGCTGGAGACTGCATGGGCTATGCTGAAGATGGACCGGGGCCGTCAGCTCATACTCTGCTCCGTGTATCGTCCTCATCGATACACTTCAGGTGCGTTGCAGGCCGATTTTTCCGAACTAGAGGTGCAGTACCAGAAAATAATTCTAAATCATCCAAATGTGTCAATTATAATTTCCGGAGATCTCAACTGTGATTTGTTGAAGGATGTTTCTGATCTTCCTCGTAGACATCTGGAGGACTTTCTAAACAACTACACGCTCTACCAGCTTGTGCAGTCAGCAACTTTTGCCACTGGTTCCCTTCTGGATGTCTGTATTGTACAAAATCGAGATTCTGTCGCTGGTTGTCAAGTGTCTAAATGTGATTTTAGTCCCCATGACCTTGTCAAATTTTCTGTTGAAGTCTCCAGACCACGGCGTACGCCGTCGAAAGTCCAGACCCGCTGTTTGAAACACATTGACACCCAGACGTTTCTTACCGATCTGTATCATGCTCAATGGGATGGTGTTTATCACGCTGTTTCAGTTGGGGACAAGTGGAACGCATTTGTAGATAAGTTCTTACCTATTCTCGATCATCACGCTCCACTAAAATTCATAACCATCCGCAATCCCACCGCTCCCCCTGTGTCTCAGGAGACAAAGGAGCTCATGGCCCGCTGTCGCCGTGCTCGGGCGGCTGGTGAGCGGGGGTCCGCGACCTATAACAACCTAAAGCGCTCGGTTCGCTCAGCGATTCGGAGAGACACCCGAAATTATATTGGGCGCAGGATATCCGAGCAGGGCCCAGGCACCGTTTTCAAAAACATCCGTAATGTTATCGAGAGCAAGAAAAAGTAGTAATTGTATTTTACCTGACTTGACTAGTAGCGAGTTAAATAGTTTCTTCGTCGATGTTGGACCCAAAATTGCTGCAGAAATAGCAACAGCTGGCCCGCTACCCTCTGTCCCCTGTCGCTTGCCCCGCGTCGGTGCCTGCGCTTTTAGCATTTCACCAATCACGTTGAACATGCTGCACTCCATCATTTTTAGCATGAAGAGCTCAGCTGCTAGAGGGAGCGATGCAATAAGCATGCGTGATATTAAGGTAAGCTTCCCCGCTGTCGGAGACCACCTCCTTCACATCATCAACACCTGTCTCATGAATTCCGATATTCCTCATTCTTGGAAACATTCTCTCATTCACCCCATTTAATAAGTCCGGAGATCCCTCGAACGCATCAAATTTTCGACCCATTAGTATCATCCCTGTATTGATGAAAATTACCGAACGAGCGGTGCAGCGCCAGCTTTATCACTACCTTTCATCCAATCACCTCCTCTCCCCGTCCCAGCACGGTTTCCGTCCCCGACACTCGACGGAAACCGCGCTGCACACAATCTCCGACAAGATCCTCTCATCCGCCGACAGTGGGAGGTTATCTTTGCTGTGCCTCATTGAGTTGTCTAAATGCTTTGACATTATTGACCATCAGATCCTTTTACAAAAGCTGCAGTTGTACGGAATTGACACTTCATGGTTTTATGCTTACTTACATGTTCACACTCAAAGTGTATTATTGCGGGGACAAACATCACCACCACTCGCTAACACGATGGGTGTGTTTCAGGGGTCGGCCTTGGGTCCACTATTGTTCAGCGTGTTCGCGAACGACCTGGCACAGTTCGCGGATGAGGCAGCAGTTGTCCAATATGCGGACGACACCCATGTGCTTGTGTGTGGTGAGAGGAGCGACATGCCGGCACTTATATCTCGTATGGAAACCTGTCTTGCTTCTCTCAATCACTGGTTTAAGGCTAATGCCCTTAAAGTTAATGCAACTAAAACTCAGCTCATTGCCTTTGGAACTCGTCAAAACCTCCACTATCTTCCAGAATTTAAAGGGAGTGTGGCACCTTGGTCGAATCCTGGAATTTAGTGTAATTAGGCGTACTTTTAGTAAAAAATTATGAAACAACTCACGATTTCTCTGAAAAATGTACAATAAGCTCAATATTTGGTTTTTTAAAAATACTCCTCTAGAAAAAAGAAATAATTATCACTGTGGATGATGTCACGATCTGGCAGCCACTACCATACTTGAAACGCTTCAAGGGCTTCGATTGGCTGATGCTCATCGCGACGTCAGCATATGTCGTCACACCAGTAGCTCACAACAATGGCCGCTGGCGACGGGGGCTGAGGGGGGCTGGTGTCAGGTAGGTTTTAGGTTTTTTTTCTACGGAAATATCGAGTTCCAAGACAAATGAAATATGGAGTACCGGGTTTTCCGACCCGCTTTAAAACTTGGCTATCTCAGATAAAATCACGTTGTGAAGGTGCCACATTCCCTTTAAAGTATCCTTCTGTGGCCAATCTTTGGAACCATGTTCAGAGGTGAAAAATTTTGGAGTCATCTTCGACCGCCCATTGACCTGGGATGCGCATGTCGCTCTTCTCACCCGCCAGTGCATGTGCGTGCTGACCGGCCTGTCTCATATGCGGCATTATTTAACTGATGGCATCATCACGACTCTTGTAACAGCCCTAATTCTCTCGCGGATCAGGTACTGTTTCTCTTTATACGGAAGTGGGTCAAAAAAGAATATGGTCAAAATTAAAAAAAAACTAAATTTTGGGGCTCGTGTGATTTTTGGTCGCAGGAAGTTTGATCACGTGTCTGCTCTGCGAGAGAGGCTGGGCTGGCTCTCAGCTGAACAGATGGCTGATTTTAGTCTTGCAACCCTGACTCACAAAGTTTTAGCTTACGATGAGCCAGAATCTTTAGTACCAATGTTGCGGACAAACTCGTCTAGACGCGAACGTGCCACTCGCCAGGATCTGATGTTGTATGTCCCTAGATCAAGAACAGAGACCGGGAAACGCAGATTCGAGAGCCGAGCCCCATCTCTCTATAATAGTATTCCCTCTGATTTGAGAGGGCTGGACCCAAAGCGGTTCCCGCGGGCGCTGCGCCGCTATATGCTTGGCAATGTAACGTGACGTGATGATGGTGGGTCGAAGTGTGGTTGTGCTGGTGCCGTCGGTGTGGAGTGTTTGTTGTATTCCTTTGACTTTTTGTCTTTTTAGTATTTTAATTATTAGTTGCGCTTTTTTACCTCATCTTGCATGCTTTTAATGACTCTGGACTTAATAGCCACGACCAAACTGTGGATGTCCTACGAAGTATTACAATACAATACAATACGATACAAAGCAGCAGTACAATCGCCCGTTGCTCCAAAACACCGTTAGCAGGCTCTGGCTCAACAGTTGACTGGAGTCGCACCAGTAGCATATGAGTGGACCAATGGTAACGCAGTCAGTCTCACCTCGTCCACTCTAAGTGTCTCGGTGTTGCCGTAGTCGACAAAGTGGACGGCGGCGGTGGCGCCTTTGGTGCTGACCAGGGCGCCGCGGTAGAACACGCCGTCGAAGGGCGCGAGACACGCCTGGCCGGCCGCCGGCGAAGGGAGGGGCTGCCGGGGCGCGGGCGGTGTCAGAGGCCGGGCAGGGTAAGGAGTGGACCACACTGTGGTGGGAGGCACCCTGTCTAGGTAGTGACGCGTGCCTGCTGTGAAAGATGGTAGGAGATGGTAAATATTGAACTGAGACACTGCGCAGATCATCGGCGTGACAACACAGGCGATGAAAAGCAGAGACAAGCAGCCAGGTGATCGTGTCGAACACGCTGTTCAAAACATCCACTGTTTATAGAACACGGCAGGGTGCACATACTTGACACGAGAGAATATATCGAGTCTGTTCTTAAACAAGACATTAGTCAGCGGGATGATCGCTGTACCCCCCACACACACACCAGGTGTCCTGGACAATACCTGCTGTCGTCTGTAATCAACCACTCACCAGTCCGGCGGCGGTGACGTCCTCTATATCGGCCTCCAGTTTCTCCACGGTCGCAGCAGCGTCGCTGTGCTGTCCGTACAGACGGTCCGTCGCGGCGATGTACGACACGAACAGCGCCACCCGCTGTCCCCGCCGGTACTCGGCCCCCAGCGGCGAGAACGGGCCCAGGTCTGCACGCACCACCGCCCGTCGTCAGAGCAGGGCCACCCACTGAAGCTGGGTGGACCGGGAGCAACGGCACATTTCCGAGAGAGTCGACCGCGCAGAAGACGAATGACGTTACTACCACATACTAAGTCAACAAACCTGCGGGTTTCTACTTTGCAAACAGTCAGCTGATGAGAGAAAATGAGAGAAAAGTGAAAGGGCTTACGCTGCGGGTGCAGTTTCTGAGGGGGCTCCGGACGCTCCGCGAAGCCATCCGCTACCAGGAGGTCCGTCACCTTCGCATCCTTGTTGGTCACCTCTACCTCATTCCACACGCCCGAGCTGGTAAGACATGTGATCTGCGAATGCCACAAAGGACGCAGATCCGAGGTTAGCAGGTCCCGCAGCTGGATTATACCACCAGCTCTATCCTGGTGTTTATTTATTTATTTATTCAAAATAATCACCAAACTTATATATTCCACTCACAGGCGAATTCAGAGCATTAGAAAACACTACTTACATTACAAGACTCGAGACAGTGTACTTCCTAAAAACCGTACAAGTTAAAATGTATAAATATAAAAAACAGAACAATAAAAAACAGATAATAGCTAAAAGCACAGTTCATATCGAGCATTTACAAATCTCACCACACATGTCTTGAAAGTATTAATCATCACAAAAGAAGTCTGCACCGGAAGCTGCTAGAAATGCATTCATGCCTCTCGGCACCCTACAGAAGAGCCTGTTGACCGAAGCTACCCTGCCAACACATCGGCGCTGATGCTCAGACGCACTTTGGGTGGCGGAACCTGCTTCAAGTTCACGTGTACTGTCTTCTCTATGTACTGCCCGTCTCTGAATGCTACATACATATATCAGCAAAAATAAAAATAAGCTATCACCACTCGCCATTCGTACCTCACGACAGGAAAGGCTAACCGAAAGTCAGGATATTATTCACACTAGGAGAAATTGTGTCATTAGGACCCCACTTTCCCAGACGCCAGGCTACTCCACGCCACCGTGGCCTACCGTGATCTTTTCGCTGAAGTACTTGGCCAGCTGGGCCATACTCGGCTCCTTCCACATCCCACCGGCCGGCTGCACGCCTCCGAACCGGCAGCTGAGGAGCAATACCTCACCGTTAACACTCGCCTCCGAACCGGCAGCTGAGGAGCAATACCTCACCGTTAACACGTTACCTCGAACCGGCCCCTGAGGAACACCGACAAGTCACCGTTAACACACGACCCCGAACCGGCAGCTGAGCACATCTCTCTCTAGCCTACCATCTCACATGCACTTCACACTGCTAGCGCCGCAGTGAGCACGTGACTTCACTACCCCATCCCAGCTGGCCCTGCTGTTCAGAGGGGGAAAGTGCCTAGAGTGTCACCAATGAAATTTCAAACCACGTGTGACGCTTTACAAGTCGAGGTTTGTGAACACATGTGGATTATTTTTCCAAAAGCTCTAAACCTTTTTGAATCTTGAACACCATAGGTTCTGACAGACTAAACGAAAACTTCCTACGCTGAGATGAGCACAATATAGGCCTCCTGTTCACCGACTTGATCTGTTGTTGTCATCATTAGCGATTATATGTTGCGACCTCTGCTGAGTGCCGTTACTCACCAGTAGGCCTGCCAGGGCAGCCAACAGAACTGCTCCTTGATGCGGCGCACGTCTGCTCGCGACACCCAGTCGGCGTTGCCGTAGTCCAGGAACAGCAAACGGACGTTGTCCGCCTGGCAGGAGCGCACCTCGGCGCGGTACCACGCGCCGTCGCTGAACCTGGCCAAGGAGGGTGAGCACGTTCAACACGCTGAAATGATGGTCACCACATACAGCACACGATATCACCTGATGTTTATAACAAAAATGTGGCTGTCAACCACTAGTTGATTACCCTCGGTTTGCAGTCCATTTGAAATCACACCGTGTACATCAGCTCAGCATTATACTTGGCTACTAGGTCACAGGGTACTCACTTTGCCACAACGGGCCGTCCCGGCTTGAGGTCGGTCTCCGCCGCCTCGCCTGGCTTCAGGCCACCGTAGAAGCTCTGCAGCTCCTCCATCAGCTTGGCGAAGTCGCCGTTATCCTTGGCCGGCTGTACGTGAAACCGGTGCAAGCCCGCCACCCAGGTGGGCGTTCCCGTCAGACTCTCTCCCTCCTGAAGACACCGCTTGGCAATGGTGGCGTCGTGCGCCGGCACCGTCACAGCAGCCGGCTTCTCAGTCTTCTCCCCAGCAGACCCAGGGTCGCCCCAGCCTCCGGTGGGTTTCGGCTTCTCCCCCTTCGTCTCGTTCGTCACTCCGTTGTGCTGCCAGCTATCCCCGCCGGCGTCCCTGGCTCGGGAGACGGACAGGTACTCGGCAGGATCGTCCATTCGCATTTTACCGGCGAACCGGTCTACAGCAGGTTCAGGTTCCGGCGCCGGCGGTGGCTTCTTGGCCGGCTCCGGCGCCGGCGGAGGTGGTGGCTTCTCGGACCGCGGCGGCGGGGGACGCGGCTCGGAGCGCGCCGCCGAGGAGCGACGCTCGCGCGCGCGCATGCCGTCGCCGTGCGGCCGCGACTCGGCGCCCGCCCGCCAGTTGGCACTGTCGGCGCCGTTAGCTGCGGGGACAGCGGGGACGACGGAAGACGATTTCTCCCGCCAGTTCATGTCCTGAGGATCAGAATCGTGCAATGATAGCGTCAGAATTTGTTTTATATGGAATTAGTTCTCGCTTGGGCATTAACCTGCCGGAAAACTGTATCTAACGTGTAAAACGTGCGTCGTCCCGTGTCAAACCATTGATTCGCCATTCACGAGACAAACTAAATAGCCATCGCACAAGGCGCATTCAGTTAATTCCACACATAATTGAATGACACGAAGTTGAGTACATGCTGCCGTTATCGGTGCTTTGACTACAGAATCCATTATTATTTCATTAGGACCTCTACCAAAAGGTACACTTGCACAACTACTGGGACTATTAGCCTGGGTGTGGGTTCTGTCCACTCTCCGCCGGGTCAAGTAGGACATGAAAGGCGGTTCCCGCCGTGGGGATTGAACCCAAATTAATCCATCCCGTCTCGATCCGAAGGCAGGCAACAAAACCACTAGTCCACACCGGCCCCGTTCCAAAGGGCGATTAATTCCCAACCGTGGGATAAACTATTATTGGATTGCAACACTTCCATTCAATAGCCATGGTTAAGGCGGGTTCAATCGCATTGGATAGCATTCAATAGCATGGTTAAAATGCGGTCATAGTTAAGACCGCATTTCCCGTCTAAGTAATATGAGTGACAGAAATCTTAGCATCAAGGTCATACAAGATTGAAGCACCGGCGCAAATATCGCGGTTACGACGCAATAATTCTTTTTTAGGGCTTGCGTCTCAGGCCAGCAAGAATCCACCACCAACAGTTACCAGCCGGAAACTCCCAGGCTTAGTGGCCCGCAAAGCCGTTTTTGGCCAGCACCAACATCCAGCAGCGTACCCTCTGCAAGAACGGCCATGCACCCTTCACCAAGCGCTCAGGAGCGCCATTCTCAGAACTCACCAATCCAGGAACAACAACTATCTCTAACAGCTCGTGCGCGCTGAAACCAATCGCAAGAGATGGAGTAAACACGAGCACAGTACTACTCAAGGACGAGGCAGTGTGGCATAGGCGCAATCCGAATGCCGCAAAAAATGAAAGTATGGACCTTCGCACGCCGAAAGCGGCTATCTAGGTCTACTAGTATGCATTTTCAACTAAAATCTACATACAAACAACCAAACAGTGGACAAAGAATGTAACTAGGCACGGAACTGTGCCGAAAACTTCTGCTCCAGGCTTTGGCTATGTAACCGTGCCTTTTACATGGCTTCATCGGATAAAACATGATGCTGCAGTTACAAATACAGCTAAAAACCCAACACACATTCCCAAAACTAAACATCTTGCCTTTGAAAATCTCGCACGCGGCACTTCCTTAGGCAAAAAAGCAAATTCATATCTAAAAATATTTTGTTAAAAGGGGATGTTTCAGTTTTCGAAATCCCGAAAAGGAATATCTACGTACAAAAGTACAAGTTTGGAAATATGGAAACCTCATTTCTTCCACCTTAAATCGCCCCGAACCAAACATTTTTTCCTTACCAGTTTAAGATACCATCAAAACACCAAATCTCCAGCATCTGCTTAATAATAACCTTGATCGCAGGCACAACATAGACTCGCAGCTCTATTCTATATTCCATTTTAAACACAAAAGCTTCCTTTAAAATAAAAAAACCTAAGGTAAGGATAGAAGTAAACGAATTTCCGTCATTATTTTAACAAAAACGGTGTTTAACCTCTTACGAGATCATCGACATGTGAAACAAGTGCATTAAAAGGCAGAGCTTACACATAGTAAGGAGGGTTCACGAGTTTATATGAATCTTCAAAGTAGGAGGGGTTATGGATTTAGACCAATCAAACTGTTGCAAATAGATGGTGGGAGAATCATTCATGGTTTGATTTAGGGCGTTGCTACTCATTATTTCAAACTTTAAATTGTACAGAAAGTGACTACCGAGAATTTTGAGTGAAATGTAATATGGCACGAGTGGTTTCTCAAGGCGCTTTAAAACTTGTCCCAGTCCAAGACAACCGAAATATTCCCTTTAATCGTTCTAGCTATTCTACTCGACAAAACATCTTTAGCTTTACATCAAAATACGGACGCTGCGATGAGTAAAAATAGAAGCTGCTCTGCACGTTGCAGTTTTCGAACACAGATTTCCGAACACATAGCGCTGCCGCACCAGACGGGCGCCGGTCTCTAACCTGGTCGGAGCGGGGCGGCGTCGCCCGCGGCTGTTTCCTGTCGTTGTTGTTGGCGTCAGCGGCGTCGCCCGGCACCGTCACCGGCTGCGCCTGCGCCAGAGTCACCACGCAGCTGCCGGCGCGCATCTCCTCCACACGCGCCACGAACCGGCGGCCCAGCGCGCCGCGCCGGAACCGAGAAACCTGTCGGCGGGCACGGAGTAATTACTCGGGAGACGGGTACTGACGGCGCCAGACCTGGGGTGTCCCAGGTCTGGCGCCGTCACTGGGATTGCCCTGGGGTGCAATCGCCGAGTGATGATCAGCGGGGCAGAGATTCAACCACTTGCCGCCGAACGTGATGGGATGGAAAATATGTATTCACTGCAAAACGATACCCATACAAATTAACACATGTTAGATCGTAGGCCGACCGTTTGCAAACCGACTGATACTGCGCCCGATGTTCGCATCATAGCGATATTGGCGTTACAACAGCGGGACTCGTGTTCGCCGAGCGCACAGCTCCCCCTAGAACACTGCCCGGGTCGCACCGGCAGTCCTCCCGGACCGCTGCCCACTCACCTCATCGTCGGTGCAGTGAGCGGCGGCGCCGGCGGCGGTGCAGCGGACCGCCTGCGCCGGCAGACCGGCGTGCTCCGGCCGCAGCGGCCGTACCGCCGACACCGGCACGCTCACCGTAGCCCCGGCGTCCAGCAGAAACACCGTCGCCTGAGGGCCGAGCAGTGACGGTCAGGGTGGCAGCGGACAGCGGAGGTGGAGTCAGACCGGCGCGACAAACACTGACAAGTGTCGTGCATCCCGAGCGCCTCAACTCCACGCTGCGCACAATTCGTTGCACAGAAGCCGGCACACAATTCGCCGTACAGTAGACGCCGCACAATCACCCGCATTTCACACCACCAGCAATCTGAGATCTCTGAATTGATATCCACACCCACCACCCGGCCCCTCTGTTTAACATAGACTAACCTCCTTGTCTTTGCGGGCGATGACGCGGCCTCGGCTCCAGAGCGGTGTCTGCGCCCCGCACAGTACCGCCACCGTCCGGCCGACCTCCAGCGCCGCTGGCGGCGCCACTGTCGCGTACACCGCCGCCAGCTGCTGCTCCAGCGACGCCAGCGCCACCGCCGACTCCTTCGGCGTGACGTAGAACTCAGAGGGCGCCACCACGTGTACCACCTCCACGTCCTGGGGTACAGAGAGGAGGATGGTGGTGAAGCAGGAACAGATGACACGCAGGGGGAAAGGGTGGAGTTGGGGTGTTCAGGGTGATCCGATGTCACGTTTGTAGAAATGTGCAAGACGATCCATGAACGACCTCTGTTTTACATCCACAGAATGACAAAACATTCTTTAAACATTTCGGCGCCCGCGTCCCTTCAATGCTGGAGGACGGCTATGTTACCTGGGAGGGGCAGCAGTGGCGCCCACATAGATAGCCCGGAGGGAACGCAGCACAATTGTAGATGTGGTTCAAAGCCCATTCCCACAATCAATCACCATCACTCTCACACAATGACTTACTGAAGCATAACATCATAACATTTCACATCTCAATGCTGGATCCCTTATGCTTCGATGAAAGCAGTGCGATTTAATGTTTTACGTTATGTTTTTAAGGGTAGGACAGGTACCACCGTTGTACTTTTTATAAACAAATTTTGTATTTTCAGTCTTACATCGCAAAGTGAACGAAACAATACGGCGACATCATCACAACAAAGGTGGGAACATGCAACACACGAAAAACTTGACTGTCAAAACAGATCACGACAATAATGGGTCTACACAATAAACAGCCACAGATGTCAGTGAACAAAAAACAGAACCGGGAAAATCTACCGCAAACAGCAGCCGTCCTCAGCCCCAATCAGTCACAACAAGTCATGTTCTATCTCCCTCTGTCCCTCCCTTCCCCAAACCCTTCCCCTCCCACGTCAAGTACTTTCACAAATTTCCAACCCTTAAAACCCTCTCACAAATTTAAGTCGTAGGCCTCTCGGAGTCAGGCCTGGCACCTAAACTTTTTAGATGTTTAGTTCTGAACTTTCATTTATGAATGGGGCCCATCTTTCCCGGAATTTGTGGACTTTACTAGTCCTTTTGGCGATCACTAGTTCGATGCTAAATTGTTTTGCAATAAAAGTGAGGAAGTTACCTAAGTCCAGTACTTCTTCTCTAACGCGCCGGTAAACTATAAACTGTTTCGCATTTAGGACAATGAAGTTTACTATGTCGGTGGTTGAAAGTGAGCCAAATAATATGTCTCTCTCGTTACGAATGAACTGCTGCTCTAAACTCAACATGCAATTTATCCTGATTAATAGGACCACCGTTGTGCTTAGCTAATTTTATGTTTGTTCCAAACCGACTTTCAAAGCAGCACAACCTCTGCTACATTCCATATGCACGAGTGATAATCGCAAAGGATGGCTAGTTTCATTGGCTAACGACTGCGAAGACAATGCCAAGGGGCCTATTTCTTCCGAGACTCACTGCATTCGTTTCGTTCGTGGGTCCGGGCATTTGTGACATCGCTGTGATATTATGTTTTAACCTTCAATCCTTTAACTCCTTTGTATTTAACTTCTATCCAGACTAGTAACTTTAATTTTGGCTTTTCAATATTCTACTCTATTTATACTATTAACTATTTAACTAATTATCAGTACTTTTATCCCCGTGACCTTTGTATTTTGGTTTGTGTCATGTACGCGTGTGTATGTATATATTCTTATCGACACGATTTCGTCCGTAATTGTGGACGTCGCCGTCCATGATTAAATAAAATGATAAATGAAAAAGAAACTGTGAGCACTAAAACGGCAGCAATGTCAATAGAACAGACAGATGTAGCTATTGCCTGCACGTGAGCGCCATTTCGGCTTCCACCATTAGCGTACCTCGAGGGTGATCTGAAGGAGGCCGCGTCACAAACGTCTCACCTTGAAAACTCCAACGGGAAGCTTCAGGGGGAAACCTCGGCGACCGCCGGCTCAGACGGCGTGGACGCCTTCGGAGACACTGCGGGCCTGGCGGCGGGCGCCACGGGACCGGCGGAGGGCGATGGGGAACCTGGTGTACGCATTAGTGTCAGCGAGTCTCAAACCCAGGCCTGTACTGCAGGCGTGGATCCAGCTTACGCTTCTGAATGACGTCAGATAACGCGGATTTCAAGGGAAGCTGGCACCTTTATAATGGGATTTGACCTGACAGGCACGTGAGATAGAGCATAACGGAAAGCCCTGGCGTTACATTTGGTTCGTCCCCGAACTCATTATTTGCGAACAAAACGGCGTTATTTAGAGCGGGTTCGACCCCACCGGCTCCAAGCTAGCCCCGAAGTCTAAGCGTCCACCGCTAGCTGTTGGACTCATGAGGGTGTGACTGGGCAGATGCCAATTTGCCATGACTGACGTACAATAAAAGCAAACATCACATCCTATACTTCCCAGCCGCGGTAGGCTCGGCTGAGACCACTGACCGGTGGATGGCAGTTCGGAGTATCCCAGCGCCCTGAGCTCGGCCAGCAGCCGATCGTTGGTGGGTCCGGCAGGCAGCAACACCTGGAAGCGGTCCCCAGCCCCCGAGCGGGGCAACACCTCCACCGTCTGCTCCCCCATCAGATCACAGAAGCCAGACGCCGGCACCGACTCAGCGCCCAGCAGCTGACAGAAGATACCTGGAGTAAGGCTCATCGTTAGAGGGGACACCTGACACCGACTAAGCACCCAGCAGTTGACAGAAGATGCCTGGAGAGGAGCTCAGCGTTAGAGGGGAGACCTGACACCGACTCAGCGCCCAGCAGCTGACAGAAGATGCCTGGAGTAGGGCTCAGCGTTACAAGGGAGACCTGACACCGACTCTGCTTCAATGCTTTTCTGAAGCAAAACTTGAACGATCTTTTTTAAAACAATACGTTTCATTGGGGAGGGGTGCCTGGGCACCTGCAAAAAATATGAACCCACACTTCTGACCACAACCGACCCAGGAGGCCACCGTTACCACCACGGTCAACTCAGTGAGGCACCGTTATCGCCACAATTATCGACCCAGTGAGCCACCGTACCGAGCTGCGGCAGTGTAGTGAACTCAGGCCGCAGCGGGAAGACCTCGGAGAGCAGCTTCTCCTCCGAGTCGCCGTAGTCGATGTACTGTACCATGGCCCGCATCCCATCCGTCTTCAGCACCTGAGCACGGGGCCAGATACCTTACAACAGGGATCGCCTGGCATGGGGACAAGGTTACCTCGAACTGCTTCTCCAGGTTTATAGTCTGGTAGTCTTGGTTTACACAAACGATGTCCTAAAAAAACAAATAAAACCTATCATCACTTTTGCCATTTTTTAAAGAGTAGTGCCTACATCTCGCGTCCAGGCCATCAATTACCCTGGGTTGTTTCTTCTCTCATCATGCTTAACTGAGGCCTCCGCACCTGCACAACTAACACTATTTCGCACGGAACAGTTCTGGTCCTCCTAATCCACCCTCCGGCACCACGCACCCGTGCGCGGTAGAAGGTTCCGTTGAGTGAGGAGGCGGCGGCGCAGAGCAGTCCCGGCCGCGCCACTGTCAGAGGCCGTGCACCACCACTCCCGTACAGGGCCTGCATCGCCTCCTCCATGGCGTACATGGCGTCGGCGTCGGTGGAGAGCAGTTGGCAGAACCAGTGGGACGGCGACTCCACGAACATCACCGCCACCGCCTCCCGACGGCCCAGCTCCACCTGGCGAGAGGCGCGACAGCAGGGTGAAGCAGAACTGGCACAGGAGGTGCGACGTGCCAGGTGACATGTCACATCCCTCCATACACCTCGGACTGAACCGGAACGTGTGGGGATCTTAATTCACGTTGCATGTTACACTCAAAAGAGCTAATACATTCCAAACAAGCTAACTTAAACACCACCTGGGCAGAAAAAGCAAAGCTCGTCAAACCAGACCTACACGCGCCCGCCCGAGCATCTCCATGCACCCCACCTCCAGCCTCTCTCACTCTACCTTCGGCAGCTGGATGAAGGCCTTGTCTCCTGTTCCTCCGGAGGACTTCTCACTGCCTGTACAGCTGCCGGCTGAAGTGGGAGTGGGCGGCGGCGGCGCCGGCGGCAGTGTCACCTTGCCTCCCTTCATCCTGTCCCTGATGGCGGCGTTGATCTCCAGCGGTGGCTGCCGCCGCCGGTCCGTCAGACGCACTATCCGCTTCTCTCCGATCTTGTCCAGCACCTCGCACAGCAGGGTGCGGTCGGCCGTCAGCGAGCTCAGGTAGGAGACCAGGTCGGCTGTGCCGTAGCTGGCCTCCAGGCCGTACAGGCAGCACGTCACCGCCTGAGGGAGGCAGTCGGTGACGAGGTGTGTACGGTGGCTGCGAGTGCATTGGGGTTATATCACAGGGCAGCAGAATGGCCAGAACTTCCCCGCTTACCTGAACAATTTGTGATAGAGGAGTTTCCGAATACAAGACATAAACCATGCATGAGCATCTCTGTATATGCTGAGTTAACCAATGTTTCTCAAGACGACGTTGCTGTAAGTGTGATACTGGGGAGAGGACGTGCATAAGCTTGGGCGATTTTTTTTACAAATATCCAGTTGGCCTCTGCCCCAAGATAAAAGTAATCTTTTCACCAAAAATAACTTATTTGTGGCTCTCTATTACAATGTGAAAATGATAATTTTGTTTCGAAATTACCGATAATCTGTGCACAATACATTTTACATAGCAGTATATCAACTGTCGTTTGACCAGTCGAGCTAAAGAAATTGGCAAAACTCACTTGAACAATAAATTCATGCGCCAACGTGCCTCTAAACACGATAACCCCGCGTAGTTAAAAAATTGAGACAACTCCGAGTTAAGCTAAGTAGAATTTGCACCGAAACCACAGCTTCGGTATCCCAAACAGATGCGGCCTAAAATGAAACATTCACCAGTGTGCGACTGTGCGAGGTTATGAGCGCACGCCACAGCGATTCAGCGTCACCACAAACCTGAGGAGGCAGCGCGGCCAGGCGGGGCTCCAGGAAGAAGGCGGCTGCGGCGGAGATCATCTCAGAGGTGCCCAGGTCCAGGAACACCACCTTGACGTCGCGGCGCCCCACCGTCACCACGCGGGCCCGGTGGTAGCCCGCGTCCTGCCGCAACACCAATAGCTGTATGACCCCGGTCTTCGACGCTGAAGCGTACCCGACACATCGAACTGCGACCATGACTGGGGCTGCAGCGTGAGCCAGCGCGGTAAGCGCCAGAGTTAATAGCGAATCACATGCTTAAAATAGCGCATTCGGGCAATTTTTGTTCATTTTGTGTGGATTCGTGCTCATCATTCTATGTGGAGTTGTTGATAATCGTTAACAACAAATTCAGCATGTGACTGCAGATAAACTCCACGGAGAGCTCGCTGTGGAGCGGCATCTCAGGCCGGCCCACAGGACACCGTGCCTGGAGTCCCGCTACCCACCTTGAACACGGCGCAGGCGAGCCCCTCGGTCAGCTGGTCGGCTGACAGCGGCACCGCGTGGACGTTCAGCGTGTCGGTCAGCTGGGTCTGCAGCTGCTGCAGCTGATGCTCAGCGTCAGCCGGCCGCACGCTCAGGTTGTTCAGCGCCGTCACGGCCACCACCACCACGTCCTCGTGCGTGCCCGGCTGCAGCAGAGACGGCGGCGGGGAGGTACTGAGCGCGGCCGACACGGGACGGGACGGTGGTGCTGCCGAGGAGGGACGTGGCGAGGCGCCGCCGCGAGTGTAGGCGCCCCAGCGGAGCAGCAGCTCCAGCACGCTGACGCCCATGTCGAACAGCTCCACCTGCCGGGCAGCGGCCGAGGGTCACTGTCTGCAACGCAGAGGTGTTCACTAGGGTGTTTCAGCCCACTATAGTAAAATTTTGTTTGTTTGGAACGAAGTCATATCGACTTTCCCCAGCTCTATACGTAAAACTGAATCGATTGACACCCTTAAAAGCAAAATAAAAGTACATTTAGAGGTTGCGCACTTTTATCACCAAAAACCATTACACTTGAAAGAGGAGCATTCTTTCTTGCTGCGCTTGGGTAGAGCCCTCCGATGGAGTTCCACCACCTGGAGCAGGGACTGCTTCTGCTTCTCGTCCTTGACGAATCCGTTGAACCTCTTGATGAGGGCGATCTCCCTTTCCCGCTTTTTTGTCTTGAGTCGAAATTTAAAGCCATTGTGGCGTCCCATTTGATATAATGATCCTTCCCATATGCAGAAGGAGTATCGCAACAGATTCGACGCATATGTTCTAAATTCAACGTAAGAACATATTTTAAGCCACATCAAACGATCAAACAATCACTGGTCAAACCAAAGGACAGGATAGACAACCGGAAAAACCAGGCCCAGTATACAAGATGGAATGTAATAACTGTCCAAAAATATACAGTGGAGAAAGCAAAAGGATGATGGAAGTCCGACAAGACGAACACCGAAAATCTCGACAAAAACTAATCTGAGGATCAATTGACGAGAGAGTAGCGGAGGCCAAAGCGGAACATTCATTCAAGAAGGATCATTATATCAAATGGGACGCCACAACGACTTTAACTTTCGACTCAAGACAAAAACAGCGGGAAATAAAAGAGACAATTTACATCCAAACCACCACGGAACCAAAAATGAATAGAAATATCGGCAAAGTTATCTTCTATTAGTTTTCTCCTGGATTTTTAAACCTCTTAAAACGCCAGCCAAACAAGAGATTGAATTGAAAAATAACACGTGTTTAGAGTTAATAGTTCTAAAATGATTCGTCATGTTCATAGCTAAGATTGTTCTTTCAAAGTGTACCCTGTCTTCGTGTTTTTTTCTTAGTTAGGTTCATGTCATAGTGTTATCTTCATCTCCCTTGAAAACGGGGGCGGGATGCTCCCGAAATCGGTCGGGTTTTATACTCAGGCTAGTCATTGTGCAGTAATAAATGTTTTACTTAATTTGAAGAATATTTCAGATGTGAAATAGAAAACCAAGCAAAAGAAAAGCAGCGCCAGTATCAGTGTGGAAATGTGTACATACATTCATAGGCGTAGGAACAGGGAGGGGGGGCAGAGGGGCCATGCCCCCAATATTATTGATTCTTAACCCTTAACCCTATGGCGTTGACTGGAAAGAAATGAGTTCCAAATGCACCTTGGCCTCCCCAATATTCTGGACGTTCCTACGTTTATGTGTACATTTTAATACAATTGATAAAAAAGCTGCAAAAGTGCGCGACCTCTAAATATCATCGAAATTTCGCACAGAAGCTTGTAAGCAGATGAGGTTTGAGGGGAACATCGATATGCGTCGAAATATTGCATTTTGGAACAATGAAACACCCTAGTGTTCACACACACACACAGCCAGGAGGCGAACACGTCACTAGGAAGACAGAGAGGATTCGTAAGACAGCTCAGTTCACGACGCGCCGTCTCACCACATCTGTAGTTCAACTTAACTCAAATGTAGACAAGTCCGAGACAGATCACTCAGAGCTTGCAAAAACGACGGCTCTCACTCAAACACCAGTCCTCCAATAATGAGGCTAACCCAACCAACCAGCTCAGTAAAAATCACAACGCGATGCAAGCACCTCACAAGTCCCCGGCACTCGTCCACACACTAATCCCACCGCCGCTGACCTTCTCAGCTCGGCTCTTGGCGAAGCGGCAGTTGAGGACTCTGTCCTCGGTGATGCGGCGAAAGGTCGACTGCTGTCCGGGCACGGCCGTCAGCGCCTCCAGCCCCGCCAGGGACACACGCTGCGCCTGGATGCTGGCCTGGGCGAACTGTACCGGCATGGCGCGCACCTCCGAGCGCGACTTGGTCTCATCGTCGCCGAAGTCGGCCCAGTACACCTGAGAAGAGGAGCGAGAGGGGAGGCGGTCAGCTCGGCACCACCTTGCAAATGGCCAGTCGCGGCGTCAGCACCAGACCGAGGAACTCGTCAGAAATACCTCGCGATGACAGGAATAGGCGGCGGAACTTGCGGGCTCAAGACACAAAGCTTGTTCAAATTAAAAGACAGAGGGTAGATCAGACCTACGCATGGCGATGGACGTCAAGGAATACTTATGCAATCGTGAAAACGACGCGGAGGTTAATTAAAAGCCAGAACAAACAAAAAACGGGTGATTCACCCAATTCACCCAACGGGATATGCGAACACTTCCACTGCTGCGCATAGATCTTTAACACGTCCTCAGTTCTGGCACACGTCTCAGAACACCACTCATGCTAACAAGGCCACCTCCACCCGCCTCCGAAGCCCTCGCCGCCATTCCAGCGTCCTACCTTGACGTTGTCGCCGCCGACCTGTGTCACAATGCCCCGCTGGTACTTCCCGCCGTGGGTGGCTGCCAGGCCGAGGCAGACCGCCCCCGTCTCCAACGACGGCAGCGGCACCGCCGGGTGTCCGCAGCAGTACGCCTGGGAGGGGAGGGGGGCTCAGCCGAGTGTCAGGAGGGGGACAGCGTCAGCCGAGCGTCAGGGGAAGGAGGTTAGCCAATCGTCATGAGGGGAGGGGCGTCAGTCGAGACGGAAGGGAGAGAGGCAGCGCAGGCGGGGGAGGGGGTAATCACCGCAGTGAACGGGATGGTCAGGTTCTATATTTTAAAACCATTTTTCAGCACAAAAATGGGTCTGAAATCGGCATTACGGCCCCAAATCCGAACTACTTAGTACATAGCACAAAATTTTATCGTTCATATACATAAAGAGGCATCAGCTTCGCCTTAGCGTTGATAACGTTTCGTAATATTCGTTAATATTGTTCAAGGTCCACCCATATCACGTGGGTTCACCTCGCACATGTACCAGACGTCAAACTCCGTTCCCAGCAGTCACAATAACTTGGCATTCAACGACGCACCATCTGCCAAAGTCAAAAGGCGTCGCCCATTTTCACCCAGTCGGGAAGGATATCAGATGCCGGGGCCCATCGATCAGAACACCGGAGCATTCTCCCCTGAGCCACGCGTAGCCCGCTAGCGGCCATCTTACACGCACCAATCACGCCTCCACAGCGGCACACACACCCCCGCTCCCAGTGTGTTACCTGTATCGCAGCGACCAGCTCATTGAACGTGCTCCTGCTGCTGTGGTCGCGGATGGCGAACTTGGCGGCGCCGTTCGAGTAGGAGCAGATGGTGACTGAGAGCTCGTCTCCGGGGCTGTGAGCGGTCGACTTCAGCTCCTTCACCCCTTTCACGAAGGCGGTGGGCGGCGGGGACGACAGGGAGGTCGGCGGAGGCACAGAGGCGCGGTGCACCACCGCCGCAATCTGAACAGCAGCAGCACAAACCGAGTCAGCTCAGAGTAACCAGAGACACTGACTTACCGCCGCTATCTGAACAGCAGCACTCACCGAGTCAGCTCGGAGTAACCAGAGACACTGACTTACCGCCGCTATCTGAACAGCAGCAGCACACACCGAGTCAGCTCAGAGAAACCAGAGACACTGACTTACCGCCGCAATCTGAACAGCAGCAGCACACACCGAGTCAGCTCAGAGAAACCAGAGACACTGACTTACCGCCGCAATCTGAACAGCAGCACACACCGAGTCAGCTCAGACAAACCAGAGACACTGACTTACCGCCGCTATCTGAACAGCAGCAGCACACACCGAGTCAGCTCAGAGAAACCAGAGACACTGACTTACCGCCGCAATCTGAACAGCAGCAGCACACACCGAGTCAGCTCAGAGAAACCAGAGACACTGACTTACCGCCGCAATCTGAACAGCAGCAGCACACACCGAGTCAGCTCAGAGAAACCAGAGACACTGACTTACCGCCGCAATCTGAACAGCAGCAGCACACACCGAGTCAGCTCAGAGAAACCAGAGACACTGACTTACCGCCGCAATCTGAACAGCAGCAGCACACACCGAGTCAGCTCAGAGTAACCAGAGACACTGACTTACCGCCGCTATCTGAACAGCAGCACACACCGAGTCAGCTCAGAGTAACCAGAGACACTGACTTACCGCCCCAATCTGAACAACAGCAGCACACACCGAGTCAGCTCAGAGAAACCAGAGACACTGACTTACCACCGCAATCTGAACAGCAGCACACACCGAGTCAGCTCAGAGTAACCAGAGACACTGACTTACCGCCACTATCTGTACAGCAGCACACATCGAGTCAGCTCAGAGTAACCAGAGACACTGACTTACCGCCGCAATCTGAACAGCAGCAGCACACACCGAGTCAGCTCAGAGTAACCAGAGACACTGACTTACCGCCGCAATCTGAACAGCAGCAGCACACACTGAGTCAGCTCAGAGTAACCAGAGACACTGACTTACCGCCGCAATCTGAACAGCAGCAGCACACACCGAGTCAGCTCAGAGTAACCAGAGACACTGACTTACTGCCGCAATCTGAACAGCAGCAGCACACCGAGTCAGCTCAGAGTAACCAGAGACACTGACTTACCGCCACTATCTGTACAGCAGCACACACCGAGTCAGCTCAGAGTAACCAGAGACACTGACTTACCGCCGCAAGCTGAACAGCAGCAGCACACACCGAGTCAGCTCAGAGTAACCAGAGACACTGACTTACCGCCGCAATCTGAACAGCAGCAGCACACACTGAGTCAGCTCAGAGTAACCAGAGACACTGACTTACCGCCGCAATCTGAACAGCAGCAGCACACACCGAGTCAGCTCAGAGTAACCAGAGACACTGACTTACCGCCGCAATCTGAACAGCAGCAGCACACCGAGTCAGCTCAGAGTAACCAGAGACACTGACTTACCGCCGCTATCTGAACAGCAGCACACACCGAGTCAGCTCAGAGTAACCAGAGACACTGACTTACCGCCGCTATCTGAACAGCAGCACACACCGAGTCAGCTCAGAGTAACCAGAGACACTGACTTACCGCCGCAATCTGAACAGCAGCAGCACTCACCGAGTCAGCTCAGAGTAACCAGAGACACTGACTTACCGCCGCTATCTGAACAGCAGCAGCACACACCGAGCCAGCTCAGAGAAACCAGAGACACTGACTTACCGCCGCTATCTGAACAGCAGCACACATCGAGTCAGCTCAGAGTAACCAGAGACACTGACTTACCGCCGCTATCTGAACAGCAGCAGCACACACCGAGTCAGCTCAGAGTAACCAGAGACACTGACTTACCGCCGCTATCTGAACAGCAGCAGCACACACCGAGTCAGCTCAGAGTAACCAGAGACACTGACTTACCGCCGCTATCTGAACAGCAGCAGCACACACCGAGTCAGCTCAGAGTAACCAGAGACACTGACTTACCGCCGCTATCTGAACAGCAGCAGCACACACCGAGTCAGCTCAGAGTAACCAGAGACACTGGCTTACCGCCGCTATCTGAACAGCAGCAGCACACACCGAGTCAGCTCAGAGAGACCAGAGACACTGACTTACCGCCGCTATCTGCACAGCAGCAGCACACACCGAGTCAGCTCAGAATAACCAGAGACACTTTCGCGCATAATCTAGGACCCAATAACCGCACAACCTGGCAGTCGGACCTGTTATTCTTGCATTTCAAAGGCACGTGACTCAGTAAGGGGCACGCACATCACGAAAAGGACTGATAAATGGCAAACGCATCCACGTGCTATATGTGGTCCACATTTTTGTACACACTTAAGACATTAAGATCTTCATGTCATGGAGCTCGAGGCACAAAATCGGGACACGGCACACCAAATTCACATGGCTAAAATAGATACTAGAATACAGGATCGAATTCAAGCTGCATTTCAGATAGCTAGGGGATTCCACGACAGATCGACCAAGGCTTGACACCACCATGTCTGGAAAAAATCTGAAACTTTTTCTCCGGGGTAGTTTTGGGCCAGAAACACGCCTGTGAGAATCTTAGCCCCCTCCAACCAACGGTGACCGAGTTATAGCCCGAGATATTCTCGGGAGGTCACCTTGTAGACTCATATTTGATGCTTCATAACTCAAAAAGCATTGCCTTATTAACAAGTTTTGTATATCATTGAACTTTTCTTGGACCATAAATTATTTTGAAAAAAAAAAAATTTGATTTTTAATTCGTTTGACCTTTCTTATATGACTTAGCTTGACCTTTCGCAGTTTAAATTGACCTTTAAGACACCTAAAAAATTTTGTTTCATAAAGTAGCTTACGATAAAAATTAAAAAAATGCGTTCTTGCTATAAATGCAGAATTTAGAGCACCTAATGTAGGTATGCAGACGGTTTTTGACCACTACAGTAGTACAGTCTTATGTTTAACACCGCAAACAAAGCGATTGTTTTTGGAATCGGTTGCTTTCAATGACTTTCTATTGTCTTTACGAAATTTTCATAGTGTGTCAGAGTTTATGAGAATTAACACGCGCCCATACGAGGGGGCGGGCAACCGGCCTCCTCAGGTTTCCACAGGTAGTAGCAAAACAACCATCGCGTAGCGCCACCACACTTCATCTACCTCCAACCAGACATTTTTGCAGCTTCTTGCAAAATTTTAGGTCTGGGTCATATCGGGTCAGACCGCCAACCCAGGTCAAGAGACCTAGCCTCGAAAAAACTTGGAGGTGCATCAGTAAGACCAAATTCAATATATCGTCCTTAGATTCACATCACATCGTAAGGTCACCGAGCAAGATAATTGCTCGTAGCAGGATTTTCATATCGATGACCTGGGACACGGTCAGGGTCATGATCTTTCCATTAAAAATGCATGGGGCAATTTGCAATTTTGATAACTGGCGAGAATTGAGAATTGTCGATAATTGCGATGGAGGTTTGATTTTTACGTTGCCGTGTCTGACTTGCCACAGCAGTTTGATTAATATTATTTTTACCATACAGACCTACACCCGGCGCTAGGTCAAAGCAGGATAATTTTGAAATGTGACTAGACAAGATTATAAGATATATAATCCGATCGAGTTCGACAAGAGCATTTCAATGGTGCTGAAAATTTCTCTACGGCTCTGCTCTGTCAGCTATTATGCCACAAAATTTAGGTTTACACTTTGTCCCTGTAAATAATACTTTGACCTCGAGCGACCTCAAAGGTGACCCGACCAAAAGATTGTATGTAACATTGTTGGTAGAGATTAAAACAGGCTATTTAGCGCTGTCCTTCCCAGCGCACCGTTCATTCTACATCGTTTACTGAACAGCAGAGATAATCCACAATTAGGCCACGGAGCCTGTGTGATATCAGATGGCTCCAAACACAGCACTGCGATGGCTCGTGCTTTTTCAGAACTTATACCCGGAGCATGAAAGCAAGAGAAATGACTGAAGAATGTACATCTCCTGACCGAGAGCTGTGCTGCACAGTACAAAAATATTAACTTCATCAAATTGTGCCACCATGCACACGATTTTAAAGCAATGCAAAGGTTTAATTCCAGTGCAAAAGTTATATCGAAGCAAAATTCAGTTATCTGAATGCAGCGTTTTCACTACGTCTCACAGCGCGGGCACCTGCGACTATATCGAGAGCACGGCCAAACCGGCAACATATCACGATGGTTTAAAAGTCCAGTGAAGAATCAAATACGTGATGCCAAAGGTACGCATGCTTTTCTTACGCACACATTTTTCGGCACGATTAAGTTCTTGTGCATTTCACAATCAAGCATAGCCAATGTTGCCAGACAGCTCCAAAGTCTGTTCGCCAATGCGATTATGGAAAAATGAATAACAAGTTTCATAGAATATCAGCGATAATTAAGACATCCATCATTGTTCATATAATCTCTACAAATGAAGAGAGGTTCGGGTTTCGCATACCTATGTTTGAACCAAACAGTGTCGTGCTGTGCAAATAGACTTTCTTTTATGAGTGCTGCGTGAACGATCGCAAATTAATTTGGCCATGGCGAATGTCCAATGCAAAGGTAATATTAAATATGCTGGTATACATTATTTGGCTTCAGTAATGAGTGATCTGACGGCCATCATTGCAAGTGAATGAATGTGCTTGTGCAGGACAAAGTCAGTGTCAGTATTGAAGTCATCTCAGTGTATCCCCTTATTCTTCAATGATAGTATAAAGCACAAGGAGTGTGGAACTATATCTATTTGTGGGTGCCCGACCACATCCGATGAAACGTGGAAAAGTGGTAAAAGCGGTAAAACATCCTTTGAATTTTCTCTTTTTGCATTTCAAATACTACTTCTTGGTTCAATGCAGTTCAACCCGCCTGTGAGAGGGCTAAACACATGATACATTTTGTTATTTATTTCAGTTAGTGGCTTTCGATATTGTTTCAAATTTACCCACCCCAATAATTAAAAAAACACTTATCAGAAGCCTTTTGAAGTGGCGTTTGAACTGGGATCCGTGTCGGCTATGAAATGATCACCTTTTTTAAAATATCATGTGAGGCAACCTGTTCAAGTGACCAAGTAGAATGCGTTCTGATTTCATATCAACATTTATTTCGCATATATGAGTAGATCCAAATTACCCCATGGGAATGAAAGCCTTTCAGAAACTTTTTTTTACATTTTATGAACCATCTCAAACGTATGCTGTGCTGCACTGGGTCACCTTGTATCGATACTATTTTTCTATCTCCGGGAGCGACGAAATTTTGTGAGTTAGTGGTGCTTATAGGAAAAGTTAACTCATATAACTCATATATAGGATAATTTAACCCTCATAACTCCCACAATGAAGGGCTAATTAAGGAACCAAAGTTGAACGTCCCTCAAAGCATAAGGACGGCCGCCTACCTCAGGTCACCCTCTCACCAGTCAGTTGCCAGCTGACCTACGGTATTTACGATACCTTCCACCAGCCAGTTTACCTAAATTATGTTGCCAGAAGCTGCAAAAAGGTCGGATTAGAGGTAGATGAAGTGCGGTGGCACTGCGCGATGGTGTTTTTTCTTCTACCTGTGGAAACCTGAGGAGGCCGGTTGCCCCCCCCTCGTGTGGGCGCGTGTTAATTCTCATAAACTCTGACACTTACACGATGAAAATTTCGAAGACAATGCAATATCATTGCAAGCAACCGATTCCAAAAACAATCGCTTTGTTTGCGGTGTTAAACATAAGACTGTACTACTGCAGTGGTCAAAAACCGTCTGCATACCTACCTTAAGTGCTAAAAATTTTGCATTTTTTAGAAGAAAAAAATTATCGAAAGATAATTCATGAAGCAAAATTTTTGAGGTGTCTAAAAGTTCAATTTCAACTACAAAAAGGTCAAGCTAGGTTATATAAGAAAAGGTCAAACGAATTAAGTCAAAATTTTTCAAATTCTAAAATTTTCTTTTTCAAAATAATCTATGGTTCAAGACAAGTTCAATGATATACAAAACTTGTTAATCAAGCAAGGCTTTTTTAATTATGAAGCATCAAAGATGAGTCTACAAGGTGACCTCCCGAAAATGCATTGGGCTATAACTCGGTCACCGTTGGTTGGAGGGGGCCAAGGCGTGTTCTCACAGGCGTGTTTCTGGCCCAAAACTACCCCGGAGACAAAGTTACAGATTTTTCGAGACATGGTGGTGTCAAATTGAAATATTTTTGGTCGTTTTGTCCTGGAATGCCCCAGCTTTCAAAATCACCGCTCCAGCAAAATCACTCCAACGTCCCATCTACAACAGGAAAAACAGCATTACGTGTGTTGAGATTTTAAGACGACTCAGCACCGGTCATACTGCGCCCGGTACGAAAACAAAACACGTGGCGATAAATCTGCTAGACGTGCTGCTACACTGCGTGCCGTCCCGGTGCCGCACGCCGCCGAGCCGTACGCCCGCCGCACCTGTTCGTACTGCTCCGGCAGCATGTGCGGCGGCTGCTGCTGCTGCACGTTCGGCGGCGGCGTCTGCATCAGCGGCGGGTGGGAGGCCGGCAGCTGAGACGGCTCCGTCAGGTGACGCGCCATCCCGGCCGCCACCAGCCGCGCCGCCAGCGAGCCGCCCTCCGGCAGCATCACGCGGACGTGCAGCAGGCCGTCGGCGTCCTGCCGCAGCAGCTCGCCCTGCACCATCCGGAACCGGATCTGCGACTGCCGGCGCACGCGAAGGCGGGGTCACCAGCACAGCCGCACAGCACGGCCAAGTCTGCAACACTGGTCACACAACATTGGTTGTGAAAGTGAATGGAACCTGCAAGCCGTGATGAGCGAGTGAAGAATTAACCCGAAATGACACGTTCCACCCAAATTCATGGTGGTTGAGACAGTGGGGAAGGACGCTGCCAAGGCTAGTTTTCAGAGTGGCGACTCAGCCACTGGTCGTCTCACCTCTACGATTGATACGGCGGTGTCGGACCAGGCACCCACGATGGGCGCGACCTCGGCCAGCACGCAGGGAGCGCACACGGGAGGCTGCGCCAGCACGGCGGCTGCCGCCGGCAGACTGCCGCCGCAGATCTGACGACAGAACAGAGTCAACACTGACAACAGAACAGAACAGTCAACACTGCGGCTCTCACCTCAGATCTGACAACAAAAAACAGAGTCAACACTGATAACAATATAGAACAGAACAGAGTCAACACGGCGGCTGTCGCCGGGAGACTACCGCCGCAGATCTGATAAAAACAGAACAGAGTCAACACTGCGGCCGCCACAGATCTGACGACAAGGACAGAACAGAGTCAACACTGACAACACACACAGAACAGAGTCAACACCGCGGCTGCCGCCGGCAGGCTCCCGCCACAGATCTTATAAAAACAGAACAGAGTCAACACTGCGGCAGAAAAACGCAGCGAACACTCATGCACTAGCAAAGCATAGTGGAAACTAGCAGACAAAACACAATTTGAACTTAAACAGACACATGTTAACACGCGCATTGACGAGGGAGGGCGGGTACCCGCCCCCTCGGGTTTTTCGGAGATAGCAGAAAAACGGCGGCGCGCAGCGCCGCCGTACTTGGTATGCCTTTTCCCTCATCATTTTTACAACTTCTGTGAAAATTTTAAGGTTAGGTCATGTCAGGTCACCAATACAGGTCAAGTGACCCGACCTAAAAAAAGTTTAAGATAGCATAAGTCGGAGCAGGGTGAACTTATCCGATTGAAACTCTATCACACAATGACCTCACCGAGTTCTCTAAAATATGTTCCGGTATTTTTGATATCGATGACCTAAGGCCAGGTACGAGGCATGACCTCTCCATTGGAAATACGTGGGAAACATGGTTTTTACGGAATAACTCAGTAACGGATGGTGATAGAGCATTTATTTTAGCTGCATTAGACTCGCCTGGGCTTTGCGGTTCTAATGATATGACTTTTATATAATTTTACCCTGACCTGACCTCAGGTCAGGCCAAATCCTTGATTTGACCTAGCAAGGTCAAATTATATATCATTCGATTCGGCTTGCTGAGAGGATCCATATAGTTCAAGTCGTTATGCTCTATCTTTACTTGTTCAGATGTAATGGCCGAAAAACTGAATTTACATGTTATCCCTATGACGGCATGTTTTGACCTCTCGTGACCTTAAATATAACCTGACAAAAAAATGGTTCAAATGTTTTCGATGGAGAAGTGGATGGGCAGCCCAACGCCGTTTACCGTTTTTCGCTACCTACCGTGGTTCTCGAGATCTTAGGGGGCGGGTACCCGACCCCCGTCAATGCGAAGGTGGCTCAGACCCCCGTCAATGCGCGTATTAATGAACACTCATGATGGCAAACACAACATTCTGGTGGACAAACAGCAAACACTCGGGCATAGAGACACACCCAACACACGGGCATATAAACACAGTGAACACTCAGCAGGACAAACACAGCAAACACCTTGGGAACCAACACACGGTGAACACCCCGGGAACCAAAACACAGGAACCAGCCAGAAACAGTGAACTCGCAAACACCAACAGAGCACACCACACCCGTACAGGCTCTGGCAGCGTGTACCCTGGACAGCACCACGGCCGCTGCCGATGCTGCCGACTTAACCAGAGCTGGTACAAACAGGCATGCACGTCAGACCCAATCAGTTGAACCGATCTGCGTAACTACCAGGCCTCTGTCAGAGGTTCCCGGACACCAATTGCCGTTACGGGGCCATTGCACGGGTCTGAAACGTTGAACCAGGAGCGTTACGTGAAGATGGCTTTGATGTATCCCTCATTGATTAAGATTGATGATGGTACTCGCTCTTCAGCTAGTTTTAAGAAGCCTGGGACAATTTCTGCTGATGAAGACATCGCCATGGCGGTATAATTGTTTCGCTGAGTGAGCAGAACGCATGGTTGCAAAACGGACTAGAAAACAGCCTGCCAACATTTTTCAACAGTATTTCGAGTCACTATTCCTTCTTTCCGATTTTCGTACAAAGTGGAGAGTGAGGTCCAAATCCCAAAGGAGATCAAAATCAACCTCTTTTATTAAATGCTCATATTCATTGTCATGCACATTTCAGGCAGTTTCAACAAACCGCAAATAGTAGTTTCTCTGGAAGACATCCACTCCTGTTTACCAAATAAAACGACCTGTCTACTTGATTCAATTTTCAACTGAGGTCAAAATGGTCTGCTGGTGAGGCTGAAAAATATGACAAAGGATACTTTTAAGTAAAAATTTAGAATTTCAGGACACTGATCTAGTAAAAAATGAAACTTCTTTCCAGTGAACTTTACAGTAGGCAGAGCCAAGAACTGCCGCATCTGAAAAGAGGCGGGACTGCACGTATGTGCTCTTTCAATTTCTGTTTTGATGCAAGTTGCGGCGCCCCAAATGAAGTGAACCAACGAAAGCAACCAACACAGCGGAAAATAATTGGCGCTATTGTTACCAACCCGTTTAGGGTTTAAAGAGTGAAGCAATGCCTGCTTTTCAGTGCTGGAAAGTAGTCAAGTAGTCAAGAACCCCGCAAACACCTGGGGAAAACAATTCCCGGCACAACCAACTCATTATCCACTGACGTAACGTACTGAAGCCGGTGTTAATTAGTAACAGAATGGCGGCAACGTAGATCCCTAACAGAGGCAGAGTCCTTCCACAATGCGTGACGGTGCCGGGTCCAAGCCCCGACAAGCGTCCTACCTCCCCTAGCAACACGCCCTAACCACCCGTCCCCTCCGCTACACTGCCCGGCGGTGGCGGCTGACCTGGGAGCAGTGGGCCACCTCGGTGGTGCCGTAGTCGATGTACTCGACGCTGGCGTACTCGGCGCTCTGCGGCATGGTGACCCGTGCTCGGTGCCAGCGCGCGGCGCTGCCCACTGTCGAGCGCACCATCACCAGCGAGCCCGGCGTCAGGCCGTACGCGCTGCTCAGCACACTCTGAAAGGAAGCAGCAGGAAGTGGGGCTACGCGACAAGTGTCCAGACGGGTCCGAGACTCACAGCGAGGCGGCAGGGTCGAGTGCTTATTGACTGGCCGCGAGGTGTTGAAAATAACCCCACGGGAAACATCCATTGAACATTTCAGAGCAACTCCTGATATGGCCGACGCCAGGCATAACATAAGCATCTGAAAAGGGAATACTAATGAAATGCACGATATGGCTGAGGCGCTGGAGTCCCTAAAACCCCAACATACACAGAGTACAGCAGGCACCAATGTGTCACGCAGCAAGGCACGGCCAAGGAGAGGGTTGGCACCAGCCGGCAGGGAGTCGACCTAACCACTGGTATCTACCGGTTCAAACCGGCCGGCTAAAACCCAGGTAGCAAGGTGGCAAAACGTGAAAACTATTTACGATTAGCTCCCGCTTCCACGTCATATAAATTAACACGCGCATCGACGGGGGTCTGAGCCACCTTCGCTTTGACGGGGGAGGGTACCCGCCCCCCCCGCCCTTAAGATCTCAAGAACCACGCTAGGCAGCAAAAAAATGGTAAACGGCGTTGTGTAGCCCATCCAATTCTCCATCGAAAATATATGTCATTTTTTTGTCAGGTCACATATAAGGTTACTAGAGATCAGTGTCCTGAAATTCACAATTTGAAGTGGAAAACATATATTTTTAGATTTATTTAGGGCTCACCAGGGACTAGTTTTGGCCTCACTTAGCAGAGGAATCTCGGGCATGAAAACGGGGATAATACGCATCTAAATTTTGACAGTGAATACCCACGTCATACTAGTGTAATCATCCCCAACCACCATTGATGTTATATCTTGCCTGATTACGTCATCTGAGCAATCTCATCCAAACGACGACACTACTACTCCTATATACACCAACAACGATAACAACATAACACCGCACCAAACAAAACTTTCCCAGTCAGCCATAAACTTAACATACGCCCCGCTGGGGCGGGGGGCGAAATTTGCCCCCCTCCCTCCTGGTTTTCCCCAGATAACGCAAAAACGAAGAAGCGCAGAGCAACGAAACTTACAGTACCTTACCTTATCCCTGATCAATTTTACGCATCCGACCAATTTTTTTACGTCAGGTCATGTTAGGTCAAGGAGCTATCGAAGGTCAAGCAAGCCGACCTCAAAACCTAAAATAACGAGTTTGAAGCGGTGCCTAAGGAACATCTGCCGACCGAGAAATTTGAAACTTTTACAATATGATAAGGTCATTAGCGTTTGATATTGTTGACATAAGGTGGGGTCAATTTTTTGGTCACCCCATGGTAAGTCTAGTGAAAATTTGAAAGGGCTCGTTTTCAATAAATACTGGATAGATAAAGCTGAGAATCCTCACGCCGTGTATTCTAACCACGATCTTGACCTTAAAGTTAATTTTTTGACCATCTGACCTCTCAAAGGTCATATCAGGTCACAGGAGCATGCAGTGATTGTTTTGCCAATAACTTCTCACTGAATTAAGATAGAGCTCTTATTTTGCTTTCATTGTGTTTATATTGTCACGAGGAGTCGATTAACATGCAAAATGACCATACCAGGTCACCATGTGACCCTGACCTAGCTCGAGGTCAGGTCATTTTTACAGTGACCCAAAATAGGTTTTGCGCTAGGGTGTCGAGTGGAAAATTCAGCTTGGAATATATGGCAAGTGAGTGGAAAATTCCACTCAAAATGTATGGTGGAGTAAAATTTTTCCAATTTGGGTAGGTACTCAGGTGGAAAACTCTGCCAAAATTAATTATCTAAGCATACACTGCACAGTTTTTCTGTCCGGGACAACGCCCCTCCTATACCTATACCTAAAGTTATCAGAATTTTGGAGTCCACTCCTGACCTCAATCACTGCACCTCGCATACACTTATGCTAGGGCCCAGTAGAGCCTTGGCTTACACTTAACTAACCCAGACGAAACTACAAACTTTCTATCATGGCAATTAACTCTTCCAGACTCTTGCTAAAAGTTTCTTTTCTTTTCTTGTCAATTCCCTGCTCCTCTTCACATATATTCTCACCTTCATATGAATATGCTGCTTTGTATGAATCTAACCGAAGCTACAGCCTTATTTCTGTTTTGTTTCTTCCTTTCGTCTACATCAGCCAGGCGCGGCGGGCTGCGACCGTTGCGACAGCGTCAGAGGGACTACTATTTTAAATTTATCGTCGCTTGCTAGCTGCCGGTCGCCTGAGGTACATAATTTGCATTTTAAAAATTGCCCTAAATTAATTTTCTGAATCCTTATAGGCTAGAAAATTCTACAGATAAAATCAAACAAAAAGAAAGACAAACAATGTTTTGTCGATAACGAATATGCAACATGCCTTTCAAAAAGCCTAAAGATGCCGCTTTTATTTACTAGATGTAAAGACGGCGTTTTTGTAAGTCCACGCCGTAGACCAGCCATACAAAAAGTGCCGATGTTTGAAGGGTAACTGGATGCAGTCTTGTTGCCAGAAAAATTCATTTAATGAAAATGTAGAGTTTCAATATATTCAAATACCGGACACTTTCAGTTCAACTAAAATAACAGCGTTTTTATGCCTAGGGTGTCGTAGGGTGTCGTGAGTGGATTTGGGTGTCGCACGGCGTGGACGCAGCAATGAAGGGCTCATACGGATAAAAATGATTTTCTTCGCAATAAATGGTCAATTTTCTATGATACAATGTCAAAAAAATATCCTGCTTGGCATACAAATTTCAAGATAATTGCTTTTAACAAAAATATGACCAAAAATGATTTTTCACTATTCTCGGTACCAGAAATACAAAAAGAACTTTTCAAGGACGTAAGCCTAGAAATAATGTGCACAGATTAACTGCTTTCCAGAAATGTATCTCTCAAAGCGGTCAGTTCATTTCTTTGGCAACAAAAGGCTAGGGTGTCTAATTTTCCACTCACGAATTTTGTGAGTGGTGGAATTTGGTGGCGGTGTTCACCCACTGGAACTTTCTCCGGGGGGCACTGAGCGTCTTGCCCGCGCCAGAATTTCGATTCTGTTGTTCCACGGAAATCGGTGGGGATAAGGATGCCAGGTATAATGCCAGAAAAATAGAAGTCGCCAGATTTTCTTTCAAAAAAGCGAAAGAAGCGCATAAGAGCCGAGTTAATTTGGCGACCTTCTATTCGATTCTGCTCCTCTCTTTTCCAGTGGACGTTAGTAGAGGAGGCAATTGAACTGGCCCTTGTAGTAAGTATTGTTGAATATTGTTAACTTTGTGAGTGAATTGTGTCTTTGGTAAGTAGAACCATAATTGAAAAGTGAGTGGAGAATTCAGCAAAAAAATATAAAAGTGAGTGGAAAATTCTGCTTGACTGGGTGTCGCTCTACACCCAGCACCCCAGGTTTTGGGACACTGCATTTTTACAATTTGACCTAGCAAGGTCATATTATACATCATTTGATTCGCGACTATGAGAGGAATCCAATGATGCTAAATATTTTATCTAACTTTGCTGAGTAAATATCTGGAGGTGGAAACGTACACTGCCCTGTTGCAAGCCTATGTAACCTTCTTTGACCTATGCTGACCTCAGTATTGACCTGACATAAAAATCCTTTCTATAATTTCTCTTCGTCTCGTCACGAGCTTTCGAACGCCGTCCGTAATTATTATTTAGCTTTCCTGGGAAATGAGATACGGAAGGGGGGCGAAATTCGCCCCCCAGCGGGGCGCGTCATGCAAGGGACCCCAGCGGGGCGCGTGTTAAACATAAAACCCATAGAAAAAATACCAACGGTCGTAAAGGAGAACTGAGGCAAGAAAGTTTTTTCTGGATGTATAACAAACTTTGTCATGCCCGAAAAGTTTTTGATCCTTTCAAATACAAAAGGTGGCGCATCCTTTTTGCTCATGCTGGCTTGGGATTGGCTGCTACCAGATTGTCAGGCGAAGGAAACACTTCACGTGGATATTTCTTTAGTGAGGTCGATTGGACCGAGGCGCATTCGCTTTTGTCCACCTTTAATTTTCGGAAATTATTCGCATTAGAAGAGGATAAAAGTGGCATTTAAAAGTCAAAATGAAACAGCGATTTCTATCAAGACCACCAATAATGTCAAAGTACTCTAATAATTTCGAGCGAAGCCGCCGAAGTCAACCCTGATTTTTAGGTCATTTTTCATGTTGGTGACACTGATTAATAGATTACGCGATATATTATTTTGCTGAACAAAAGTTGGAAAAACCTATATTTTTTCTTAAAGAAAAAGAAATTATAAATTCGTAAGCATTATTACTATGCAATTTAAGAGCTTCTTGGAAATTTTGGACAGCTCAGAACTACGCGTTATTTCGGTAAAAATCTCCACTTTAAGTGAGGCCGATTCCACCTTTCAATATATTTAGTAAAATGTTAATTTATTTTGTTTTATGATAGTTTTTCCAAAGTAGAAAATGTTTTAGCAGCATTTCTAGCGTTCGATTACCCTCAACCGTGCGTTTATTTATGAGAAATGGGATTCCAAAGACCTCCAAGTACCAAAATGGCCTCGGTGAAAAGGCCTCGGCTGGATTTCGTCCATTCAGAACAATGACGTCAGTTTGTCGTATTTGGGGAGCCGAAATTATCTCGGGTGCCATGAATGGGTGCGGGTAAGTGTAAGCAGCGATTTTCTAAGTAACTTCGGTAACCTTGGCGAGCCCTGTCTTGAGGCGCGAATATCACCATGGCGGCGAATACAGAATTTTGAAGTCAGTATGGTTTTTGGGAAACAAGACTGGAAATTGAGCGAGTGCGTGGAAGAAATTTGAGGTTGCTGTTGGAAGGGATATTGTGGATGAGAGTTCATTTATTATTCCTGAAACTGCAACTTACCTTTCGGGAAATTCATTACTAGTTGAGCCATTGCTGCCATCTTAAAAACCTACAGTAGATAGGTAGGTACCTACCTACTCAGTGCAGTACTGGGTGAGGTCATAATACGTTGCAAAAGTTTTCCACAGCTCTGAGGAAAGCTCAGACTGTCCCTTTTGTGGCTCATGATTTTTAAGGCTGGGTATGGTTGCAATTCTCTCCATCTGAGCTGGGTGTACACACAAAGATAGGCTGGTGGTTTTTACTCTTTGAATCAAAATAATCCTGGCAGGGGTTGAGTCTTTAAGCCCAACGTCTTGCATTAGATAATGATAACGTGTGGCGCTCGGTGGGGGAAGGTTGCAGAATATCAAAATAAGGGGAAGGGGGATTTTATCTGGTTGGTTATTTACCATGACACCAAGGCCAAATAATGTGTTTTATATACTAACATTAGATGATTGACATTCGATGATATGGCATTAGATGACATGGCTGCCTAGTTCTGTGTTAATGAGTTATTTGTTTGTTGTTTGGGGTTTTAGGGCGCTTCAACTGCATGGTCATTTCACGCCACACTGTGGTTATGTTACAAACGAATGTCGGTATAGGGTCATTCCATGCCAACTCTACACACCGAGTACACGGCACCCCCTCAGATTTGCTTGCTTTTTTCTGTATAGGCTTATCTTAGGCCAGAAACTCGATTCTGGGAAAATTAGAACCCTTCTCCTTGCAGTTCATTCTATATGATGACGTCACTATTCGCCAAATATCCTTGCATTCCATTTTACATAAGACTATAACTTCTAAACGGTTTGAAATATTTGTGTTTTGCAAGATGTTCCTGAAAATAAAGGTATGAGTCCATGCTTTTTATATTTTTAACTTTTTTTGTTTGTTAAAATTGTATGTTATATATTATATTGAATTCAAAAACGTTGATTTTTCATCAGATGGGCTACTTTGATTTTCTTAATTTTCACACATCTTATAGAGCGTTTCATTTTCCATCACAAAAAATAATTTTTGGGGTGGAACATTAGCAACTACGCCGACAGAAAATCACAAAGATAGTCAGTACCGTCCGGTGCGGCTGCGCGGGCCGCCCCTACCCGCCCCACAGCGTCGCCGCCGCAGCGGCGGCCGGCACCGAGGGGGAACAGCTGGCTCCGCGTACTGGGCCGTAAACTCATAAACGGTTTCATGTTTGCCACACTAGCGGAGCACATCAAAGAGCAGGACAATGCCCGTGAATGGAGGAAACACACGTTAGACATCACCGAGAGTGCAATAGTCTCTCGTTTACCCATGTCAACGCGGAGAAGAATGAGAAGAGAGTCAGTCGCTTGAGTCCTACGGTGGAGTCGAGAGTGATACGTGGGCGGAATTATGGACAGCATTTCGAGAAGGACCACTTGTGCGAATCCCTTTGGTAAACATGACGTTCTAAAACGCGATAATTTACGTGAAATTACGAAGTCCTACATTGAAAATCACAGATCTGTTCGAGGGCTTCTACGTGCTGCAGACAGGCTCTGCAGCCTATGCAGAAAAGAGGTCTTGAAAAAAGATAAAGTTTGTGAAGACTTGTCGCTACCGAGTACATCGGGCGTCGGACGGACTCTAGAAATGGCTGAGGGAGAGCGGATAGGCGAATCAAGTTCGTCGTCAGCTGCATCCGACACTCGTGCATCGCATGAGAGCTCTCCGGGGAAAGAGCTAGCCACGGAAGATCTTGGCCTCATCATGTCGGCAGTCGGAGAGACACCAATTCGGACAGGTCAGTTTTGTTTCTCTCATCCAACTACTAGTGCCTGGTTCGTTTTATATTTGAAATGTAACGTTTATCTACATCAAGGTTCAACGCATCTTCATAAACGTATTTTTTGTTCTCGAGTAGTTACGTTAATGTCAACTCACACCAAAGTGAAGGACAGCACCACTTGACGCTGAAATTCACTTATGATGACACCAATCGAAGTGAAATTGAACATAAGCAAATCGTTATTGCTGAACCACTACCAATAGAACCCAATACAATGTTTTTCCTATGTCAGTTAATATTACATTAATTTAAAAGAAATAAAATAAGAAGCATAGTGACCCCACTAAATAAGTGAAGATCCAATCGGTCGTTTGGGGGAGCAAATCCCAGTTGACGAGACAAAATGTTGCTCGGGAGAAGCGTAGACTGACTAAAATGGTACTGGGTAATTCATTTCACCTTCAAAGTGAATCTGCGTACTTAAGAGAGAAAAAAGCGCTTGGAACTTATTATTTATATCTCATTTTGTTGTGGCCACATCCAACGGGCATATTTTCCCAGGTCCAGGGAGCATCATTATTTTAGAGACGGAAATGTTCTCCCTATTGACCAATTATGTGAGACTAGTTTGCTACGAAAGAGGCCAAAGGAGGGCTTGGGCCCCTCTATTTCACCTTGGGGTGACCAGAATGCTTCCTGGACCCGTCGCTGCAAGTATTATACATTGTCCACAAAATTGTAACAAGAACATTTGTATAATGTTTTAAATATATTTGCTTACTTTCAGGCGGACTAAATGTGAGTCAGCGAGAAACAAAAGCCAGAAAGAAGTTTGATACAGCTAAAGAAGGGTTGCGGCGGCGTTTGACAAGAACCTACGGGGTGGAGATGAGGCGCTCGGAGGGAGAAGAAAGCGCGTCAAAGAATTTACAGCTTTATGAAAGCATGATGCACCAGCTTATTGAAAAGTTCAAAGACCCAGAAACAACATACTCAACAAAATTGCAGCTGCTGACGCTGTCGCCGTTTTCATTGTATAAGACTGCTGCCATGTTCGGTGCTCCTTTATACATGGTGAGAAAGGCTCGACAAGTGAAAGCTGCTCACGGAATTCTCGGGACACGTCGGAAAAAAATAGGAAGTGTTAAATTACCTGAAGAGAAAAAGACAGAGGTCATCAGTTTTTACCAAAGGGATGACGTCAGCAGGGTTTTACCAGGCAAAAAGGACGTAATCAGCGTCCGGTGCCCTGATGGTAAGAGAGAAAACTTTCAGAAAAGGTTGGTTCTTTCAAACCTTAGAGAGGTGTACCAACAGTACAAAAACGAAACTGCAGACTCCGTCGGGTTTTCGACCTTTGCCGGTCTGCGCCCACTGTGGTGTGTGCTCGCAGGAGCAAGTGGGACGCACACGGTGTGTGTCTGCATACACCATCAAAACCCAAAACTTATGACACGTGCAATAAACGCTGACCTCACAGTGGTGGACTTAATGCGGAAAATAGTATGCTCCACGGACAGAGAAGAGTGTATGCTCGGGCACTGTCATCGATGCCCTGGCAAGGGAGAACTGAACAAGTTCTTGTCAGAAATGCCAAGCTTAACCGAGGACGATGAAGTGGAATTTAAGCAGTGGGTCAGCACAGATAGAACAACAATGATTTCAATGAGCCAGAGCACTGAAGAATTTATTGAAAGTCTAACACAGGCAATTTCAAACCTGACAAAACACCACTACGTAGCTCAAACACAAAATAGCTTTCTGAAGCAGCTGAAAGAACGTCTGTCGGAGGAGGAGGTGATTATTACTGGAGATTTCTCAGAGAATTACAGCTTCATTGTACAAAATGCAGTTCAAGGGTACCATTGGGAAAATTCACAGGCAACCATACACCCCTTCGTTTCATACACCCGAGATGAAGAAGGAACGCTTCAAACAAGAAGCTTCTGTGTTATGAGTGACGACACGCGCCATACCACCGAGTCAGTCCATACCTTCCAAACCAGAGTCGTGCATCGTATTAAATCCGAAAACCCTCGAGTCAAGAAGATTCATTACTTTACGGATGGATGTGCGGCCCAATACAAAAACCGCTACAACATTAGAAATATGTGCCTTCACAAGGAAGACTTCCAGCTCGACTGTGAATGACATTTTTTCGCCACATGTCATGGTAAGGGACCATGCGATGGAATCGGCGGCACAGTTAAGCGCTTAGCAGCTCGAGCAAGCCTTCAGCGTCCCGAAACGGACCAGATACTGACGCCGCACGCAATGTTCGACTTCTGTTCAGAAAACGTATCAGGTCAGTCCTATATGAATCAATTCACGTCCTGGGTGGATTAACCTCACTATCTCTGCTATGTTATATACTGTCAAAAAGTGGCGCCGTGTAGCGCTGCCACGATGAGCATGACTATTTCTGATCATTTTTTATTCAAAGTACCTGTGTCAGGTCAATACGAAGAATAATTTTTGAGGCCCGTATTAAAAGTTAATATTCAACAGGTACGAATGCTCAAAGCTTAACGCTGGTTGAAGCCCTAATCTTATTTTTGTCGCTCATGAATGAGTGATATTTGTTTATTCGTCAGGAATCGAGTTTATCTACGTCCCTCTAGAAGAAATCGAAGAAGCGAAGATCCATCTGGCCTCCCGCTTCTCCAGTGCGCGACTCGTAAATGGAACGAGAAACTTTCACTCGTTCCGACCCAGGAGCTCAACTCACGTGGCTGTTTATGAAACTTCTCTCAGTACATCGTGCAAGTTCGCTAATACCGTGAGAGTGCACTGAGGATAATGACGGTCCCGAGCATATTGTGCCTGTCTGTTCTCGGATTTTCCCTGAGGAGGGCAGAGTTTGCAGCAGTTTAGAGTTATGTACCCAGCTTATTCTGCACAAAGAAGTCAAGATGTGTGATTTATGATAACAAATAGTGTAAATTCTGGCACGGTGTGCACACACACAACCTCGCCAGTTGTTTTTAAAGTGGTAATAAAAGATAATTAAGGCCTATGTTTTTCCTCGTGGAATGTTTTACAGTTTAACAGACCGTTATCACAGTTTAACACAGGCTATCACTTCTCAGATATAATTTCTAGCGTTTTAGCAAGCTCTGAATTGCATAAACATATGTATCGCTTAAATGGACTCCTTAGCACCTGATATCTGCCTCCTACGGGAGGGAACCCACCGAGGATGTATGACAGCTTAAATAAGCGGTTTGAGTCGTACAAGAAATAACAGAAACTGCAGCCTAGGAGAAAGGTTTGCTGTGATTATTGCGTCAAACGCCAGCCCGTTGCCCAGTGATTCAACAATGCCCTCCAAATTCACCCTCTCCCTTACCACTCCCGGACTGAGACGGGGCTGTGCTTCGTCGGTGCTCCACGGCCGGCCGCGCCGCTGCGCCGCGGCGGCGGCGCGGCCCGCGCGGCCGCACCGGACGGTACTGACTATCTTTGTGATTTTCTGTCGGCGTAGTTGCTAATGTTCCACCCCCAAAATTATTTCTTGTGATGGAAAATGAAACGCTCTATAAGATGTGTGAAAATGAAGGAAATCAAAGTAACCCATCTGAAGAAAAACCAACATTTTTGAATTCAATATAACATATAGCATATATTTTTAACAGACAAAAAAAGGTTAAAAATAAAGAAAGCATGGACTCATACCTTTATTTTCAGGAAAATCTTGCAAAATGCAGATATTGGAAACCATTTTCTGGTTATGGTATGGTTAAGAAGGGAATGCAACATTTTTTGCAAATATTGACGTCATCATATAGACGAAAATATTTGAGCTACGATCCTAGAATTCTCAGATTCGTATTCCCAGCCAGCAATAACCCAGTATGCAAAGTAACGTAAAAATCTGAGATGGTGCCGTGTAAAAATTGACACTTCCTGTGTCGAGTTGGCATGGAATGACCCTATAGGGAGTTCGAAAGCATAGAAACATTACTGTGTCAACAGAAGTTAATCCAGACATAATACTCATACTATGCAATACTCAACTACGTCTCCCAGCTTCTACCGTCAAACATCTCCGAGACGCACCAAGCTGTGCGAGCGTTCCACTCCGGCGGTGGTCTATCCATTCTCTCCGGGTACCCAAGACCCTTTGGCGGAGAGCGGCGCAAGAATGCTGTGTCTTTATCCATGTATGCTTCCCGGACTCTTGGCCCGGGATGCCTCCCATCACTAGCGGGAGTGGGTCGCGGCCCAACATGCCAAACATGCTGCACGTTTCCGATGCTCTCGGTGGAACCAGAGTGCAGCCTTGGCTGAAGAAGCTCTTTTTGGACCCTCGGCACTCAAATTCTCTTTCCCTTCGAGTCCCGAAATGCAAAGTCTGTGTTCTCTTCTCTCGTGTGTTGAGGGGATTTTTCCTCATATCGCAAGTTTGGGGACGAGAGCCTGCGTTTCCCGTCGCGCGTGATTGTGCCTGGGTATTCCCTGTTGGTTTTCGCGGGCGGTGTTGGTGGAGGCGGAGGTGGTGGAGGGTATGGCGGCGGCACTAGCCCTGCATCACCGTGACCCGCCGGTGAGATTTCTCCAACATGTTCTTTGCTCACGCAACGACCCTTTGGAGGAACGGAGGAGGACCGCTTGGAGCCAAGCCTTTTGGTTGTATTGTTTGAGAGTGTTCTGGCTTTTGATTCTTTGGACGTCTGTTGTGCTGGGATTGTTACGGTTGTACCGGTGGGTAATGCACTTCCTGATTTTTTGGGTGTGGGTCCTGAGGTCTGTGTCACAGCAGAGGGCATTTCTGTACTCAGAGAACCGGTACCATCTGCTCGGTTGACCCGCGCACGCTTCGCTGCAGGAGGTTCCTGGGACCGTTCTGTGGCTTTCTCTGTCTGAGCTTCTGAATGTTGCCTATCGTAACACCCATCTACACCCCTTTCTCAGTGGTGTCTCTACTCCGACCGTCAGGCTGCAGTGCCGGTACCATCGCGACCGAGGCCTCCGTTGGCTCTGTCTGGACACCCTTTTCAGAAGTGACAGGTGGTTGTCAGGCTGTTGCACCTGACCACCGAGCAGACTCATAAACTCGCGCACGGACAGGTGCATGATGTCCCGCATGGATGAATCCATGCTCGCAAGTGACTAAACACACTGTGTCTTTCCCCACCAGCGCATCACGATAAGGAGAGGAACGAGCAGTAGTCCCTATGTTCTGTCGTCGGTTCGAACGATCTAGATGTTTTAGCCTGGCTGTCCTGTGGTACGACAGTTTCTGCGGGAGTAGTCCCCAACACCTTGGCCTTTAACCTCTCTCTGTCTCTCTGTCTCTCTGTCTCTCTGTCTCTCTGTCTCTCTGTCTCTCTGTCTCTCTGTCTCTCTGTCTCTCTGTCTCTCTGTCTCTCTGTCTCTCTGTCTCTCTGTCTCTCTGTCTCTCTGTCTCTCTGTCTCTCTGTCTCTCTGTCTCTCTGTCTCTCTGTCTCTCTGTCTCTCTGTCTCTCTGTCTCTCTGTCTCTCTGTCTCTCTGTCTCTCTGTCTCTCTCTCTCTCTCTCTCTCTCTCTCTCTCTCTCTCTCTCTCTCTCTCTCTCTCTCTCTCTCTCTCTCTCTCTCTCTCTCTCTCTCTCTCTCTCTCTCTCTCTCTCTCTCTCTCTCTCTCTCTCTCTCTCTCTCTCTCTCTCTCTCTCTCTCTCTCTCTCTCTCTCTCTCTCTCTCTCTCTCTCGGAGAAAACTTGGGGCATGTACAGTCCCCCGCAATTGAAACTGCCATAACTAGGCTCGACCGGTTTAGGATGGTTATCTCGCAACCTATGGTGCCTTTAGCTTTACAAACGGGTTCATAATGTGTATTTTTTCAAGAGCTTTTCAGTGGTCACCATTATTTCATAATCTGACAGCTGGGTAAGAAAATATTACACAATTACTGATTTTGCTGCATTCTGACGGGGTAGTCTTCGGCTGATTTGCCACCGCCTCTGATAATCCCTGACCCTCTTGCGCATACCTGGACCACGTGACCTCACAGATGAATGGGCAGTTGGCATTGCGCCAGCTCATTCAACCCTCCCACAAATCTCGTCCTGTCTCAGGGGCACTCGTACTGCAATTGCTCCCACTGTGTTGCTGTGTGCTGAACATCTGGCGTCACTGGCCTGGGGCAGTGCAGTGGCAGAACCACGAGTGACTTTTAGAGGAGGGGTCAAAATCCAATAAGATGTTCACAGGCGAGGAAAAAACATTAGAATCTCTTTTGTTGCGGGGGGGATAAATAAATTGTCCCTCCTGGTCCGCTTTTTCCTCCTGCAATAGCTTTTACGTCCTGGATCCGTCCTTGTGCTTGGGCTGCGAAACACGTTAGCTGCCACTGGGTGCCGGGGCTCTCATCACCTGTCCGTTTATTTAGAGAGGAAGCTGGTAAAACGGCTGAACCAGTGATATAACTTTGTTTGCAGGTTCCAGTAAAAAAATTTTTTTTTTTTAGATAAGCGTCAGAAGAGGAGCAGTGGGAGCTATAGGCGGATCCAAGGGGAAAGGGATGCAGGTCCCCCATCGACCCTCGGCGACCCTAAAATGATTGCATCACTCCTCTGAAGGGACGATGGCGTCCCTTGAACTGTCACTTCCCAGAGCCCCTCCCCCAGGATGCAAAAATCGGCGCCCCGCCATAGGACTTGGCACCACGTGAAATATTTTGCCGGCCAAAAGTGGCACCCACTTGGTACGGATGGCGTCCCCCCTCAGGCAAGGTGACCCCCATCGGCGATCCTGGATCGGCCTATGGTGGTTTCAGGCCCCCAATTTTCATTAAACATCCCGATTTAAGAAACATTGAGAAAAATCTGAACTTGTGGGGGCAGTATTTTGCAAATGTCACAGCGAGCCTGAACCTGACGAGGTTTTGTTTTTAGAAGGGACATTATCTTGTCTACAGGAGGTTTGAAGATTCGCTGGCTCCATCACTGTTTCGTCGGTGGCGGCGATTATGTATTATCGGTCTTGTTTTCAAGATAAATGGGCTTAATCCCGTCTACACAAATTTTCAACATTTCCAGCCCGATAAACTTTGTAGATAAACTTTGTAGAGTCTATTTCTCGGGTGCAGCAAAAACCTGTCCTTGCTTGACCCAAATCACACAGCCGTTTCCTCTCAACCAACGACAGCCATTGCTTTAACCCGCGCCCCGGTAAGCCTCCAAGCCACCTTCGCCCTTGTGGGGGTGTTTAAACACCCCCTCGAACTCGGCCCCTATGCGGGCAGGATAGCGAAAAACGCGGAAGCTGATGGATAGCTCACAAAAATTTGTGAGGAAACTATATCAGTCACTTTTTGGCTCAGGTCAATATTGCAGCCATGAAAGGTAAAGAAAGTGGCATTTTTAGTAGTGTTTTCGGGCTCTAGCGTCTGGCAGAGTTGAGCTAGAATCATTTTTAGGCCCCATGCGCTTCATCTCGTCACGGCAAATCTAATAATGTATAACATGACCATACTACGTCAAAACACAAAAATGACCTGACCTCAGGTAAGGTCAAGGTCCCTCTTTAACCTAGCATTGTCTATATTCATATAAATCGACTCGCAATAGCAATCCGAACGCAATTATATCAAAATAAAAGCCGTATAATTATTTCATCCAAAGTTATTGACCTAAGCCTGAAAAATGCTTAACAGGCCCCAGATGACCTCTCAGAGGTTACAGGTCAAAAACTGCAACATGAACGTGGAAAGGGGCCAAGGATACTACGATTTGGATAATTTGAAGGTATTATCAGATGGACTACACAAACACAGCCCATTTTCTGTTTTTTTTTTCATGTATTTCAAATGGACAGGTCATGGTTCGTACTTGACCTTAGGTCATCGATATGAAAAATCCTGGAATAAATGTTGTAGCACTCGGTGGGCCCATTATGTGGTATAAGCTTCAATCTGATATATTTACCCATTACTTATGCTACCTTAAACATTTTTGTGACCTGACCTGAGATGACCCAACCTTAAAATTTTGGGGAAAGTTGCAGAATCGATCAAGGATAAGGCGTGCCAGGTACGGCGACGCTTCGCGCCGCCGTTTTTTCGTGCCGCCGGAAAAACCCGAGGAGGTTGTTCAAACACCCCTTCCCTGGGGCGAGGGTTAACTGGGGGGGGATTTCATTAAGCTGGCCTCTAGACTGACATCACTTGGTGCAAGCTTGGCAGAGCGGTTAGGATAGTCTCTAATAATAATTGTTGGGGTTAGACGACGCTCCAACTACCAAAGTTATATGGCGTCACCAACTCTCGCCCTGTAAGTAGGGACGTGGTGCATCAGATCAGCATATTCAGGGAATCTGCCGGGACATGAACCCAAGGAGGTGAACCCGGGGGAGCTGAGCCAGAGGATTAGCGCTAGGTTTTTTGCGCCTTTTTACAAACACCCAACTTATCTGAATGATATTCATATTTTATGCTGCAAAATATTACATATTGTTTACAGTATAACAAAAGTCTACAAGCTTAAGCAGCAGCTTCAGCGGCGATAGTGATCGTTGTTGTATCACCAGCGGTAAAATTGGGCAGTGATGGATCTAACCGGTAGGTTTGGTGGGACAAACAAAGCTCGAAAAGTAAAAAAATGTCACGCAGTGAAAGCTTTCGCCACAATCTAACTAGCAGGTAGGTTGGGGGAGGGGAGTGGGGAGTTAACATAAGTCGAAAAGCATAACAAACAGACTTCACTGGGTGAAATATATTTCTTATATATTACCCCATATATTTATTACATATATGTGGCCAGAAAATATTCGCTTTCAATATCCAGGGATAATTCACTCAAATACGATCTTAAATATCAAGAAAACCAGGCTCCTATATTCACACTGAAGTTGACTGTCTCTTTTTTGAAGTCGATTGGTTCAGTTGAAGCACTTACACCCTGCTTATGAACTTAAAAAGGAGCCGGGTAAACGATCGACAGCTTGGGGGATGGTGACATAATCATGGTTTTGTTCCGAGCCTTTTCGTTCGGGGAGCAAATACGTATTGCCCCCCCCACCCAACTTGGGTCTGCCACTAAAACTGGGTGCGGTTTGAGGGATTTCGCTGCCACGTCCGATCACAGGGGTAGGAGGGCAGCGAATAATGAATGTTTCCCTGATAAAATCCACCAACTCGAGAGCTATTACTCTTTGGATTTTAGTGCGACATTGGTTCAAGGTAATGTTGCTTGTAAAATTTTTCGAGGTGTCGCCGAAATGAAGATATTTTGCGATGAACGTATTTTAAATATTCTGGTTGGGCGAAACCCGAATATTACCCGGGGACCTTGTAACCAAAGCCTACACTGCTACCTTGACCTGAGAGGGTATATTACCAACAGAAACATAATATATATCACCAGCAAGATATTATACAACAACGTATTATATTACCAACAAAAAGCATGACTAAAATTGGACTGGAAACTTGAATATTTGTGGACCGTGGGTTACAGCTGCGGGGGGGATTGAACTTATTAACCCACCTTTCGTAGTAGCTTAAAACTCATAGATAGCACCAACAAATTATCAAAAAGTTGTGTTTTTGTGAACTGAAAAATATATGTACAATGGTTAAAAAAGCTTGATTGTCTAGGACACATAGATACTCGTTGGGACGGAATAGAGGTGTTTCAAACAGCGACACTTCCTTTCGTTAGCTTAGGACCTTCCGCAAAAGGCCAGTAATAAAAAACTGAACAATGACAGGTAGTGTGAAAGCTCCGATTCTGTAAATTTCGAGAAATGTTTGCAGGGAATAGATAGTGTTTGCTTATCCTCAAAATTTCACAAGGGACCCAAGAGGAAAATGATTGTTAAGTTGGACCGGTTTGGGCTCAGCCCGAGATATCCGTATATTGTTTTGGGACTTCATTGAGTTTAAATATTTAGCCTCGATAAGCTTTTTTGAGAACTTCCGCAGCCTAATATTGAACCGCTTGGTTTAAAGGGTGTTTTAAGCTCAAATTCTGCGGAGGTATCATCGATGCAATCCTTCGAAAGCCTAGCTGGCTCAGAGAGGCCCCTAGCTATCGTGCACTATCAGCTGTCACCTCAACTTAACGTATCTGTATTGGTTTTTGTCACCCGGAGAAGAGGCGCATAAACATTTATCATTATCTTTGTAGGATATTGGGCGTAATATATATATATATATATATATATATATATATATATATATATATATATATAATTTTTGGGGTTTATCGACGCAGCAAATGCTAGTGTCATATGGCGTCGCCAACTCTTTTGTTCAAAAGATATCCCGGGAGCCGAATTGCTCCTTGTTCAGGGGAACCGCTAGGCCTTGAACCTGGGTCGGCTGGTCCAGGACGGGGTTGGGTGTGGGGGGTTAGAGGGGGTTTTGTGTATGAGGTTGCCATGAGAGTGAGATTTATATTCAATCCACACGAGCACGTCCCCCTTCCAACGAGGGTGCTACTAGGCGTGCCGACGTGCCGGTGAATTATACGGGGGAGACGCCGCCGCTACAGAGAGGGGAGAGAGACTCACCAAACCCCCTGCACCGACGACGGTTCCCCCTTGCACCTAGCCTGGACAACCCCGGGCGGGGCGCGGACACCCCTCCCTCCCCGGGTGAAGTCGGGACCTCACCAAAGGAGGGAGGGACAGCCGAGCCCCACCAAAGGCCGGCAGACTTTTACAATGATGCTACTGTTGTCGATGCCTTTAAGAGTTCCCCGCCCTTGCGGGAGTCCAGACCAAAGTAGTGTTGCTAGAGGCACACGAACCAAAACAGGGCCTACCTCAGCTCAGCTACCAGGACTCCTTCATCCCGGGGTACGGGTCGGTGCGCAGCTCACCTTAAAAAGACAGGCGCCCCCACAAGGCCTCATCGGAGCAGGCGACTACCACCTGCTCGTCACAACTGATTCCCGGCTGGTCCGAGAGAAGCGAGTCCCCGGCTCGCAGGGCCGGCGATTAGAGGGATCCAATCGTCAGCCACACGAGCCGGAGGCCCACATACACCCAGACTATCCAGGAATCATAGGCACGTGCGGGGACACCCATGACACTGGGAAAAGGTGGATAACTGGGAAGTTATGAGTTGGGAAAGGAAGCGGGTCGGTCTGCGCTGTCCAGCCCAGCCGCGCGCCACACGCGACCGAGATGTCCACACTCAAGACGAGCAAGAGTGCACACATCCCCGCCACCCACGGAGACACGCCGGGCTAGACATCGCAGACAGTGGATAGGAGGGGTATTTAGGAGTGGGCAGAAAGGATACGGGTGGAAAGGCATGGATACACAAGGAAATAAGGAAAGAAGAGGAAAAGGAACAAGGAGTTGGTGGGATTTGAAGTTAGAGGGCCAAGGAAGGATGAGGATGGCAGTTTCGATTTGGCCTCTCGCCCGAAGGCGGGGGCGAAACCCATCCTGCCAACTGGGGTCGCGGGTGTCGTCACATCCCGTACCCAATTATCCATGTGCCGGACCAGTCAGCAGGTGCCAACAAGTCCGGCAGATGAAAATCGGTCCCCTGCGGGGAAGTATTTATTGTGGAACATTTTTCTGGTGCTGGGGGGGGGCGGTGTACCCCTCAATTATGTGCAGAGTTGTCCTCACTGTGATCGATAGGTGGTTCTGATTATAGGATAGTTTGTGTCGTAATCAACAACACACGTGTATAGTCTCAATCCCGTCCAGACCCTTACTGACTACATCACTTCAAGGTAAACCAAAGCCTTTGTAATGTATTGGAAGCAGTTTCCTAAGTTATAGGCCCTGACTTAGGACAGTATCGAAGGATGGTCTCCGAAAAATTTAAGAGACCATCCATAACGTACATCAGGAAAAAGGAGGGGGCGGGAAGTCAGCAACCGTTTTGTATTTGTATTTGTATTTATTCATGTAAATGAGCAACAGGTATAACCCACTAATAGCTCAAGTCAAATAAGTAAAACAAAGACATGGTATTTACAATGAAATGATACAAATGATACCCGTGGCATTCCAAGATTGGCAACAAAGTCATGCGCTTGCCCTAAGTCTTGGTTGGTGTTATTAAAACATTGTAGAAATGAGACATCATTATGACGTAAAGACTCCACAATAATAAAAGTGAGTATGCAGGATGTGTAAATAAAAGCACAAACAAAAACACAAGATGAAAGTAAAAACTTTCGCTAAAACATAGACTAAAACAAGAGCCACACGATAATCAAAACAGGTGCTGCCTGATGTGCTTCACTACAACACCTTTAAAAATATAGCATGTGGTGGTAAACGGATCGATTGTGGGACACTTGATTGTAAAATCATGGAAACAAAATAAAGCACGAATAAAAACACCTTGCTTTAAAGTTCCGACGCGGCCAAATGGAACCTGAATTTTCCATTGATAATGATTCGTTGTTTACGATTGCACAGGAAAGTTTTAAGCCAATTCAAAGCCTGTCCGGAAATATTGTAGGATTTTTTGAAATTTGTGGAGAAGTTTATGGTTTACGCTCTAGAATGCTAACGAGTAGTCAGTGTAGATGGCATATGGCCGGAAGAGATGAAATCCCACGCAGTTTTTAGGAGACCAGCTAAATTTGTGTCACAAGACCTGCTTGGGACAAAACCGACTTTATTAGACTTTGCAACAGGGTGTAAGAAGGTATTACCATGGGAGTTAAAATTAATAGAATACGTGTTAAGTGATTTATGGATAGTTCCTCAGCTCTGAATTAGAGTGAACATTGATGTGATTCAATGGAGTCACACACATCATTATTATGGGATTTTTATAATTTTTGTATGTCCTTTTTATGAGGAAAGGAACCGCGAGATATTTGTGTGAAAACGTGTCCTGACGTCCAAATTACCATCACATGCCTCCAGTCATGAGACCATAGTTCCATGGTGTTGAGAGCTAAAGATATGTTGGTGGAAAACACGCAAAATACGTGTTCTATAGTCCGTACATATTTTCATGACCTGAACGACGTTTCTAAAATATCCGGCAAGCATTAGGAGGTGATGCAACACCCCCTCCCTCGCACCTTTCAAGGAGTGTCGTGACCATTTCAGGGATAGCCTTAGTTCAATTGGGCGAGAAAGTACCCTCTTTCTGGTAATTGACAGGTTCAAGGATGACATTATTGGAGTCTACAGACACAGGAAACGCCGTTATGTGTCAGCAGATAAAAATATGTGTATAAATCAAAGCAAAAAGCAAAATGCACGGATATTTTGCTAAAGAAACAGCAAAGTGGCAACATCAGCAGCAAAAAATTACATCCGGCATGAGCTTCAGGCACCGAGGGTGAAGAGAGTTTACCGGTCGAAAATTCGGAACATTGAATGCAATAAAGCTGATGGACTAAGCAACGGGACGCGGAAGTCCTCACATGGCTACCCAAAAGTGACCCTAGTCAGCAGCCTCGGCGATAACAGGTGCTGACATATCTGACACAGAAATATAACTCACACAATTGTTTGCCTTTCTTTATGAGGTAGGAGTGTACTATAGGGACACACTAGTTGAGTGAACTTCTGCCTTGCGGTCGTCGTCGCGAGAAATCTGCTCCCGGGACAATCGCCGTTTTCTTTTCCCCTGAGAGTTATTGTTACTCCAGCTCATGGCGGCAAGAAATGGGTCTTACTGATATTGGTAGAGCCTAGTGTTCTAACGTATGCTTTCCAGTAAACGGAGAGTGTTATCCTTGGTCATAGTGATGGAGGCACAATGATATAAACCCTAGAATGCTTATTGAATGCTTATTATAGAATGCTTATTGAGTGACGCCCAGGCGCTCTAAATTTCCTCTTCACTTTTCCTTACTCACTGGAATTTTGTTGGCATAATTCAATAATCCTAGTGTATAAAAATCATCTAGTGTGGAAGAAGGAAAATTTTGATGAAGAATGTGCAAAGTTTAAGAGAGGAATGTAATCGAGTTTCGACTAGCTCCCAAAATATTAAAGCGTTTGGACTTTCCACTCGCCTACTATATTTCCCAACTTGAATTTTACACTCAGCACCCCAGTGCAAAACCAGTTTTGAGACACTGCGGAGTTGGGGCGCTACAACATCCCAAAGATTATCCAGCATACAGAGTGCGTCTTTCATTTTTTCTGAGCGTCACCTTCCCACTCTGTTCTTTGTCAGCTTCCATCCAGCAAAGTCTTCCATCCAGCAGCCGTCGCAAGTTCCCTTTGTAGTTAGGTATATTTCGTGAACGCCATGGCTCAAAATGTATTCACATTTACACTTGTGCTGGTAGCAGTGGTATCTCCATTTCCTGCTGTTGGTAAGGTCGTATTCTAGAACCTCGCGAGCCTTCGGAAGTTTTGCTCTGCTGAGGGAGGATGATGGGCAACAAATGAAGAAGGCTTCCATATATCTTAGCTGACGCCGGAGCCTAATTTTTTGGCTTTCACTCGTTGAGACAGATCTCTCGTGGCGGTTTTTGCTTCAAGTGATTATAGGTCAATCAATTTCTAGATGTCCCCCAAAAATTGCTTATTTGGGTACCTAAAAGTACGAACAGGATTTGAGCGGGCTAATTCGACATAAAGCTCCCTCAAGATCGTTCCCTGTCATCCGCCTCTCCTTGTCATTGCACACAGCTCACGCCGGTAAAAACACCGTCCGGAGTCAACTAGGCTATTTAACGCAAATCAGATACAATTGAACAACGTATTCTTCCTTTGCACTTTAGATATGTTTAGAATGCTCGATTATGTCAATATTATTTCGAAAATACACCCACGTAGCTTTCCGGTACAATTTTTGATGAGCTGCGACTATGCAAAATTTACTTCAAGCGGATTTTTGGACCGCAGGTGGTGACCCGACTACGACAAGATTTCGAACGATGTCCAAAATGGACCAAATAATTTAAAACTTGCGAGGACACTCATTTAAAACAAAGGTGTGCAAAATATGAAGCCATAATGATTATCAAAACGCCAACTCATTAGTCTTCCATATGTTAGGAGACTCATGAAGGCTCATATTGTCTGGTTGCAGAACAATGTGCGCCATCCAGCGTCGGCCAGGCAGGTCGCAACTGCCCAGAAAGTAAAAGGGACCATACACGTTCAGCTTCCAACTCTGAGACTACATTTTCCACAGCAAAACGGAAGCTAACCAGATTCTGGCCCATTTCTGTTACCAGTTAAGTACACTAAAAATTTCCTGTGCCCCCAAATCCGTTAAAAACAAAATATACATTTTTTGCTGGAAGTGAAGTGGCCTAGTCTCACCTGAGACTCTGTTTTTTATTTCAGCCTGTTTGTTACCCTCACTGGCCCAAAAGAGAAGGTAAGACTAGAAAGAAAGGACGTGCTTGAAATGTGGTCGTCAGAAGGAGTGAGCTTACGAGCGAAAACAAGGAAGCGAACGCGCGAATGCATTTGACAAATTACGACTTTGAGATGAATCTTCTTTGTATATCATGAAAAAACAAGCTTCACTCCGTCGGATCTATGGGATCAATTGTAACAAGGATCACGTCGACAGATCCATGATTTTCGGTGTTATTGCATGGGCACAAAACCGCATCCATGACGCTGACAGTGTAGGGTCTGCTCATAATTGACGGTTTTGGGGTCCAAAAACCTAGCACCATGTGGCAGTGATCGGCTGAGTATGATGCTCAGTCACCCTGATCATGTTATGCATGCTTTATTAGTCAATCATGTCTTTTAAAATTACAGCAATCGTAATGTAAAAAATTTAGATAGAATTCCCAAAACTCGATTCATGTTTTTAACGAGACTTTTTTTTCATGCAATTCTATTGCTAGAAAGGTCCGCCACCCATTTAATCGGGTAGCCAGGCGTGCCCCTCCGCGATCCCAACGACAACAGTACCCTTACGTTAACACCACCAGAACATAAAATATTACAAGTCGCGGCACGCCCTGCTAGGAAAAGAAAGTAACTTAGAGAAAGCATAATAAATATCAATACTATTAGTAAAAACTGCCAGTAGTAGCTCCCTGTAAATATACAGGGAGCAGGAATACAGGTCTATTTAGGTTAAATGCACAATAATTTAGCTCATTACCGGTTAGATTGTTAGTCTTTTTCCAAACGGGACTACCCAAAACTGGAGATTCGTGTTAGCCCCTCCGAGATTCTGGCGAAAAGATAGAGGCCTAGTAACATTCGCCAGAGAACTCGGAAGACAGTAAGCAAATTAAGGCAGACATGCAGGCATAGGCAAGCAAGCAAGCAAGCAAGCAGGCAAACTAGCAAGCAAGCGCAGCAGGGAGTCAGACGCACGCACGCACGCACGCACGCACGCACGCACGCACGCACGCACGCGCACGCGCACGCCGCACGCACACGCACACGCACACGCACACGCACACGCACACGCACACGCACACGCACACGCACACGCACACGCACACGCACACGCACACGCACACGCACACGCACACGCACACGCACACGCACACGCACACGCACACGCACACGCACACGCACACGCACACGCACACGCACACGCACACGCACACGCACACGCACACGCACACGCACACGCACACGCACACGCACACGCACACGCACACGCACACGCACACGCACACGCACACGCACACGCACACGCACACGCACACGCACACGCACACGCACACGCACACACACACACACACACACACACACACACACACACACACACACACACACACACACACACACACACACACACACACACACACACACACACACACACACACACACACACACACACACACACACACACACACACACACACACACACACACACACACACACACACACACACACACACACACACACACACACACACACGCACACACACACGCACACACGCACACACGCACACGTACACACGCACAACGTCCATGCAACATGCACAACGCCCATGCAACATGCACAACGTCCATGCAACATGCACAACGCCCATGCAACACGCACAAACCTACACATATACACTAGGAAGCATTTATTGGGACACAATTACAGTCTTCAATGTGCAGCCCCATTACCAAGGTTCACATGTCTTCCCCCACTATAAATTTCACGGCCATGGTCACGTTGGTTACTAATTATTTGTTCTATATTTGGCAAGGAAGATATCCCTTACATGTTTTTTTAGTGTGTTTTTGTTTAGGGGTACATCTTCCGTAGTCCTAAATTTGGCACATAAAGTTTTATTCCAAATTTCTGGTGCAGAACATGTAATAGAAAATTTTCTGTAATTTGTGGTGGCTAAAGGTACTTCAAAATGTTGTACTAGTCTAGTGTTATTTGCTCGGTGGAGTTGAAACATTGACGACATCACAGTTGGCATCGTACCATTCAATACATTTGATAGAATAACTATTTTTGTTGCGATACTAGTTCTGGAAACTTAAGAATTTTTAGCTCAAGAAATAGTTCATTCGTTGGATAGTAAAAGGGTTTCTTCGTTATAATTCTAACTGCTCGTTTTTGAAGTTTAATGATTTTATCTAGTCTGGATTCATAATTACTACCCCAGACAAGCGCGCAATAATTTAAATGGGGCAAGATTAAGGCATTGTAAAGACAAAGTAATTCACGTGTTGACATAAAGAATTTAGCTCTGCTCATTATGCCGAGATTCCTACTTATAACTGTGGATAAATTTGAAATATGAGAGTCCCATTTTAATTTTTCGTCAATATTTATTCCTAGATAACGTATATTTTTCGCCCTTGAGATTTGTACACTGTTCAAAGTCACATCAAGATTTTCCAATGCACACCCAGAGTAAAGTTGATAATGTGATTTAGACGCGTTTAATGATAGACGATTTGCTTTGAACCATTCTGATACTTTAGGCAGGATATTTTTTACCTTAAGCTGAAGCTTTGCTGAATTTTCTTCTGTTATGATAATAGCAGTGTCGTCCGCAAACAAGTAAAATGTACAGTCATTTGATACTTTATAAAGGTCATTTATATATACTATAAATAACAAAGGCCCTAATATTGATCCCTGTGGAACACCAGTGTCTATTTTTCTAGGTTTTGATAGAGTTTCATTTATCCTTGTCTTTTGATATCTGTTTGATACATAGGAGCAAATGATTTTATATAATTTTCCATGTATGCCAATTTTATTTATTTTACGTAAGAGTATACTTAAACTAACCGTATCGAACGCTTTTTTCAAATCAAGATATATTCCACACGAAACATGACCGTTTTCCAGAGATTTTGTCACATTGTCATAGAGGTGCGCCAATGGCATATAGGTACTATGCTTCTTCCTAAAGCCGAATTGCAATGGGTACAAAATATCATGTTGAGTCAGATAATCCGAAAAGTAATTATAAATCAGTCGTTCAGGAATCTTGGAAAAAATGGGCAACAAGGAAATGGGACGGTAGTTTGTGAATTTATCGTTTTCGCCAGATTTATAAACAGGCACAATCGATGCAATTTTCAAAATATCTGGGAACACAGCATTTTGCAAGCAAATGTTGAAAAAGTATGTCAAGTTGTTAAGGCATCTTTTGTAAGTGCAAAGGAGGAGATGAGTATTTATGCCGTCAACGCCACCACCCACAGAATTTAGCGATTTGATAACATCCTCAATCTGTTGCTGGTTAGTTGAGAGTTCCGAAAGATGTGGGGGATGTGTATAATTTTCAATATAACTTGTTGGATCTACATCAGACACTGGGATTTCCTTTTCAAGTTTCGAACCTACGGAAGAGAAAAAATCGTTGAAACCATCTGAGATATCCTCATTTTCATAACGTTTGTTTTTCTCGTCAGTGAAAACTTTGGGGTATGAGCTAGTTTTAGAGGTTTTTCTATTAATTACTTCATTTAGTAAATTCCATGTTTGTTTTCCATCACCCTTATGCAACTCAAACATGTGTTTATAATAATCTCGCTTAGTATCTTTAATTATTTTTAGTCAGTATGTTTCGATATTGCTTATATTTTTCCTCATGGTTTGGTTCACCAACATTCCTATTATTTGAATTATCTTTGTCTTTAGATAGAATATATTTCCGATAGAGTTTATTCTTCTGATTAATGCAAGCCAAAATACCTGGTGAGATCCATGGCTTTATTGGGGTTTTTTCTTCTACTAGGCACAAAGGACTTAGAAAACTCTTCAACTCCCATTTTATAGGCATTTATGATTACTTTACAAGCTTCATTTGGATCGGTTATGTTCTGAAAGTTTTGCAATTTGGATACCAGGAAGTCATTTAATTCAGTTTCCTTTCTCTTATCAAAAATTTTTACTGGTTTCCTTCTGTTAAATTCTATTGATTTTACTTCGATACACATATAAATAGGAAGGTGATCAGATAGGTCATCAATTATTATACCCGATGAACGCACTAGATTTAAATCATTTATGAATATATTATCGATAAGGGAGCCCCCATGTGTTGATATTCTGGTTGGTTTTGAAATTAAGGGTAATAAATTGTATGATTTCATCAAATTCATAAACATCAGAACTTTTCTGTCTTCTTGCATTTTTAAGAGATCTAAGTTAAAGTCTCCTGCCAATATACATTTCATTTGACAATTATCTAATAGTCCTAGAATACTCTCAATTTTTTCCATGAATATGTTGTAGTCTTGACTTGGAGGTCTGTAAATTTCACCAATCACAAGTTTTTTGTCATGTTTTCCTTTTAAATTAGTCAGCTCAACGAATGTCGATTCAGTTTGGGAAAGTTCAAGATCCACCCTTCTCTTGCTGTCATACTGTTTATGTACATAGATAGCTGTTCCTCCCCCTGGACGTTAATTCTACTGGTGGCGTAAAGGTTATATTCGTCAATTTCAAAATATTTCTCAATATCCTTTCTAAGCCATGTTTCCGCAATACAAATAACTGACCATTTAACATCAGACTTGCTAAGTATGTTACGGAAGTCATCAAATTTGTTTTTAATTGATTGGGCGTTAATATGGATGACAGAAAATGTTTCTTTAACATCAGTGTTAACCGGAAGCATATGGTATTGACAGTCTGATGTTATTTTGTCAAAACGATGGTCAAATTCAGTTGTGGGATGTGAAATCAAATGACTAAAGAGACCTTTTACCATGATATCGTTATTTTTCAAGAATGTATAATAAGATCATTTCCAGTCTTAGTTCCAAACTATTCATATAAGCAATTTTATTTATAATATAGCAACCAAATTTCAAGTTGTTAAAGTTTTTCCTTTTTCTGACTTCAAAAATGACCAATGCGTGACAAGAAACACATTCCACAAGGGAAGAAAGATGCGGGGCGGTGCTGCACATGAAAAAGACAACCAAGGTCTGAAGACCAAATAATAATCCTAAGAGGTTCATACTCATCCCTAATGCCTGCCAAAGACAAAACACGGAATAAAAAAGAGAGACACATGAAACACATAAGCTATGTACAAAAGTAGATTTGAATGTTTCATCACCAGGGAATCCAGGATCCAAGGGTTCACAAGACCATCCACCAAAAGCTAGAGTATAACCTACTTGATATAATGTGGATCAAACCGGATTAATTTGTAAATTTTAGAGACCATATATTCATAGTTGTCTCAGCCATAGAAGTATGGTACCGCAGTTGAGTTACCCGATGAACGCACTAGATTTAAATCATTTATGAATATATTATCGATAAGGGAGCCCCCATGTGTTGATATTCTGGTTGGTTTTGAAATTAAGGGTAATAAATTGTATGATTTCATCAAATTCATAAACATCAAATTCATATATTGTGGCAACTTCTTAGTTAATACACGTGTGACAACTGAAAAACGTCATCCCAATTTCATCCTCCTGCCCAATTTCAAAATTGCTTCATGTTATTTATTTTGCGTTTATATACGAATAATACATACCTAGTTGTTTTGATTTGAAACACCATCCCAATTAAATAATCCGAATTTTGTTTTGGGCTGCACTTCGGATGCTTTCGACGTAAAAATCACCCCCTGATCGAGGCTCCACTGTAGAGATAAATGCTGTCATCGGCCTTTTGTCCCCCTTCTCTCTTTCTCTCCTCGGTTGGTTAGTCATTCTAAAATTTTGACATTTTTTCTGAGGGACATCTGAAATCCCGAATTAAACATTTTCGTATTATTATCACAATATTATTTTATAAGACAAGTCGTTATTTCTTTCGGCAGTGGAATGCAGAAGTTAGCAAAATATCATCAATATAATTGGATAATCGGTCGGGTGAGGTCCGACGTATTGGAGCTCAGCATGGTGATTATAGGAGCACTGATCATGGTTTTTGAAGGACAGCAAATTGTTCGCCTGACTTATAATGATGAAACATCAGCTCCTAGATTTCACTGCTGGGTGCGAGCAGGTACGACGCACCCTTATAGATTCTTGGTAGTTTTTCAAAGACAAAAGCTCATTGACACAGCATTGTAGTTCACCCATTTCTCGTTTAGATCATTAATCCAATTAGAGGACACCTTGCTGAAATTACTGAATGTTGGAGTGGTAAAAACTGAAACAGTTTTGATGCCCGGTATCATGTAATATTAGTTAGGGTAAATCTCTTTGTTTTGTTACACTGCCTTCATATTCTCTCCCCCCATTTCAAACATTTGATTTGACAACACGGTAGTCAAAGTTAATGCAACTCTATGGCTGTGGCGGATCCAGAAGGGAAGGGTAAAAAGGTATTTCCTTTCTCTCCAAACGGAAAATCTCGGGGTAAAACTATGTTTTTTATGTTTTAATAAGCGAGATTTTGTTGCTTTAACTCTAAACTTCAAACAGCACCAGTCAACTTCAGTGTAAACATTGGGCTATGGGTAGCAAAAACAAGCATATTGTGCGCATATCTTTCACCCCGTGACGTTTTTTGCCTTTCGCCTTTGGTATTACCAAAACATGCCGTCAAGTTATATTGTGGCAACATTTTTCACCGCGTGACGTTCTTTTTGTTGCAACTTTGGTTTGCCTCCTCCCCCAACCGACCGGCTAGATCCGGCACTGCTCAATGGAGGCGTCCTTGGCCACTCAGCATGACCTCAGCAGCTGGATCCTGTCCACAGTCAGCTGCCACGTGACTGGCGCGTGCCCGAGGCGCAGAGGCACCGGTCACACCGGTAAACAGGTGTCCGTGTGCCAGGGGCGTAGTCAAGAGGTGACCAGGCTACACGCTCTCATTTTGTTCAATATTTCCTATCCACATTCGTGAATATATTCGCTTTTGCTTCTAACTGTAGTTTCTCTGCTTTTAACTACCTTGACATATTTCTGGCTATGCCACTGCTCCCGTCCCATTCGCCAAAGCATGAATGAACAGACCTGCCACAGCGGCCACTCGTTCGAATCCGGTACTGCTAGCGCCATCTATTGGGAAAGTTTTATAAAATATGAAATAACTTTTCGCTGAGCTTTTTTTATTTTGTATGGGAATGGTAAAGAAGAGATAGCCGCAAAACTCTGTTGTTTCCGTTTTCCCGATTTTTGCTCTGAAGTTTTGGAAAACGCGTTCAACTTTCAGCTTCTTATATCTTTCTTAGAAGACAAAAATTCAAAAAAGTAAAACAACAGAGTTATGGAGACTGACTCGTAGAACATAGGCCCACCCACACTATTTTAATGATGACATTATGTAAAAAATTTTCAAACATTAAGTTTGAGAAATTTGAAAAAGAACGATAAATTGTACAAAAACTAGAAATGCGTCAGGCTTAAAATAGAGACCGCCGTAAAGATACATTTATCATCTACTTGTGGTGAAAAAATCACGACGATAGTCACGTTACTTTACGAGATATTTCACGAAATATGCTCTCATAGGGTTAACATTGATAACGCACCCTTAACGTGAATTACTGGCCACACTTCGAATAATGAATCGTTTGAAAATTTCGAATAAAATGTTTTGTTACATGCTCAATCTAATCCCGTGTCATTTGAAGCTAAGAAATGAAATTTAAGGCTGAAAATAATCGTTGTATATCCCCATGTTTTGACGAAATTGTCGATTTTCACGATTTTTCTCAAGTTATAACTCCGAAACCGTACGTCTGAGGAAAGAAATAATATAATATCAAGATTCCACGTTCCTGACAACCCAGTAGACAAAATTGGAACGAAATCCGAGACTATGCTTTGTAGGGGCCTGGTCGATCTGTGCTGGAACGCCCCCGAGGGGAAATGTAGAGGACTTCGACTGGTTGATGATGATGCCACCGCTCTGCTCTGTCCGTAACTTAACGTTATGTATTCTGGGTTGGAAAACTTCCGCATATGGCCGGAAGTTCCAAATTTTACGCCGTGGTTTCTCGGCGCAAATCAACTTTTATTTCCCCCTGCTTGCCCCGCCCCACTCTGAATCAATAATGGCGGCAAACATTGCACAAGCCATACGGTCCCGCCAACCACTGACCGTAATTTTATGTTTTTTTCATTTAACACTTAATTGACAAAACAAAAAATTACCTTCGCCCAAAAAAAGTGTATTTGCTTCCTCACCTGGTATCGTCCGACCACCTTCCACCATTATTTCACCGGAAAGGCACTGCACATACGCGCTTTTTTGCACATGCGCGCTTCTCATGCGCCCGCTTAAACTGCCGTCTGGCCAACAGTTTTTTACAGCCACTGATGCATTCAACCCGTGATGCGACTAGCCCCGGTCTCCCCTACTGCAGCGCCTCCTGCATCCTCACCTGTTCGAAGTGTGGTTGCAGGGAGACGATCAGAGAGTCCAGACTCGCAAACTTCTCAGAGTTCAGTTGAGCGTAGAACTTGATGTGCGAGCCTGTGGTGGTGACTGCAGTCACCAGCATGTTCAGATCCATCTTAGCCGGTGTCACAGACATTCTGCCGGAAAAACGTGGTTGTGGAACAGTGGCGGCGTCCCGCAATCCAGCGCTTTATGCACTCACACAATTTACTTTACCCATATCTCGGATTTGAATGATAGAGAGGAGAGAGGAGAGAGGAGAGGAGAGAGGAGAGAGGAGAGAGGAGAGAGAGAGAGAGAGGAGAAGAGAAGAGAAGAGAAGAGAAGAGGAGAGAGAGAGAAAGGAAGAGCAGAGAGGAGAAGAGAAAAGAAGAGAAGAGAAGAGAGAAGAGAAGAGGAGTGGAGAGGAGAGGAGAGAAGAGAAGAGAAGAGAAGAGGAGAGAAGAGGAGAGAAGAGAGTAGAGAAGAGTAGAGAAGAGGAGAGAAGGGGAGAGAAACAGAAAGAGGCTATAACAGTCTAAGGTAACTACATAACAAACTTCAAACTAGGCAAGTCCAGCTCAGTGGGGGAACCGTGGTCAAAGTTCTCAAAAATAGCTATGATCTCAATAGTAGTAACAATGACCCATAATTGGAAACACTACTTCCAAAATTGGAAATCCAGGTTCCAAAATGGGAGCAGCCAGACCTATTTTGTTCAGAAAGCCCTGGACCCCAAAATATAAAATGATGATATTTCTGCTTTGACAATTCACAAGAAGTTTTGGTAGGACTTCTAATTTGAATTAAGATATCCAACTTTGAGCTCTACTATAAATATCAATTCTAACTTCAATCTCACTTCACTGGAAAATATCAATGGCAAAAATTTCACTGAAATAATATTTTATATTGTGAGTTGAATTCTTGGCCATATTTTTCCAGATCAATCATTGAAAATACTAGGAGGCAACAAAATTATTATCACAATAATGACCAAAAACCATGATTTTTCACAAACCACGAGCAGGGCATTAGTACCTGAAAGTTTTTAGTTCTGTAGATCTTAATCCAAAACTATATTAAAGTGAAAATTAGGCAGTTTTAACATTGTTCTAGAATCAAAATCCCATACTTTTCTACTTTTAAGCATTGAGATTTCTTCCACTGAATCAAGCAAGAACAGTGTGCCACTTTGATGACCATAAGTAGTCTAAAGCCGTAATTTCAGCCAAATGGATATAGGCTGATAATACAAGCTCCTTGGTAAAATAGGCACATTTCCTGCAGATTGCCCAGCATTTTTCAGCATTTTTAATTCCCTCAAGTCCAAGAAAATATATTTGTACTGTATCATCACAATATGAAGGCTCTTCCACATTCATTTCCATTTTTGGAAAGCATTTTCACATTTGGAAGAAGCGTTTCCAATTATGGGCTATTGTTTGCATAAGGTGTAGCTATTATTGGGAACTATAACTGCAATTTCCTCCACTGAGGAGACATGAGCCAATTTCAAGATTAAATATTGTGTTAGTTTAGATTTATATACAGACTCTCAGCTCGAGCTCAACAAGGCACTCAACCTGTATTTCATGGGTTTGCCACCACACAGTGGAAGCCACACATCGCATAGCAATTAACACTTCCAAACAGTACGAAAAAACAGATACGGACAACATTCACCAAAACACTACACCAAACCTATTAAAATGGCTTCACCTACCATACCATATACATCAATGAAATTACCCCCCTCCCATGCAACCACACAGAACTTCCCATTCACATTACAAAAAATGTCCTCACATGCAATCGTACAGCTTCAAGTGTAGGTGTTGGTGTTTTTGTAATTTGCTAATTCATGAAGATGACATCAATATCATTGGCCTTTAATGACCAGATATCATTGCAGACAGTTAAAATAGTGATAGCATGGTGCACTACACCTTAGGTCGAAGCAGTGGTTGCAGGGAATCAAAGAAACGAAACGGGGAAACTTGAATCTCTCACCTGAACAACAGAGCCCTAAGTCACATTGGGGGCTATACCACGATATCGGGGACTATATTAGAAACTTGAAGGGAACGCCCACCCAGATACACATTTTCAACGCCCACCGCCCCCATATCACAATCACACGTGCGTGAACCGGAAGTGTAAATGAGAAGGCGCCAAATATGTTGCATAGCGATGCCTCCGAAGCTACCATATTATGAAGGTATCGAGGAAGGAATGACGACCCACATGAAGGAACTTCTTACTGGACGATTGCTGGTGACTTTCAAGATACCTGGGCATGGGCGGACGCAGACCCGACTTTTTGGGGGGATAGGGCCTCAGACCCGTATCTGCCGCTCCTTCTGGGGGATGGCGGGGGGGTGGGACGTGCGATTTGGGTGCTATACCTAGTATAAGCTACCTGTCCAAGTACATGATCGCTCTCCTGGGGGAGGGGGGGGGGGGGAAAAAAAAATTTTTTTCTCCTAAAAACTAAATATAAAAATTTTTTTTTTTTTCCGCCTTTTGGAAAAAAAAAAATAATTTCTCCCCCTTTAAGGGGGGTGGGGGGAATACCTCCCCCCCCCCCCCAAACAAACAAAAAAAAAAAAAAAAAAAAAAAAAAAAAAAAAAAAAAAAATAAAAAAGGGAAAAGAAAAAATTATTTCTTTTTTTTTCTCCCCTCCCCCCCCCCCCCCACAGAAATAAACACCAAAAAAAAAACCAAACAAAAAAAAAAAAAAAAAAAAAAAAACAGAGGTGCAGAAACTTGCCAACTCGGCTACCGGAGTTTGTGACACATTTACGAAAATTGAGGTGCATAATTGTGACAAAATAGCGATCCTGACTGTATGGCTCAAGATCAAACCCCATATTTTCGAAATAGAGAATGAAGCGTGTAGGGAATATTTTAACTTAGCAGCTCTGTTCTTCAATTGCACAGCGTACCATTAGTAATACAATATTGGTACTGTGTTTAGTTTCTACTAAAACGAGGGACCCCCGCTGCAGAAAACCCGCAAACCGCTGTCACAGTTGCCAGATTTTAACATGCAGCCCAATGGGGCTGATTGTTAGTAGTTTGCAGAAAGTTGTCGCCTAGATACCGGAAATGTGACAGTCAATTTTTTCGAGAAATACACGTTTGTGGGCATATTTAAGGCATTAACGATAACGCAGATACTTTATTAAGTACTTCTCTGTCCATTTTTTCAGGTTAAATCATATTTACAGTTTGAGTCTCTTCGATTTATTGGCCCCCATTTCTTCGAATTTAGTATTAAGTACGCCTAAAAGCTACTAATAAAAGTACTAAGTGAGTGAGAGAAATAAACATAGCTGGGCAGCAATTCTACTTAAACTGCGCAACAGCGACAAGACAAGTTAGAAATGTTTATGTTGTGATGTAGAGCCTGCCAAAAATTTAAACAGGCGGGAAGCCACTTATTTTGAGGGCATATTCATTAGGTATATTTAAGATAAGTGCAGGCTAAAACTAGCTAGAATAAATATTGCTGCTCATGGCTAATCTAAGATGAATGTAGGCTATTGTAAGACTGATGTACTTTCCCATATCAAGCTTGGTTTTTCATTCCTTAGCCTGCTTGTGCCTTAGTTTATTTGTGCCCTGGATTGGTTAGATAGATTTGGAGCTGGAGGAAGTTAGGAGAGTTGGTGCCAGCAACAGGCTGGCAACAACAGTGATTCAGGTGAGTTTTCATGATCAAACTATCATATCAATATTGTACAGATAGCAAATGTGTGCTAATGCAGTCCTCCACAAAGTGTTAACACCCACACTGGAGAGGGGCCTGGAACGAACGTGCACTGGAGGGGGCCCGAGTAGACCCCCTTCTTATCTCAGAAAATCACAGCAAATCTCAGAAAGAAATAGACTTCGAAAAACGCTGGTTGGGGGTGTGTTGCTTACTACCAGTGGTGGTAAGCAACGCACAGGACCTGAACTGCATGGAGTTAAAGCAGGATTTTGACTACACTGGATCTTTCTTTGGTATGTGAATTCCAATACCTCTGTACCTATTAGGGCAATAGACATAATTTTACATCTATGCACGCTAGTTGCCTCAGAGTTTTTACTGCAAAAAGGAATGACCAGGCAGGTGATGATCTTGAGTGGGATGCAAATTTTAAGCATTTGACGTGTTTACAAAAATGCTACCTAAGGTCCACTTTACCAACACATTTTAGGTAGATTCAAATACTATGTTGACATTGACATTTTTTCCCTTTTGTAGATATGTGAGATAGAAGTTTAGTGGGAGGGGGAAGCTGTGGTTAGGGTTCCCAATTGTGTGTACATGTACGCTCCCATTAATAGGTATGTTCCCAATAATGACTATTTTCATGATAATTGCTACATGTTATGATGTGGAAAAGTACCATAATTGGAAACACTCCTTCCAAAAATGGAAACTTCTTCAAAAAGGAAATGCATGTCATTGGGGGAAACTGCAGTCAGAGTTGCCAATAATAGTTATGACCCCAATACTGGAAAAAATGACCCATAATTGGAAATTTTCCTTCCAAAAACAAAAACATGATCTATAAATGAAAACTCAGTTTACTACTTTCATGCTGTAATGGTTTGGTGTTAGAACCTTATATGCTGCAAAAAGTAAGGGACAGGTAGAGGACATTCAGCATATTGGAAATAGTATTCGAGTATGCAATTATTATTTCCAGCTCTGTGTGACAGAGGAGGCATACGTCGCATTGAGTTTATGACAGCCAGCATACTTTCTGCACCTCTGAGCTACCTGTCCAAGTACATGATCGCTCTCCTGGGGGAAGGGGGAGGGGTGGAAGCAAAGATTTAACTGCTCGATAGACCTAGTATAAACACTTTTTATTTTCCGGCCTTTTTGGAGGCCAAAATATAATTTGGCCCCCTTACAGCGCTTCGGGGGAAATATGGCCACCCCCTACGTCCACCAATGTAACCCGGGTGACATCAACGTCGCAAAGTCATGATGAAAATGGTACTGTGGGGACAAGATGCCTTTACTTCTGGGGTATCCCCTCCCCCTCCTCCCCGAGAGATCGAGACGCCCTGAAATGTCGATCCCCCAAGATGCGAGTATCGGCACCCCTGCCATAGAATTTGGCGCCCATCTGATAGGCTTTTCCATCCAAAAGTGGCGCCCTCTGGTCCATACCGCACATTCCCGACACTGTGCCTCCCCAAGGAAAATCCTGGATCCACCCAGGGGCGTAGCAAAGGGGGGCGACAGGGACAGCCACCCCCTCCTGAGGGCCCGAAGGCCCCGCCACCTGAGGACACGGGCCGCGCGAAGCGCAGCTCACCCGCACTATGCTATGTGGCCAAATTTGAAATTTCATACCAGACCGTTTTATTTTTTCATTCATACCCTTTTAAGCCCTCTTCAGCACTCTATTCTGTAACAAGCAGGGCCTTTTTACCGATGAGGGCCTTTTTGGCGCTGTAGCAGGGCCCTTTCCGGGGCGCCACCCCCTCCCCTGAGCGAAATCCTAGCTACGCCCTTGGATCCACCAATGGTTCTCGAAACATGCGTAAGAATGTTTCGGAACAAGCTAGAGCCTGCTGAAAGCTGAATCTCAGTAACTAAGACGCAATGTGCCAGCGTTTGTTCCAGGCCTGAATAGTTGATATATCAGCTATTCAGACAGTATACTGTCTGGTGATGCACCTACTCACAGCACTTGTTGAGTAACGATCAATTCTGGTGCCCGGGGTTTCTGAATGCTGCATAGTACACGCAGCGTGAACGAACTATGGAGTGAACCGACCAGTAATGAAAGACAATTGGCTGGGCGATATGCAGTGGTACCATTTTCGATTTCATACCTTCTACACCTCTGCCAAGACAGCGTTTTACTTTACGGAAACTTGTCCCAACGCCGTGATCATTAGTGATTGAGTCGAGCAGCCTCCAGTAGCATAGGTTTGCGCGATCTCCGCTAGGTGGCAAGCGTCGCGACGCCCAATATTTAGCTAAATTTTTAGGAGAAAAACGTCTGAATCCAATAAGGATTGGGAACAAAACGTTAGCTTCCAACGGTTTCCTATGCAATTGGATCTCGGCTATCCCCTAGTGGCAAACAACATTGTGACGATGATCATGGATATATTGTCGAAACAATATTGTGATCACAATATTGCCTTAACACTGTCACAACGTTGCGGCAAAAATATTGTGGATGTAATATTGCCTTAACCCTTGCCCCACCGGGGTGCCATCGATAGCCCCCTAAGGTTTTTCCGGGATAGTAGAAAAACGATGAGGCACAGCACCGCGGTTGAGGGCTCTACCTCTCACTGCATCATTTTCCCATCATCTCTGAAATTGTTTACCCCGGGTGACCCAAGGTCAGGTCACCAGACGAGGTCAACCAAGGTCACCTCACTTCAACTTAAAAGCTCTGTAAGAGCTACATTTCGAAGTCGATCGATTTGAAACTTCCTACACTTCATGACCTCTTCAGGGTCTACAAGGTGTATGTCCGGGATTTTTCGATTTCGTGCCCTGAGGTCAGGTCACGAGATGACCTCTACCATTGAAAAAGCATGGGGAAAAGCTGTCTTATGATCTAAAAGTCACAAAGACGATTGAAAATGCTCAGCTTGATCAGAAAAGCGTTCTTGGACACCCTTTCACGGATTCCAGGGACCATATTTTCCCTTTGACCTCTCCAAGGTCATCCAAGGTCACCAGGGGTCAAAACAGTATTTTGACAATAACTTTTGACCTGTATAAGCTGGAGCGCTGAAACAAACACCATCGTGTTTGTCTCGTCATTGGCTTTCATTTGATATACGGCAAGGTCACTTTCTGACCTTTCGTGACCTCAGGTCATCTTAGGTCACGAGGTGACCTCTGGAGGTCAAACCACTGGCGGGAGTTCCTTACGTTTCACATAGCAGAAAAAGTACTGACAATTTCCTATCAAATGTACTTTACCAGACCTCAATAGCTATAATGGCATAAGAGTTATGCCTAGTTTGCTTAAGCATTGCATATTTGAGTGAAAACAGCCGATCTTGACCTAATTTGACCTCTGGAGGTCAAACCATTGACCTGAGCACTAAAACATGTAAAGTAATTTCTTACTGAATTCACGCGAGCTTTCTAGTGCACTTTGCAGATTTGCGCTAACGCCCATATTTTCGGAGTTAGAGGGGGCATCGATGGCCCCCGTGGGGCAAAGGTGGCGCCGGACCCCCGGTGGGGCGCGGGTTAATATTTAGCCGACATTGTGGATAAAACCAAACAAAGTGCTCAGAATACCTGCACTTAACGTCGGGACGGCAATATTGTATAAGCGTTTCGGCAATGTTGCTGGCAATGTTGCATTTGTGGAGAAATACATTATTTGAAATCAGACATAGTCACGTTTGATTCAGTGCTCCAAGCAGTCGCTCCACATCAGGGGCGGATCCAGGGGGGCCGCGGGGGCCGCGGCCCCCTCGCTGGTAAGGCGCCCCCTCGGCACTAAGGCATCCTCGGGGGCCGCCTCCATTCGCTCCACATTTGTATGCCTAACAGAAATACTGGCGCCCCGTGGTAATTCCTCTGCATGCAAATACCACATTTTGACAACCCGCCCTGTATCACTGGCGCCCCCATGGTGCATCATTGGTGCCCTTGTTTCACTCCACCGACGCCCCCAAGCCTCTTTCACCTCTTGACATCCCGGTATATACTACCGGCGCCCCACTCTCCACCCCAAGCGCCCCCATCTTCTAAAAACCCGCTCTATATCACTGGCGCCTCCATGGTGCAGCATAGATGTCTCGTTTTTGCTTCAGCGGCACCCCCACGCGTCACTGTGGGCGCCCCATCTTTGGAACCCCGCATGTACCACCGGCGCCCCCATTGGGCATCATTGGTGCCTTCGTTTCACTTCACCGGCGCCCCCAAGCCTCATCATGGGCTCTCCCACTTCTTGGAATCCCGCTATAAACTATTGGCGCCACAATCCTCACTACGGGCGCCCCCACCTTCGGAAAATCCGCTTTATACCACTGGCGCCTCCATGGCGCAGCGTTGATGTCTCGTTTTTGCTCCAACGGCGCCCCCACGCGTCACTGTGGGCGCCCCATTTTTGGAACCCGCATGTACCACCGGCGCCCCCATTGGGCATCATTAGTGTCTTCTATGTACTCACCGGCGCCCCACGCTTCACCGTGGGCGCCTCTGCTTTTTAGAGCCGATATTTACCATCGGCGCTCCCGTGGTACATCATTGGTGCCTTTTTACTTAAATTGCGCCCCCATGTCTCACTGAGGAGGTCTTCACCTTTTACCAGCCTGTTTTATACCAGTGAGCCCCCCACTCTCTCCCCCCCACTCCCCACTACGGGCGCCCCCACCTCCTAACAATCCGCTCTATACCACTGGTGCCTCCATGGTGCAGCATTAATGTCTCGTTTTTGCTCCAACGGCGCCCCCACGCGTCACTTTGGGCGCCCCATCTTTTGGAACCCTGCATGTACCACCGGTGCCCCCATTGGGCATCATTGGTGCCTTCGTTTCACTCCACTGGCGCCCCCAAGCCTTTTCCACCTCTTGACATCCCGCTATATACTACCGGTGCCCCACTCTTCACTACGGGCGCCCCCATCTTCTAAAAATCCACTCGATATCACTGGCGCCTCCATGGTGCAGCATTGATGTCTCGTTTTTGCTCCAACGGCACCCCCACGGGTCACTGTGGGCGCTCCATCTTTTGGAACCCCGCATGTACCACCGGCGCCCCAATTGGGCATCATTGATGTCTTCGTTTCACTCCACTGGCGCCCCCAAGCCTCATCGTGGGCTCTCCCACTTCTTGGCATCCCTCTATAAACTATTGGCGCCCCAATCCTCACTACGGACGCCCCCACCTTCGGAAAATCCGCTCTATACCACTGGCGCCTCCATGGTGCAGCATTGATGTCTCATTTTTAGCTCCAACGGCGCCCCCACACGTCACTGTGGGCGCCCCACCTTTTGGTACCCTCATGTACCACTGGCACCCCCATTGGGCATCATTAGTGTCTTCTGTGTACTTCACCGGTGCCCCACGCTTTACCGTGAGCGCCTCTGCTTTTTAGAGCCGATCTTCACCATTGGCGCTCCCGTGGTACATTATTGGTGTCTTTTTGCTCAAATGGCGCCCCCGTGCCTCACTGAGGGGTTTTCACCTTTAACCAGCCCGTTTTATACCAGTGAGCCCCCACTCTCTCTCCCCGCTATGTACTACTGGATTCCCACTCCCCACTACGGACGCCCCCACCCTCTAACAAAATGCTCTATACCACCGTCGCTCCCCCTCCCCTGGTGCATCATTGGTGCCTTCGCTTCACTCCACTGGCGCCCCCAAGCCTCATCGTGGGCTCTCCCACTTCTTGGCATCCCGTTATAAACTATTGGCGCCCCAATCCTCACTACGGGCGCCCCCAACCCTCGGAAAATCCGCTCTATACCACTGGCGCCTCCATGGTGCAGCATTGATGTCTCATTTTTAGCTCCAACGGCGCCCCCACACGTCACCGTGGGCGCCCCACCTTTTGGTACCCTCATGTACCACTGGCACCCCCATTGGGCATCATTAGTGTCTTCTATGTACTCACCGGCGCCCCACGCTTCACCGTGGGCGCCTCTGCTTTTTAGAGCCGATCTTCACCATTGGCGCTCCCGTGGTACATCATTGGTGCCTTTTACTTAAATTGCGCCCCCATGTCTCACTGAGGAGGTCTTCACCTTTTACCAGCCTGTTTTATACCAGTGAGCCCCCACTCTCTCCCCCCACTCCCCACTACGGGCGCCCCCACCTCCTAACAATCCGCTCTATACCACTGGTGTGTCCATGGTGCAGCATTGATGTCTCGTTTTTGCTCCAACGGCGCCCCCACGCGTCACTTTGGGCGCCCCATCTTTTGGAACCTTGCATGTACCACCGGTGCCCCCATTGGGCATCATTGGTGCCTTCGTTTCACTCCACTGGCGCCCCCAAGCCTTTTCCACCTCTTGACATCCCGCTATATACTACCGGTGCCCCACTCTTCACTACGGGCGCCCCCATCTTCTAAAAATCCACTCGATATCACTGGCGCCTCCATGGTGCAGCATTGATGTCTCGTTTTTGCTCCAACGGCACCCCCACGGGTCACTGTGGGCGCTCCATCTTTTGGAACCCCGCATGTACCACCGGCGCCCCAATTGGGCATCATTGATGTCTTCGTTTCACTCCACTGGCGCCCCCAAGCCTCATCGTGAGCTCTCCCACTTCTTGGCATCCCTCTATAAACTATTGGCGCCCCAATCCTCACTACGGACGCCCCCACCTTCGGAAAATCCGCTCTATACCACTGGCGCCTCCATGGTGCAGCATTGATGTCTCATTTTTAGCTCCAACGGCGCCCCCACACGTCACTGTGGGCGCCCCACCTTTTGGTACCCTCATGTACCACTGGCACCCCCATTGGGCATCATTAGTGTCTTCTGTGTACTTCACCGGTGCCCCACGCTTTACCGTGAGCGCCTCTGCTTTTTAGAGCCGATCTTCACCATTGGCGCTCCCGTGGTACATTATTGGTGCCTTTTTGCTCAAATGGCGCCCCCGTGCCTCACTGAGGGGTTTTCACCTTTAACCAGCCCGTTATATACCAGTGAGCCCCCACTCTCTCTCCCCGCTATGTACTACTGGATTCCCACTCCCCACTACGGACGCCCCCACCCTCTAACAAAATGCTCTATACCACCGTCGCTCCCCCTCCCCTGGTGCATCATTGGTGCCTTCGCTTCACTCCACTGGCGCCCCCAAGCCTCATCGTGGGCTCTCCCACTTCTTGGCATCCCGTTATAAACTATTGGCGCCCCAATCCTCACTACGGGCGCCCCCAACCTTCGGAAAATCCGCTCTATACCACTGGCGCCTCCATGGTGCAGCATTGATGTCTCGTTTGTACTTCAACGGCGTCCCCCAGGCGTCACTGTGGGCGCCCCATGTGCTGAAACCCCGCATGTACCACCGGCATCCCCATTGGGCATCATTGGTGTCTTCTGTGCACTCCACCGGCGCGCCCCCACACTTCACCGTGGGCGCCTCTGCTTTTTAGAGCCGCTCTTTACCATTGGCGCCCCCGTGGTACATCATTGGTGCCTTTTTGCTCAAATGGCGCCCCCATGCATCAATGACGGGTTCTTCATCTTTTACCAACCCGTTTTACACAAGTAGAGCCCCTCTCTCCCCGCTATGTATTACTGGATCCCCACTCCCTACTATGGGCGCCCCCACCTTCTAAAAATCCGCTCTATACCACTGGCGCCCCCATGGGGCACCATGGAGCCTTCGCTTCACTCCACCGGCGCCCCCAAGCCTCATCGTGAACTCTTCCACTTCGTGGCATCCCGCGATGTACTACCGGCGCCCCACTTTTCACTACGGGCGCCCCCACCTTAGGGAAATCCACCCTATACCACTGGCGCCTCCATGGTGCAGCATTGATGCCTCGTTGTTGCTCCAACGGCGCCCCCACGCGTCACTGTGGGCGCCCCATGTGTTGAAACGCCGCATCTACCACCGGCATCCCCATTGGGCATCATTGGTGTCTTCTGTGCACTCCAACGGCGCCCCCACTTTTCACTACGGGCGCCCCCACCTTAGGAAAATCCACTCTATACCACTGGCGCCTCCATGGTGCAGCATTGATGTCTCGTTTTTGCTCCAACGGCGCCCCCACGCGTCACTGTGGGCGCCCCATGTGTTGAAACGCCGCATCTACCACCGGCATCCCCATTGGGCATCATTGGTGTCTTCTGTGCACTCCAACGGCGCCCCCACTTTTCACTACGGGCGCCCCCACCTTAGGAAAATCCACTCTATACCACTGGCGCCTCCATGGTGCATAATTGGTGCGTTTCTTTTCAATCTCAAACTGCGCCCCCATGCCCCATTGAGGGGGTCTTCACCTTTCAACAGCACCTCCTATACCACTCGAGCCCCACTCTTATGATGCATTATTGTTGTCTGCTTTTAGCTTTATGGGCGCCCTCCCCCGCCTCTTTCCACCATCTTTTGACACATCGGTCTGTATCACTGGCGCCCCCATAATGAATCATTGGTACCTGTGCTATGCTCCACCGGCGCCTTCATCTCCCGCCGTGGGCTCATCGGGAGTGCCCCCAAATTTCGACAAACTGCTCGGTTTGGCGGCCCCCATGGTACAAATTGGTGCTTTTCTGTCGCTCCATTGGTGCCCCCACACTTCACTATAGGCGCTCACACATTTCTGCTGATTAGTTGATGCATCATTGGTATCTTACTTTTGCTCTACCGGCGCCCAGCACTCCCCCTCTACCCCCGCCACGCGCCACTATGGGCGCCCCATTTTTTGACAGCATGCCCTGTGCCTCCACCGCCTCCATGGTGCATGATGGGTGCCTATCGTTAGCTCCATGAACGCACCCCCCCTCCCAAACACATCCCTGCCAGAAACCCCATGCAGCTTCTCTTTACTTTGCATTTCTTGCATCCCAAACGTGGCCCGTTGTCTTACCAGCGCCTACCCTTGACAGCTCCCACAAATTTCACTGAATGCAAGTACCCCCAAGATGTATCACCGGAAGCTCCAAACTTCAGCTTCGGTTTCTCCTTGATGACCAAATTGCGCTGTCAGCGCTCTTTCCATGCACCGTCTTCTCCTCCCTGTTGCCCAACCAGTGCCCTATTCGTGTACCCCCTTCTACCCTGTTGTTACCCTACCAGTGTCCCTATGATGGATTATTTGCTCCCACAGACGCTCAACTGACGGTTCCACGCCTATGTACCGCAGGCGCCCCTTGCCTGCAGCACCGGTATCCATAACTCCAGTCTCGGTATCGCCTCGGTGAAGTATCAGCGTCCCCCCGATGCACTATCACCATTACCATCCCTCACCCCGAAAGCCCAAATAACTAACTGACTAACTCACCACACTTTCCCCGGCTATAGATCACCGGCGTCCCACAGGGTGTACCACTGTACCACACTGAACTTTTGGCACTCCCATGCTGCATCACCGCTGGACTCATTTATAAACCTAAGCACCCCCTCATATATCATGCCCCCGGGTCCCTAATAGGCGTCACACTTCAACGTGAACCTCCCTCATCGATTTTTTGACGCCCTCTTCTTTATGGTTAGGCGCCCATATTTCACGATTGGCCGCCCTTTTTAGCTCCAGAGCACCCAGCTGCAGCATGGACCGCCCGTTCCTACCTTTGGCCGCCCTCTTCTTCATGATTGTTCTCCTGTTCTCCACTATTGGTCGCTCCTCTGCAGATCTAGGGCGCCTCACTTCAATGTGGACCCCTCACTCACCTCCAGATGCTCTCTATTTTATGGTAGAGAACCCCATATTTCACGTTTGGCCACCCTTTTTCAGCGCTTGGCGGACCTCTGCGACGTGGACCACCGTCATTTACCTACATGCGCCCTTAACTTTGTGACTGGGCTCCCCGTTTTTACAACTGAACCGCTTTTCAGCCCTAGGGTGCCCCACTGTAACATGGACTGCCCTCATCCATTTTTAGCCGCTCTCTTCTGTATGATTGTGCGAACCTTCTCCACTGCTGGCCGGTCTTGTGCAGCCTTAGAGCACCCCACTTCACCGTGGACTGCCCCTCATCTCTGGCCGCCCTCCACTTTGTGGTTCAGAACCCCTATATCATGATTGACCGTCCCTTTTAGCTCTAAAGTGGCCCACCGTAAAATTGATCGCTCTCATCCACTTTTGACTGCCCTATAGTGCATGACTGCGCCCCCATTTTCCACAATTGTCTGTTCTTTCTTAGCCTTGGGGCGCCCCACTTTTACGTGTACCGCCTTCAACTTCGGATGTCCTCTACTTCGTGTTCGGGTGCCCCAATTTCACGATTAACCGATCTTTTTCAGCCTTAGGGCATCCCACTGCAACATGGCACTCCCATGGCACATGGACAGCTCTCAGCTTTGAGTGGTAACAATTGCCCCGAGTTCTTTTAATGTTTGTTTTGGGTACCGATCGGTGTCACTTTGCTCCATCATGCCCATCCGATGTGTGGTCGTGTGCCCGTCCGATATGTAGTTGTGTTGTCTTTTGCGACAAGAACATGCTACGATGGAATACCTATAGGGGACTGGTAAAAATAATGTTTCTTGTGAAACAAATTTTGAGCACATATACCAATATCCCTTAAATGTGTTTAAAAAACATTCCGGATCTACTGATTACCCTATACGCTGTTGACTTCGATCATTTACTTATTTTGCCGAAGGTTTTTTGGCAGTGCCACTAATGAAAGGCTGTGTCCAGACAGCAATGCGAAATTCCCACGTCATCTGTGTAAGAAAAACATTGAGAGATCGGCAGGAGGCACCTGCAGAATTTCGGTTGCGTCCTCTCCCACAAGAGTGTAAACAGCAAAAAGTTTCGCCTTATGTATAATATTATGGATTTATCACTATCCGCTCTGCGCAGACAGGGTAAAATGCAACGACTGGTTCGCAAAATCTCCAAAGGCCGTCTCTGCGCAAAGTCTGCTTCAAAACGTAATACAGGTAAAAGGTGCCCTGTTTCATTGTTGCTTGCTTAACTAGAGGCACTTTGTGAAATTCTTCCTTTTCTTGGCAACGTGTTTTTTAATCGGCTTTTTTCAAATGGCATCAAAAATATGCAAAATTAGCATCACAAAGATCCATGATACCAAAGGTTGACCCCAAATGGTAGTCTGACCGCCCCCGGAGACGTCGCTTCCCCTTATCGAAATCCTGGATCGTCCATGTACCCAGCCTTCTCGGTTGTTGATCAGTGATAGGTAAGCTCGGTCAGTGTCAGAGCCGCATGACAAAATTCATGGAGCGAAGCGGATTGCGATTTCTCCAGAGGCTCTTACACAATTGCAGAGCCCTGACATCAACTTTGATGTCAGGACTCTGTAATTGTGTAAGGTGATAGCCCGTTTACGCTAGACGCCCAAACTAAGGCCCCGAATTTAAATTCAATATAGTTTTTAAGAAATTTTGGAACAAATATTTTCAATTTTTCATTTTCTTCATTTTGATTTCTTAATCGACCAACTTGAAATTTTCCTCCTTTTGAATGAGCAACAGAGGCCACCTAAGATAAAAATTTCGAACTGGTCTGACAATAATTATTACGCCAAAACGCAGTATTTCTGATACAAGAAAAAGCTATTGAAATTTGACGGCCGACTCAAAAGCTCGAAATGTCAGGAGGCACGCTTCAGTTAGTTTAAAGACAGCCACCTGGAGGCAGCTAGGTGAATTTGATTGTGCTCAGGCATAGTTTCCAGTGGAAAACGTAAAATTCTGACCTAGTTTTTGCCATTCTGCCGGAGGACTGCATTTTTGCACATTTAATTCAAATCTTAATATCTCGTGGTCTAATGCGCCGATTTGACTTGTCATTTCAGATAATGAAAGAACATTGCTCACGCCTGATATTTGGAGATGGATATCGTGATTTTGAAATTTATTATTTTATACGTATAAACATAATTTTAGTAGAAAACCTTTTATTTTTAGCTTCTAGGTTCCAAGCACATGTCACTCACAAGCTCCGAATTGACATGCTTGAATTGGAAAATTAATTGCAGTCATTTCATTCATTCACCCTACGCACTTATCTCCGACGGCTTTTGAGTAATTCGTCTGAAAGGGTATTTCAAGGTGCTAATTTTCTCGGACCACCTTTGTGTCTCACCATGGTTTCAAGTCCTTAAAATCAATGGAAGTGGATTAAATTTGGCATGAAGCTAGCTTAGGATCCTAGGCCGACGATACAAGTATTTTCAGCCCAAAATAATGTTTGGTTCGTCTTCTAGAAGCACCTTTATATCGTGCCTTTTCTGGACGAACACAGCATCCGCCGCCAGCGCCCCGACATTGTCGGCTGATTGGTACCGGCCAGTGACCTCCTGACGGGTCACAGGTGTTCGGCTAGTGGGAGGTTGAATGGTGTGGCACGGGGGTATAGTGATTAGAGGCCCTGTCTCTTGATCAGTGAGGCCCGGTTCGAATCTGGAGTGGCCGCCTGCTCTTTATTAGTTATTTCAAAGAAACTAATGATACAACTGACTTACAGGCTTATGAAGAGATACATTGAGAAGGAAATATGGTTTGCTTTCAGCACATTGTCATGCGGCTCTCCTGCGCCGGTGGGGCATTAGCCCAGGTCGCAGACGGGGGTTGGTCAGGTGCGATCTCTAACATCATCACCTTGGATAGGTTGAGTTTGCGGCCGGTTTGATAGAGCTGGAAAATGCCTTGGTGATCGGGGAAGGAGAGTTGATTGGGTGATGAAACTATAGTAGGGAGGAACAGAAACGTAGCAAAGGGGTGGGGCGGCTAGCGCAGTCGCATGAGAGGCACCCGAAGGGAAAAGATCGCGCGAAGGACAGCCGGGCTACGCCAATCTATGACCAACCGTAAATCTCGGGGACCAGCATGACTTGCTGTTACAAGCGTGACCCTCTGCGGCAAGCGACGCCCTATATGTGACCGTCAGGGTCCCCTAGGGGCAGAAGAACACTCTTTAATCAGGTGGGTCACCTGTTTTCAACAGTTTCAACAGGGCCCTCCGTGACAAGCATGACCAGCACATCATTCCGTGGTCGGCAAGGCCCAATGCAGTCAGAAGAGCCTTCTGTCTGCCACCGAGAATGCCCTCTGTGGCCAGCGAGGTATGCTGTGACAAGTAGGGCACTCTACGGTCAGCAGGTCCTTTGGGACCAGGAGTCTCCTCGTTATCAATAGGGCAATCTTAGGTCAACAGGAATCTCTGTAACTAGCAGATCTTTCGGTCGCAGTCCGGGCCATGTCTTGCCAGCATGCTTTTTTTGTCGGACAGGGCGATATCCTCGGTGACCATAAAAGCACTCTGTATCGTAAATATATATTTGGAACTGAACGAACAGTCTATAAAAAGGGTACTCCGAGCCCAACAGGTCTTTCCGTGACCAGTAAGGCCTGCCATATTCTTGTGGAAGGTCATGAGGTGACCTGAGGTATAATCGGGAAGTCGCTGGGCCCCCTGCATCCAAGTGGGGAACCATCCATGACGGTCTTTGACTGCTGTGAGTGGGACTGGTGGGAACCTTAAATCCATTAGGATCTAATTTGCCAGTTAGCGAACCCCTGGAGAAAGCCAGAAAGTGTACAAGTGTACACTGTGAACGACTTCGAGTTCACTTTGGTCAGTCGAGGGTCCTATGTCGCTGCCAGAGCACAGCAAAGACAGGACAACGGCCAAAATCTGGTTATAGCTAGTTATAGTTCCTGCAAAAATTCAGGTAGATGCCGCTGAAGGGAGACACAAACACATTTTTCCGAGTTGATCTCTGATGTGGAGTATCCCTAAACTGGGCCTTTGCTTGCCTTAGGGTCGCCAGGGGCCGTATCATGATGCCAAGAATACATAAGAATGGGCGCACGCACGTCGATATTTTATTCTGATTTCCAGCATGCGCCCGCACTGCGCAGGTGGGGCCAAATCAGCATTGTGATCGTAGTGCGCACCTTAGATCGGCATTCTGATATTCTGCGTAGGCTAGGTCGGTACTGGTCCCTTTGCACCCCGGGTACGCTTGTCCTACGTCGAGCGTGGCTACGCACGGAAGGAGGTCAAAGTACCACATTGAAATACGGCAAGTTGCTTGTCTTAGTCAAGTCTTCGGAGGGCATAATATTAGAATATAGCCTTAGAAAGGCTTACAATAACTGGGGTCTTGAAGTAAGCCAAAGTCCATAAACTTAGGTCATAGATCCTTTGTGGCTGGCTAGCTCAGATTAAAGGGAACTGGGATCATTGCTCTGACCTAGTGGTTTATTAGACCCTTATGGCTACTTAACGCCCTGTGTGCTAATGCACACAGACGGGCCTATTCTTAATATTCGTTGGTCTTCTACAAACTGTTTAAGGCTTCTGAAGATAATTTTGATCACCGATTGGGGAGAAAATAGTCCCCATGCAGTCTCCCCGGGTCTCAAAGTGTCTTTACTAACCGTGGGTCCCAGTGCATCACTAAAATAAACGCCAAAGAGATACTTTCACTTTTTAGCACTGCTGAGATGTATTTTAGATACATTCAAAGCTATGATGTTTCCCATTTTTTTTTAAAGAATATATGAGGCTAATTACCTCTGAGCCCCGCCCCAGTGGGGGCTGTTTGAACACCCCCTCCGATTTTTCTGGCGGTAAGGAAAAAACGGCGACGCGAAGCGCCGCCGTACTTGGCACACCCTATTCTTGATTGATTCCGCAAGTTTTCCCAAAATTTTAAGCTTGGGTCATCTCAGGTCAGGTCATCAGTGCAGGTCAAGTAACCTTACCTCAAAACATGTTGAAGGTGGCATAAGTAGGAAATGGGTGAATGTATCGGATTGAAACTTATAACACACAATGGCCCCACCGAGTTCTCCAAAAATTTCCGGGATTTTTCATATCGATGACATAAGGTCAAATACGGGCCATGACCTCTCCATTGGAAATACAGAGGAATACAGAAAATGGACTGTATTTGTGTAGATAAAGGTGATACTATTATCAAGGTATATTATTAAGGTATTTACCTTCATATTCTCTAAATTGAAGTATCCTAGGCCCCTTTTAAGGTTCATGCTGCAATTTTTGGCCTGTGACCTTTGAGAGGTCATCCGAAGCTACTTAAGCAGTTTTCAGACTTAGGTCAATAACTTTGCATGAAACGATGATACAGCTTTTATGTTTATACCATTGCGTTTGGATTGCTATTGCCAGTCGATTCATAGTCATATGGACTATGCTAAGCTAAAAAGTGACCTTAACCTGACCTGGGGTCAGGTGATTTGTGTTTTGACCTAATATGCTCATATTATACATCATTCGATTCGCCGTGACGAGAGAGAGCAAACAGTGCATACAAAATTATTCTAACTCAACGCTGTCAGACGCTAGAGTCCAACAGCTTTGCTCAAAATGCCAACTTCTTTGACCTGTCATGACCTCAATGTTGACCTGAGCCAAAAAGTGACTGATATAGTGTCTTCATGAATTTGTATGAGCTATCCACCAGGGTTCGCGTTTTTTCGCTATCCTGCTTAGGAGCCGAGTTCGAGAGGGGGTGTTCAAACACCCCCACCAGGGTGAATGTGACTCGGAGGCCCACCGGGACGCAGGTTAACTGATTCAGCTCGCAAAAATATTGTAAATGGATAAAGAACATAAAATTTGGCGCCCCCAGTCGGCCTAAAAATGGCGCCCCTGACCATGAAAGTGGCGCCCCCCCAGCGCTGCGGCCCCCCTAGCGAAAAATCCTGGATCCGCCCCTGCTCCACATCAAATAAAAATGATAACAAACATTGTTAGTGCAACATTGTGACAATGTGCCCACAACGATGTTGCGCCAACATTGTGAACATTATTGTAACAATATTCCAAAACCAATATTGGCATGGTTATGTGATAATAAAACTAATACCTCGTTTTTTCACCGTATGAGACTAACTCTCTTCCTTATCTAGAGGAAACTTCCGCTGCGAGACATTCAGTTCTGGGTGCGACGTTCGACAATTTAGGCGGTAGGTATATTGTGGGTCCAGCAACGTATACTTTGTTGTCATTGCAGCGATGTTATGCAAACACTGTTTGCGATGATGTTGTGAAAACAATATTGCAGCTAAATTGCGAGATAACCTTGTGACAATGCTGTAGCGGCAGCATTCTAACAACGGAAGTGGAGTGCACTCGATAATTTCATCTGGACTGTCAGAGATGATGAGCATGGAAAATCAAGGACAGTTGCGTCACATCTCAGCACTGATAAGCCCTGGCGAAAGATGTCTACGAAAACAGCAGGAGTTCGATATTCGATATTCAGATTCATATTCAGGATGGAAAACCTCGGTTGCTCCGGTTGTGTTATCAGTGTGGCGAATATCCCGTATAGAGTTTTAGCACAGGACATTCTGTATTTCTTTGGAGAGTTTAATGTAACCCCAGAGCAGGTGCTCCGGCGGTATTATGGCCCTGGTCGTCCCACCAGTGATGCACGAATCGCGTTCCACACCCGCCACGAGGCGATGGCAGCGATGAAGACCCTCAACAAGCGGCCCATGATCAACAGGCCAATCTATCTCACGCTTGTGTGAGGCAGCGGACGTCAAAAACTGCCAGCCGTAGTCTGATTTTTGGCTGACAGGGTTCGTTACTTTGTGTGCTGTAAGCTGTTGCGTAACGCATCATATGCGCTTGGTTGTTTTGAAACTTGTAAATATTTTCAGATTAAGCACAGGATAGCCATAAGTTTTCGACTGAGTTACAAAAGGGAGGAGTAGGAGCGGTCGCCCGGTCCACCCACCCACCCACAAATACAGCAGCAGCTAGCTGCTGGGTACTTAACTTGGCTGGCTGACTCCCGGGGCTGAACCCTCTCAGAGACATTTAAACTCTGAGCCCAGCAACTTGGGGGAATCTTAGTTTTTTTGCCTTCTAAGTCACGTGTTTTTGTTGTTGCTGTTTTTTGTTTTTTCATTGGTTAGGTTCCCTCAATATTGTTTTTGTTACTCAATACTCCTTTTTAGTCTTAAATCTTCTGTTCTTCCCTTAGGCTCCTTGTTTCTCTTACCCATTGATCTTTTTCTCTAATTTTTTTTCCTCTGTGATTAACCTCACAACCTAGAGATAGGTTCTAGATTCCGTCCCTCCTACGCATGCCTCAGTGGTGACACAGACTCTTCGGCTGATCAATTCCAGGTCATTCTTGATAACTGTGAGTTCATACAACCCAACGATTCTCATGATTCCCCCTCATCATCAAATAACTCAGCTAAACAATTATCAATACTACATGTTAACATTCGGTCCCTCCCAAAAAATTTTGATCAACTAGAATTGTTTATACATCAACTACATGACAAACCCCAACTTATTCTTTTAAGTGAAACTTGGCTTGACCCAGCCCTTGTGTCATCATTCAACCTCACTAACTACAAACTTGAAGTCGCATCACCAGGCAATACTAGAGAGAAGGGCTCCGCTATTTACATCCACAATTCAGTATCCTATGTTAAGAGAAATGAATTTTGCACTGACAAACTTGAATTTCAGTCTGTTTGCCTTGAGCTCAAAATACCAAACAATAAAAATGTCATCATTAGCTGCTGCTATCGTTCTCCTTCATACCCCCTCGCTGAGTTCCTGGACTTTTTTGAGCCTGTAATTTCTCTTATAAACTCTGAATCTAAACCTTGTATACTAGGAGGGGACTTCAACGTAGACCTTTTAAAACACAATAGTGATGACCAGGTTGCCTTGTTCCTCAACACGCTAGCCGCCCTTGGTCTCTTCCCTTCCATCTCACTGCCCACCCGAGTCACCTCTGGATCTAGTACCCTGATTGATAATTTTTTCTTTAATGACCCTGGTATCTTAAAAAATCCCAGAGTATTAATCTCGGACATTAGTGACCATTTCCCGATCTCTGCCTATATCAACGTTTCCAATCACACGAAGAAACAGTACACCCCCTCCCATGATCTCTGTTTTGACTTTAGAAAAATTGATGCTCTCAATTTAGTGTTGTCTCATAAACTTAGGTGTATCTTTAACATGCAGGATCCTGATCAAGCAGCTAGTTTTATCGTGAATACAATTAATGCAGAAATAACTGCGCTAAGCAAAAAGAAATCAGACAGACGAAATATCCCAGTTCAACCATGGATTTCTTTTGGATTACTCAGGAGCATAAATAAAAAGAACGAACTTTATAAAAAGTCGATCCGTGATCCCTCCAACATAAGCAGAACAACCTATATTATCTACAGAAACCGTCTCTCCAACCTTATTCGTGCATCCAAAAAGCTATACTATGAGCGTAAACTAATTGAGTGTAGGTCAAACCCTGCAAAACTATGGAAAGTTCTGAACTCCCTTGTACACAAAAACAGATCAAAACCACCTCTCCCTCTCCGCTTTGCTCATGAAAACTCCTCCATTAATTCACCAATGCAAATTGCAGACAAATTTAACGAATTTTTAGTTCCATAGCCTCAACCTTGGAGGGGAAGCTCCACCAACCTGAAACAGACCCAATGTCTTACCTGGCCAACATTCCTACTCCTAACGAACCGTTTCAACTTAATGGCACAAATATCCCATCCATCCTATCCATCATCAATAACATGGATACCTCATCAGCCACATCAGACTGCCTCACCCCGAAAATCTTGAAATTGATCTCATCAACCATAGCCGCTTTCTTGAATCATGCATTTAATCTTTGTCTCAGGGACGGAGTATTTCCCGCAGTCTTCAAAAAGTCTGTGGTTGTCCCCATTTTCAAGTCTGGCGATCCACAATGCTTTACAAATTACCGACCCATAAGCTTACTCAGTCTACTCTCCAAAATTCTTGAAAAAATTGTTTTTGCCCAGTTGTCTGAATTTGTTAAATCCCAAAATATTCTTCATGATCAACAGTTTGGTTTCCGTAAACACCATAGCACGTACATGCCCATAGCCCTTCTTCATGAAATTATCACTTCTGCCTTAAGTCATAAGGAAACTAGTGCTGCCATCTATCTCGACTTCTCCGAAGCGTTCGACACTGTTAACCATGAAATTCTTCTAAAAAATTGCAAGCATATGGTGTAAATAATTCTTCTCTAAATTTCTTCAAAACATATCTTAAAAATCGATCACAAGTTGTTAAACATAACTCTGTTATTTCCCAACTCCCACTGCATATGCCCTTTGGCGTTCCGCAGGGTTCTCTGCTTGGTCCATTACTTTTCCTCTTCTACATAAATGACATCAATATTAGTTCCCCTGCATGTAAATTTCTCCAATTCGCCGACGACACAGTACTCGTTTTCTCTGCCAAAAATTCATCAGACCTACAGGAAATTATTCAAATCAATCTCCCCAAAATTACCACATGGCTAAACAGTAATCGACTCACAATCAACGCTAAAAAATCGACCTATCAAATTTTCTCCAACACTTCTGAACATTCTGATATGAATATCTCTATCCATGGTCAAATCGTGTCTAGACAGCCCACCACAAAATACCTTGGGATCTTAGTTGACGAAAAATTCAAATGGGACCCTCAGATCAGGAGCGTCGAGTCCACAGTTTCCCGCAATATTGGCCTGATTGGTAGGATTAGCAAATATCTCAAGTCCCATCATCTCCTCCTCCTATACAACTCCCTAGTGCTTTCCCATCTCTCATATGGCCTTCAGGTGTGGGGAGCCTCCTACCCCTCCAAACTTAGGAGACTTCAAGTCCTTCAGAAAAAAATTGTTAGAATAATTGACTTCTCAGATCGTTTGACTTCATCTAGCCCCATCTTTAAGAAACATGGCATCCTCAAGCTGCCAGATTTGGTAAAGTTTGTCCAGGTCAAAATCCTCCATGATTTTCTCAACCACACATTGCCATCCCCTCTGGCCTCAAAGTTTACTCTCGCCACCCCTTCCAGAGTCCGGATTGCACGACGTCCCCAACATTTCGAAGTCCCCTTTACCTCTGTCCTGTACAGAACATTTTCTTTATTCCTGTCGGTCCCAAAAACCTGGAACGTTGAAATTGCTGCAAGAATTAGAGATATTGGAGATGTTCCCAGAAGCAAAAGCGTGTTCAAAAGGGTTGTTAAGAAGATTTACCTCGACCAGTACTGAGATTTGATTTGCTGTTAACTGTTGAACCCACGTTTTGTTTATCCCACGGGGTTTCTGGTAACCCAATGGAATTTGCTCCTGTTTTTTTGCTCTAACTATATCTCTTGGTAGTCTGCTATTAAGTCTGATCTGTTCTTAATTGTGCTTGCCGAGTTCCCCGCCCCCCCATCCGTACCTGAATTTTCTGAAACGTGTGGGTCGCTGACTGGTGCGTGTTATATTGGAGGGCGCGAATCGTTGTCTGTCTCATGTGATGTGTATTATTCTGCTTCTGTGCCAGTTTCTCGTGCCTCTGTGTCGTGCAGAGGTGGAGCTGCGTGTGTTCCATACAAAACTTTGGAACTAGCGTGGCTTCGCCTTTGCACGGCCGACCATCTTGTGTTCTCACTGTCTGTACTACCATTTCTCCCCTCCTATTGTGTCTAAAGTAGTGTAGTCTAGTCTCCCTCCTCTCTTTCTTAGGGACTAGTTTATTTCCAGGCGATAGGGGGGCCCTGATGTGGCTGAGAGTGGCCTTTTTAATATATTTTTTGAAGGGTAAAATTATGTCCCATACTCTGTTGGCTGGGGCCGACGCCAGGCTCTTAGTCTTCCCGTCCCTTGTTAGCTGCACTACACGTCTGCTGTATGCCCTTCCCGGTCTCGCCTATGTTTACCCACTCTCTGCTTGTCTGCACCTGGCCCGTGTTCCCCACTCCTCATTTATACCATGATCGCTTTCAGGAGTCCACATCAGTAAAAAGTACCGGCTGGCCGCGGGTGGAGGTGGTTCGGCGCCCGAGCGGTCTCCAGCCTGCACCATATGCCGTAGCACCCGCTGGTCGACTGACCGTCCTTCGAGTCGCTGGCCAATCAGCGCGGCCTCACCGGCGACCTCAACCAGCTCAAACAGCTTCTCGAGGAGCGGCCAGTGATGTCCCGCTCCTTCATCTGCTACCGGCTGGGGGCCCGAGGGGCCGGTTCAGGTACCTGCTGCCGCTGGTGCCTACTTCAACGCCGGCCCCTGGCGCAACATTTGGGTGCGCCTGGGGTACGACCCGGGGAGCGACCTGGCCGCCTGGAAGTACCGGTTTTTTTTACTTCCTCACACGCAGTGCTGTGCTGAAGAACATGATGGCGTTGACGCGAACGCTAAGTGTGGTGCCTTACCGCTCGACTAACGACTCCTAGTATAAGCTCTCCTCCATCAACACCAAGCACCTGGATGGCGGCTCCAGGGTAGGGGAGGTGCCTTGCGGTGGCGTGGACTTCGCTTTTGGGCCGGGAATGTTCCCGAGTGCGCGGCAGATCTTCTACCAGTACTGGAATTATTATCCGCCGGAAGTAGGCCGACTGGCTACCGAGGTTCCGACTGAGGCCTACCTGGACCACGGCTGGATCCAGCCCGGTGCCGAGGACAGGGTGCTCGCTCTCATTACGCAGCACGTAGACGCCTAGTCAGCGGCACCAACACCGACACCGGCGCGCCCGGAGACATCTCCGACGTCTCAGACGTCGGGGCGGAGGGCGAGAAGCCGGACTTCACCGGGGACCGGGAGACTGAAGACAGCGAGGAGGCTGACGTCACTGGTGCCAGCGGGGAGGTGGCTGACGTCACTGGTGCCAGCGGGGAGGTGGCTGACGTCATTGGTGCGGACGTCGGGACAACTTGCCCGTGGTGCCTGTCTGGGCCTCACGGGCCCAGACATAAAATGGAGACTCAAGTGTTGCTCACTTCAATTTTTTAAAGAGTGTTGCTCATTACATACGTTCAGCCGTCTGAGCCTATGCGCCATATGCGCCAATGTGTCTTGTTTTTTTGCCTCATCCCTACATGAGCTGGTTGTAACTCTGCTGAGGTATTGTTTATCACCAATGCATCACATCATTCATGGTATCAAATCTGCACTGATACAATCTTTATATTGATATTGAGCTATCCTTGATGCTGTGTGCCTAAATAAATTGCCCTCTCCACTCTGTCCCCAAACACATGAATGCCCCTCAGAAATCCGGACTCGTGCGCCGTTAAGCAAAGCAAACTGACGTGCCATCCGCCCGCGGCGTCGCGCTCCCTCCGGCGCTGCGCCGCGCTCCCTCCGCCGCTGTGCCGCGCTCCCTCCGCCGCTGTGCCGCGCTCCCTCCGCCGCTGTGCCGCGCTCCCTCCGCCGCTGTGCCGCGCTCCCTCCGCCGCTGTGCCGCGCTCCCTCCGCCGCTGTGCCGAGCTCCCTCCGCCGCGGCGTCACGCTCCCTCCACCGCTGCGCCGCGCTCTCTCCGCCGCTGCATCGAGCTCCCTCTGCCGCTGCGTTGAGCCCCCTCCGCTACTGCGTCCCTCCGCCGCTGCGTCGCGCTCCCCCACCGACGGGTTGGGCACGCTCCGCTGCGCCCCTGGCCCCTGTCGCCGCCGCGAATGCCCAAGCTCTGGTGCCCCCGTCCACCTCGTCCTCCCTAAGGAGTGTCTTTCAAATTTAACTCCAGCCACTTGTCTTTCCTATAACTATTTTTGCAGCGTTTTTGTATTATTAACGATTGTGCTCTGTGTGACATGAATATATATGAACGGATTCAAACCGGAACGATTCGTTCAACAAGCATACATGGTAAACTTATTTTGTGTCATCGTTGGTTAGGTTAGAGGTGACGCCATCGGTCTATTCGATGTGCGACTGGGTAGATTTACTTCACGACTGTCCCGACTTGATAAGTGTGTTATCAGTGGGACGTCGAAGTGATTGTCCCACTCTTGAGATCGGTATTCATGATGTATGTATATTGAAACTTCTAGATGAAGTCAGTTTTGACTACTTCGATGAACATGGCACTAAAAAAACAGGGTTCGAAGCATAAGGTATGCTTAAGAACCAGCGCTTGTCATGAGCATTTATCATTATAGTTCGCATGTTTTGTTGCCTATCTTTCATACTCATCAATTATCACACGCCAGGTAGAGGTCCTCGCCAACTGCAGCCACGGTAACCCGAGAGCAGTGAACTGTACAAATCATCAGCGAACACGTGCTGTGCTCCTGAATACATCTCTCATGTTCAAACAGTGTTTCCATAATTTATGGAGGGAATGTGTGACAAAGGATCGTAGATCTGAACTTCATTCTACGCAATGCAGATGTTTCGGTAGAACCGTCGAACACCAGCCTTTGGGTTGTTGGGTTTCTTTTTTTAATCTGTAAAATCTGAAAAATTGCACGAGTGCGATACAGGTTAGGTGCTGGCTGAACCCCTATTTCTTCGCGCTGGTTATATGATTTAAATTTGTCACCTCACACGCTCGCCGTTACTCACCTCACTCCTAAAAACTTCCAGGAGCGCCCTTGACTCCGATCTGGCCATGATGCTGAGAGAGAGAGAGGGGGGGAGGGAGAGGGAGAAGGGGAGAGAGAGAGAGAGAGAGAGAGAGAAAGAGAGGGAGGGAGAGGGAGAGAGAGAGGAGAGAGAGAGAGGGAGAGAGAGAGGGGAGAGAGAGAGAGGGAGATGGAGAGAGAGAGAGGAGGGGAGGGGAGGGTACTCGAGGCGGAAGCAGACTTGGGCTAATGGCGCAATTGAAGCCGGAGCAGTTCTCCCAGCACAAAAGTTAAGGCTGGAGGGATCCGGACGCGCGGTAGACAGCGCGCAGCTGCGCGGGGGCGTAAGTTAACGCGGAGCGGCTTTTGGGGGATCCATCAGCGCGCAGCTAAGTTGTGGCGGAAGTAGTGTTGTAACTCGCCGTCTTACGCGCCAACTTTCCGCCTCTTCTCAACAGCGCGGAAGACAGCGCGGAGCCTGTATGATCCTTTTAAAGCAACGAAAAGGTATTGGAAATGTCAATGAATCCAAGTTATATGACTTGCGGTCGACAAAACATGTATTCATGATAATAATTGAGGCTCACCAACTCCCAGCATCTCACTGGGAAATCCTCAGAAGAGACACAGGCGAAGAGAAACGTAGAACACTGCAGATGTACCAGTGGACCACCAGCCGTAATGCTAACTGCCCTCCAATACACCTTGTTTTTCGGACCAGGACGTATCTCACGTTTCGTACCACTCACCGTCCCCGAGCGGTCTCGTCGAGGATTACATGGAACGCCAGCGATAACCCAGTTCACCCTGAGAACTGTGAGCGTGAGGATATCCATAGAAATGTCCCCGTGTCCATAGAAAGCCACCCAACCACTTGCAACATTTTTGGCGTGACTTAAAGGCCACTGTCAAATAGATCTGTCTTAAAGGGAATGTGGCACCTTCACAACGTGATTTTAACTGAGATAGCCAAGTTGTAAAGTAGGTCGGAAAACCCGGTACTCCATATTTCATTTGTCTTGGAACTCGATATTTCCGTAGAAAAAAGCTAAAACCTTACCTGACACCCGCCCCCCTCAGCCCCCGTCGCCGGCGGCCATTGTTGTGAGCTACTGGTGTGACGACATATGCTGACGTCACGATGAGCATCAGCCAATCGAAGCCCTTGAAGCGTTTCAAGTATGGTAGTGGTTGCCAGATCGTGACATCATCCACAGGCTGATTCTTATTTCTTTTTCTAGAGGAGTATTTTTAAAAGCAAAATATTGAGCTTATTATACATTTTTCAGAGAAATCATGAGTGGTTTCATTATTTTTTACTAAAAGTACGCCTAATTACACTAAATTCCAGGATTCGACCAAGGTGCCACATTCCCTTTAACATACGCGTGACAGGCTAAAGACAGGCGGTGAACCCCCGTCGGAGCCGATAGATGATAACAGGGGCAATCGCCTGTTGTGCCCAACCCCTCCCCTAGATCCGCTAAGGAACATGACTTGAATAGGTTTGAGAAAATGCACCGAATAACGGTTCGATCCGTGAATAAATTTCAAACTGAATTGCGCTGCACTCGCCGAGCCAGGCTTCCTGGGGCCTGCCCGGCTCAACTCTCCCACATTGCTCTGACTAATCCAATTTTGTGAGGGCAGTGTCCTGCCCATATGAATTGACATAATGTAGGTTTAACATAAAAACACATATTTGGATTAATGCAAATTACATCGTTTTCACATGTATGTCTTCTTTATGTGGAAATCCCACTTTATAATTGTCACTATATAAGTATAATTGTCGTTTCTGGCTAAAGTTTTTCCCTTTATCCGATCCGAGCACTTTTATCATCACTTCACCTCCCAGCGCGGGGCCGTGTCTTCCTCTCATCCCCTCCCCCCACAGTCGGCCAGGAAATCCGACACCGTTCAGCAGTCAGCAGGCTGTAACCTATGACACGAGTTTACTACGGCTAGAAAAGCACCGTATTCTATGGGAATTTGAGCCTTAACGTCCATCTACGACGGTCGCCAGAGGTATTCACCGCCGCCTCAGATTGCCCTCGATGCACCGCGCTAACTCCCGCGGGCGCGGAGCTCCGCGCGATTGCTCTCTCCTGAACATCCCTCCAAATCGCTTACGCCCAAACTTCTGCTCAAATCAGCGCGGGCGTAAGGAGAGCGCGGGCGGAAGCTACGTGCAACTGGATCCCACCAGCCTAAGAATTCTAAAGAAGGCCTGCGCTGGTGCGAGACAAAAGTCAAAATGGGTTGAGTCCCCAAACTCTCGCCAGCTGGGGTATTTGGCTCCCCCTCCTCCCCGTTTTCGACGCCCGTGCAAACTACTAATATTTCACCCCAACTTCCACAACAATAACTATAGCCTTGGTGTTGATAACGATAACTTCATAAGATCACCACTACGTAAGGTCGTCAAAATGATTACTGCAGCAACGTGATCATTATAATTCTGAGTTCCACTCAAGAGGCGGGTAAAGGTGCCTCCTACATAACGCCTTATACAAAGCCCTCCTAACTAACATTATAATACTTGTCTGACTTCCAACGAAAAATAGCCTCAAATTGGTTGACTAGCTTCTAGAAAATGTGCATCTGTTCTTCCAGGAAACACGATGAGTGCAAAACGGTTTAATCCTAAAAAGAAGGCTTAGAATATCAAACATATCTCCTTATATCGTAACGGTAAAACACACGACAAACGTGAAAAAACTACACACAAGCTACGCCAGCATATTTTTGTGGCTCGCTGGGAGTTTGCGCAGAACTGAAGAAAAAAATCATGTTTTGCTCCAAAGCGAGCAGTTTTTTTTTTCTGAGATATTTTTTTTTCAAATGACGGGGCCTATGGAGTGTTAAAGGGAGTGTCCCATTTTTATAATGGGTTTTGAACTGAGATAGCAGTTTTGAAGAGCGCGTTGTGAAACCATTATTGACATATTTATTTTCACCCAAAGCTCTCGATATAGCACTTCCGCCAGCTTTAAAGTTCAAAGGAAAGGGGCCTATTGGCTTATTTCAAACCCTGAAGGAATAACTTCCATATGGTAGCAGTAATCTGATTGGTTGTAAGCCCTGAGCCTCACCCACTCGGTGAAAATACCATGCTATCGAGTGAGCCAGCATCTAGCTGCGTGTGGACCGAAAGCATCGGGCAGGTTAGTGTACAGTCAATATGCATTTGGGCCGAATTGCGCCCAATGGCTGCACCACACATCACATTGTTCCTCTCCCGGACTTCTCGGAACATGGGTGAACTGTTTTTGGCAAAATTGAATTCTGAAATTGTTTATTTACATCAGAAATGTGCATTAACGTTCGACCACTCAACTTACACATGGCTGCCGCAGCACCACCTAATGTTCGGTTTTGCACTAGTACTTGTACTGCACACAAATTGCGTCATGCAGAAAGGCTGTAAATGGGCTCTTAAAGCGAGTCTATGATTAAGATTTGGGATTTCACTGATTATTAAGGGAAATACACAAAAAAATTTATTCGCTATATCAAAAGGTTACAAAAAGTGTTTCAGAAGTCCTATTCTCATTTTTTGCGAATTCGGCCTGCAAATGCCTTAAAATTGCCCTCAAAGTCAACATTTCTAGACGATTTTACCGGTACACCTCATATCGATGTATATGGCGTACACACGGCTAAGGCTATCAATTTCTCTAAGAATTAGGTCATATCTATCCTAAACAGTGATGTAGAACTTTGGGCTACTACAGAAAAAATTACTTTAGAAAAACAACATTCCAAAATTCTTTTGAAACAGAGATATAGGTCTTAAAAGAAATCACAATCAACCAATCAGAAGTCTAGGAATTCTCAAACCGGGCTCACGTGACCTATCTGACGCAAAAGTTTTGTCAATCTGGGTCTGAAGCAGAAAATGGCTCAAGACCCGAGGTACGAAACCGCTGAAGACTTGAGTAATTATATTTCTTTCCGTTTCTGGGGTAAACTAATTAATTTTGTGGTTTTTAAAAGTTTTTTTTTAAATTAATTCAAATACAAATACAGGACAACAGACATTTGTATTATAAAAAACATTACTTTTCAACTTTAAATAGTTTTCGAAAAGTAAGTGATGGGTATGGGCATGGGTAGGTGATGGGCGTTTTATCGAAACTGTTAACCCATTTCGAAAATAAGTAAGTGGCCTCCCAACATTTTGCCGAAGATGCAAAAATAATTGATAGTTTCGTTATCAGGATTTTTCAAATAGCAAGAAACCACAATAATAATTTTTCGCGTATCTCCCTTTAAAACCGTCATTTTTAAGACGTCACTTATTGTTAGTAAAGAGGAGATATTTCTGTTTTTTGCCTATGGAAATGAGGAAAAAATGTTGTTTTCTTATTTTCACACCTCTCTTATTCTTAAAATGTTCTTTGTAGAATTTTGACAAAGTGGTCCATTCACTTTAAGGCTTCACTGTAAAAAAGTTCACACTTTTTGGATTTTCGTACCTGCCTTGAGCGATTCCAATTATACCCAAACGCATTTATTGGCACGATTTACTCGGGTTAATTTATTTTTATCTGGTCAGTTGAACTAATCATCCGCATTTCGCAGCATTTTTTTGCTTGAAAATCGATTCAATATAAACCAATTTCAAAAGCAGCCGCTAATATCCGACTTGATATTTGTGTTTCTTTACACCTCTGTGTCATCTTACACAAACTTAGTCTTTGTTTTCCATACAAGGATCATAAAACACAAAACATGTAATCGTTAATCAAAACCATTTAGTACTACACTTTTCATGTCAATGTTTCGGAAAAAGGCATCCCTTAACACCATCTTCTTATTAGATGAGTGTTAATACACTATTGCTAGAATCAACTTTTTTAAATTCGAATAATGCAGAACAACATCAGCTCCAATCATAGGCGGATCCAGGGGGCAAGGGGGCACGTGCCCCCGATCGACCCTCGGCGCCCCTGAAAAGTCGATGGCGCCCCCTGAAATGTCGCTTCCCACCCCCCAGGATGCGAAAGTCGGCGCCCACCGATAGGATTTGGCGCCCACCTGATAGCTTTTGCCGGTCATAAGTGGCGCCCCCTGGTCCGGATGGCGCCCCCCGGTCCGGATGGCGCCCCCGGGAAGGTGCCCCCCGATCGGCAATCCTGAATCCGCCTATGGCTCCAATACGATGTAAGTTCAAGCAAAACAAATTCAATGGATTCATAAAGGACAGAAAATAGCATCCAATTACATAAAATTGATTTCCGGACTCGATTTTACCTTACATTCGGACCGAGCCACTCATTTTTTTAGATGAGTTCGATCCGATTGAAACGCTTATCATTATATTTAGCATGAAAATCCTTGAGAAATAAGCGAAGTACCTGGTTTTTTCATGTAAAGGAACATGTTTGTATCTAGTGTTTATTTTCGGCCGCCATTACGAAAAAAAACTGTGAACTTGTGGCCGGAGCTTTTGGTCTCTTTAAATGGTAAGTTCCTTCAGTTTCTTTGTACCTTTTCACCGTGATGTATTGCGTTGAAATGCGTTAGTGGGACTTACCATACATGAAAGATGTGGCCAGGGGCGCAGCCAGGGGGGGCACAGGGGGCACGTGCCCCCCATTGGTGCCGGGGTGCCCTTTTGATTGCCAGGTGGTGTACTTTCTTTGGGCCGTGCCGCTCGAAATTTAATGCCCTACGCCGTTGAGCCTAAATGGAACTTGGCTGCATTTAGCGATTTAAGCTATTGTTTGACAATTAAGTGCCTTTTTGGTCAGCTAGGGCATTCTGTCGCCTTTCCAAGCACCCGGGAAGAGTATAGGCACGTAATCAGTTTCCAGATAATGCCTCATCGTCGCCAATAATCGTACGGGTGGAGCTAATCTGGTGCCCCTTAAGCTCATCTGGTGCCCCCTGAGCGCTGGTCTTGGCCCCTGGAGCTGATCATGTGCCCTCTGAGATGATCTGATGCCCTCGTAGTCAATCTGGTGTCCCCCTGAGAAAATAAGTGTGCCTTCTGAACCTATATAATACTCTCTTAGTTAGTTTGATGCCTCCGAGCTTGCCTGGTGTCCTTTTAGCTGTTTTAGTGCCCCCTGAGCTTATTTAACCCTTGCCCCGGTGGCGGGTACGAGCCACCTTCGCCCTGGTGGGGGGGCTAAAAAGACCCCCACGATCTAAAAAACTAAGAGAGCTAGAAAAAGCGCAAAACGGCAATCGAAAGCTCTTCGAAAATGATATCGAAAATACTTCGGTCATTTTTCTTGTCAGGTCAATATCAAGGTCACCAGAGGTCAAAATAGGTCAAAATCGCTAATATGAGGTAAACTAAGCAAACCTCCTATATCTCAGAAACTATGATAGCTAGAAACATTTTTCTAACACCATTTGAAAGCTCTTGAGATGCGCTTTCATTACAGTGGCATTCATTTTCGTGTCAGGTCAAAGCCTAGGGAGCTACAGGTCACTAAATATTGGGCATATTCTTGGGAATGTCCATAGCCACCCATGCATAAGGGCGTTTACTTTTTCGCTAATAGCTTCCAAACCAAACAAGATACAGCCATAGTTTATGCACCATTGCAATCCTCTTGTCAATACGAATCGAATGATATATGATATTGCTATGCCAGGTCAAATTTAAGAATTTGACCTGACCCAGGTCAACGGTCTGACCCAACTTGACCTGGTATAGTCATGATGTATATCATTTGACTTCCAGTGACTATACAAACACTTTGGTGATAAAATAAAAGCTCTATCTTAGTTTATTCAAAATTTATAGAGAAAAACACCAAAAAATGCTTATTTGACCTAAGGTGACCTTTTAAAGGTCACAAGTCAAAAATTTTGGTATCAGCTTCAGAAATGGGCTAAGAGCAAGTCGCAACCGATGTTTGAAGTTGATTCCATCCATACTTACTGAGAAAAGCTCATTTCGTGATTTTCCCCATGCATTGTCAATGGGGAGGTCATGCTCTGCACATGACCTTAGGTCACCAATATCAAAAATCCCGGAACAAATGTTGTAGCTCCTGGTGGGCCCAAGATGTGGTGTGAGTTTCAACTTCATCGATTAACCCTTCTTTTAGTTATGCCGTCCTAAGTATTTTTTGAGGTGAGGTCACTTCACCTGACCTGGTGACCTGACCTGATATGACCTTGAGCCAAAATTTTCAGGAAAGATGTAAAAATGATGAAGGAACAGCTAGACCAAGTTTGGCGCTGCGCGCCGCCGTTTTTTGTTCACTTCGGAAAAACCCGAGGGGGGTCTAAAAGACCCCCACCCGGGCGAAGGTTAATGCCTCCCGGAGTTGATCTGCTATCCAGGGGGGCACATGGGGCACGTGCCTCCCATCACTGCTGGGGTGCCCTTTTGATTGCCAGGTGTTGTACCAAATTTGGGCTGTGCTGCTCGAAATTTAGTGCCCTACGCCGTTGAACCTAGATGTAACTGGACCGCATGTAGCGCTTGAACTATTGTTGGACAACTTAATACCTTTTTCGGTCAGCTAGGGCATTCTGTCGTCTTTCCAAGCACCCGGGAAGAGCATGGGCACTTAGTATGTGTCCACCTAATGCCTCATCGTCGCCAATAATCGTGCGGGTGAAGCTAATCTGGTGCTCCTTGAGCTCATCTCGTGGCCTCTCAGCTGGTCTTGGCCCCTTGAGCTGATTACTTGCCCTCTAGGCTGATCTGGTGCCCCTGAGTCAATCGAGTGCCCCACTGAGCAAATAATTGTGCCTCCTGAACCTATATAATGCCCTATGAGCTAGTCTAATGCCTTCGAGCTTGCTTGGTGCCCTAATAGCTGATTTAGTGCCCCTTGAGCTGATTCGGCCCCTCGACCTGATCTTATGCCTCCATAAGTTGATTCTTTCTCCTCTTCAGCTGATTAGGTGCCCCCTCAGCTGATTATTGATGTCTCCTTAGATGGCCTGGTGCCCCCTGAGCTGGTTTGGTGGGCCCTGAGCCCACCTTGTGTCCCCTGAGCTGTTATGTTGCTCCCTGAGCTGATTTATGCTCCTGCCATAAGTCTGGGGGCTGGGAGCTGATCTGGCCCCCGAGCGGATCGATCTGGTGCCACCTGAGCTCTGCACTAATGCCCCTGAGTCGATCTGGTGCCTCCTGGGCCCATCTGATGCCCTCTGAGCTAGTCTGGTGCCCCCTGAGCTAATCTGGTGCCCTTTAAGCTGTCTGGGCCTCCTTACGTGATTTCATGAGCAGTTCGAAAGCCCTGAGCTGAGCTGGGCCCACAGAGGCTGATGAGGGCCCCTGAGATGATATGGGGCTCCTGAGCTGATTAAGTGCCTCAAGACTTGATCTGGTATTCCCGAGCCGATCTGGACCCCGAGCTGGTCGGGGACCACTGATCTCATTGTTTGTCCCCGAGGCTGATCTGGTGCCCTCTGGGCCGATCTGGTGTCCCCTGAGCAGCTCTGGGGCTTTTGAACTGATTGAGCCCCGAGCTGGTGAGGGATTCTTGAGCTGATTTAGTGCCCCTGACTTGATCTTGCCCCCTGACCTGACTTGAGGCCCCTGAACTGATCTGGGGCCCCAAGAGCTGATCTGAGGCCCAAGAGCGGATCTAGGTTCTGAGAGTATCCTGAGCTGGTCCGGGCGCTGAGCTTGTGAGAGCCCCTTAAGTTGGCTTGAGGCCCCCTGAAGTGATCTGGCGCCTTAAACTGTTCTGGGGCTTCTTGAACTGGTTTAATGCCCTATGAGCCTATCTGTGGCCCATTGAGCTAGTCTGAGGACCTCATCTCTGGGATCAATGAGCTAGTCTGGTCCCTGGGTGAAGCATGATCAGCTCTGTGGCCCTGATCTACATCAGGGGCCCCTGAGGTGGTCTTGAATAGACAGATAATAAGAACACAAGGCCAACTCCCATCATCTCGGGGCGGGGTCACTGAGCTAGTCTAGTCCCTGGAGGCACAACTGGGGGGGATGGGGGAAGCTGCTCTGGAGGCCTCTGATCCACACTTGGGGACCCCAGAGCTGGTCTTCAATATATGGGGAATAAGAACACAATGGAAATTCCCTTTGTAAAACGGAGCTAACGAGGAATGAGGAATCTCTAAAACGGCTTGTGATGCCTAGGCACCCTCTGGTTATATAAATTGCGTATTATACTGGTGGATTCTGGGAAGAAATGATAAAAAGGCATGTGCCCCTGAGCTCAGAGCACAGTCCCCTAAACCAGATTCTACTTATTAATTTAAATGAAGAACTAGTTCTCACAACTTTCAGCCCCGTCACACCCTCCCCATCCAAACCACCGGTCTGTTCACCTTTTATTTACTCTTAACCGGGACCGATCCTTGAGAATATGGAACTTAATAAACGCGTTCAAAAGGTATCTCCCAAATTTTTCCGGCAGTAAAAATGTGTTCTTCCAAAGACACTATGGCACTCCTCGTCCCACGGCGATTGTGGGAGACAAGGAACTTAATCCGCGTTCAGCCAGGGCTCACTCGTCACGACAAAACCAGTGGGCATAACAAAGGAATTTTCGACTCCAATATGCCTTAACCTGCACATTGTAACAGATATCACATGCTCCGCTGATTTCTCTGATGTTAAGTACTTGCATGAGTTGGCTGATTTGTCCTTAAATCTATCCAAAACAGTCGTGTTTTGGCTACTTCCATGACATTTTGATGATATTTTTTCTCTTTTTTTGGTTTTAATCTCGTTTTCCTTCTCCGTCAATTATTTGTTTGCATTTTCATTGAACCAAAGATTCCCAAAAAATGATATAAACAAAGATATAGCAAGTTTTTTAGGTTACGCTAAAAAATGCCCTTTTTTCCCCGGGGTGCCCCTCAAAGTTGGTGTGCCCCCCCCATACCAAAGCTCTGGCTGCGCCCCTGGATGTGGCACGTTCAACTATCTTTTTGAGAACCAGCCCTTTCAAGTGGATACTGTACCCCAACTGTTGGCTACAGAGTCCAACGACGCGCTATAGTATCTCTATGTAGCACATGCATGTCCATGTTATCGCATTGGAAAATAACACACAATTGCCGTCATTTCAAATTCGAAGGCAAATCTCTTCCAGGGTCAAAATAATCCGCAATGTATAATACTGGACCATACATACTTTAGGTCCCGCAAAACAGACAAATATACTGCCTAATGCACACACCGAAAATATATAAACCAATTTGTTCAAAGGCAGTCCAAAAATTAATCGCTACATTTTTACGGACACAGGTGGGCGCCTAGGAGGTTTTTGCGCCCGAAAGCCCAAATACCTACTTAAAAACTGTTGCCATTTTACGCTACGGAAAATCAAATGAGGTATGACACAAGCTTAGCAGGTCAAAATGTAAAACGATTTGGCCTAAGTTCAGTTCTAGGTTACTATCCGCTCTAAGATAGAAATCAAGAAAAAGATGGAAAAGAACACAGAAAAACATGGAAAACAGGAAACATGGTTATATAAAAATGTGTATTTTTTGGAAAATGTCAGACATTTTTCCACTATGTGAAACGTAATGACCTTCCGCCAGTAGATTGACCTCCAGAGGTCACCTCCTGACCTAACATGATCTGAGGTCACGAAAGGTGAGAAAGTAACCTTGCCGTATACCAAATGAAAGCCAGTGACGAGACATACACGATGGTTCACGATTCAGCGGTCTAGCTCAATTAGGTCAAAAGTTATTTTCAATGTATTGTTTTTGACCCCTGTTGACCATGGATGACCTCGGAGAGGTCAAAGTGAAATTTTTGCCCCTGGGATCCGTAAAAGGGTGTCCAAGAACATTTTCTCAGCAAGCTGAGTATTTGCAATCGTTTTTGTGACTTTTAGATCGTAAGACAGCTTTTCCCATGATTTTTCAATGGGAGAGGTCTCGTCGTAACCTGAACCCCCTCCCCTCCCCTCCCCTTAAGGTCGAACTTTCCTGCGTCACTGGCCGAGGCGTGCCCAGATTGCTAGGAAATGGTAGGTAGTTGTGAGCAGAGATATGCTCAGACCTCTGGAGGGGGCGCAGTTGGCAGAGGCACGTGCCAATCCGTCTGTCATGCCTCAAAATTGAACAAGAGCTCACTGGCGACGTAATCTTAGGAAAGGCGCCAAAAAGTCTCATTTCACGTTATTTCTGTTCCCAATTGACTTTACCTTCGCATCATTCCCCCGATAAATGAAGCTACCGCCTGCTCTAGCCAATTCAAATCAAACTAGTACTTTGAATTTACACCACGAGGTGACACTGGTATCGCTATTCACTCTCCAGGCAGCCGTGCGGTGACATGAAGAGCGGGCGATTAAACATCCAACAACTGGCCATGGCATAATTACTTCGGCTGTGCACCAAGAAAGCTTTTTTCAGACGCCTCGAGGGAAACGGAACGTGCAGATATTATCACCGCTTGGTGTTCTATTTGTGCAGGTCCCGTAGTCACGTAGAGAGTGCAGCACTGTCAGTGATGAGAGTTATAACAAACTTACCAACCCGCAGTCTTTACAGGGTCGGCTACCTGTAAATGTCCACATGAAGCTATAGTTCCCATCTGAGAAACTGTACCTGTATTGTCAGCTAGGTTTATCTGCTCGTCTTCGTCAAGATAAAGCTGGAGAATCAGCTGAAGAACAGACCTAACCCTTTCCTACAGATGCAATGTTACGCCTTGTGGAAATACACTGCACGGAGAATGTTCCATGATGAATAAAGTGAGGAGGCGGGAAGTGTAGGAGCTTCTAACACTCAGATTGAAGGCTCCCAGGCCCAGGGGCAAGAAAGCTGTCAGGAAGTTCAACGCTCTTCCCCGAAAATTCCGTGCTTGCAAGCTGGAAGACCTAACAAACCTTTCCAACAACAGAGTACACCAAAACTACTCTCCTCTCACGCAGATGACGAGGTAAATGTCTTCATAAGCTGACCCTTCAAGTCCACCCTTACCTCCTCCACCACCGGTGTCGAGAGAGCAGTGGAGATGGCCTTCAAGACTTCAAAAGTATCAGCTGGTTCAGAGGGAGAACTGGAAGCAGCTTCATTGCGATAGCATAAGGCAGGGTGACAGCATCCTACAACAAGAAGGTCTGGAAGCTGAGGATCAAAGTCAAATGAATAGCAGGTATTCATTATAGGCCCTGCTGATGCTTGTGAACATAGGCTCTAACTTAATTCTTGTTTTTGAATGATTGGTATAGTATTATTTTCTAGGGCATTTCAAAGGTCGTGAAGTTGTGAAATGTCCGTTTTCTGGTCATTGCGGGTCTCCGACAATCGACCAAAAACGTTTGCACAAATTTCCCGTCATGATAGAATAAAAACAAAAGATTTTTTAGAATATGTGAAGCAAAAGGAACAAAATTACAATCGGGGGGATGTGTCTATCCCATATTTGGTTCATTGGCAGGTAGCCCACCTTTCGCAGGTTTTGGAGCCCATTCTAAGAAAAGGCGATATTTTCATTACATTTCAAAAAGGGAAAATATCCAGTCAAAGGCTTAGGCAGCTTCAAAAAAAAAAAAAAAATTAAGTGTTTGATGATACACAGAAAAGTGAATGAAGTAAGCTTTTGTGACGCCCCGGCAGCTGGGTTTCCATTTTTTGCTAGGATGTCATAGAACAACATATGGTACCTACCCTCGGAAAATCCATCCTGTGCTGATCCATATGAGGAGCACGCAGTGGTGGATCCAGCCGGTCGGTTTGGGAGGGACAAAAAGTCGAAAAGCAAAAAAAAAAAACGCAACGCATTGAAAAATTGCGCTACAATATGACTTACCGGCAGACTTGGCTATTTGAGCAAAAGGCAAAAAAAATAAAAAACGTCACAGGCTGAAAGATATGGGCTCAAGATACTTTTTCCTATGCAAGGCCCATATTTACAGTGAACTTAACTGGTTGTGTTTGAAAATGAGTTAAAGCACCAAAATTTTGCTCATAAACTAAAAATGAGTCAGGGGAAAAAGGAGATCGATCGCTTTGGGGGCCCTGAGCTTTTCCGTTTGGGGGGGGCAGATACCTTTTTTGCCCCCGTTGGATCTGCCACTGGGAGCATGCGTGTTTTGTGTAGGGGTCCCATTTCTTGCCAGGGGGCCCGAAGCTGGGGGGTGGGCAACAAAATTTGGCCGTCCTCCCACTCTCGAGCCCGTGGTGGAACATGATTAAAGGGAATGTGGCACCTTGGTCGAATCCTGGAATTTAGTGTAATCAGGCGTACTTTTAGCCGATAATAATGAAACCACTCTTCATTTCTCTGAAAAATGTACAATAAGCCTGATATTTTGTTTTTAAAATGGTCCTCTAGGAAAAGCAATAAATATCTACCTGTGGATGATGTCATGATCTGGCAACCACTACCATACTCGAAACGCTTCAAGGGCTTTGATTGGCTGATGCTCTTCGTGACGTCAGCATATGTCGTCACACCAACAGCCTTGACAACTGTGGCCTGCTGCTAAGGAGGGGTCGTGAGGGGTCATGAGGGGTACTGGCCTCATCATGAGGAGTACATTGCAGGTAGGTTTTAGTTTTTTTTCTACGGAAATCTCGAGTTTCAAGACAAATGATATATAGATATAGAGTACCGGGTTTTCCGACTTGCTTTACAACTTGGCCATCTCAGTTAAAATCACGTTATGAAGGTGCCACATTCCCTGTAAGCAACAAAGTATGCGTGTCCCGTAGCTCTACACCGCCTTTTTAAAGCCGATGCAAAGACCGGGAAATGCCTGCAAATGCCGTGAGCAATGGAAATACCGATTACTTTCTTCAGCCGTCTCGTCGACAAACGAGTATAATGATTCACAATCGTATGAGGGGGAGGGGGTACCCGACCGCCATATGCGTACCGCTGTGAGGGTTGGGTAATCATCCCCTCCCCGCCCTAGGGCCCCGCAGAGGGCCAGAAAATGGTAATTTTCATACCTGTTCCATGATCTTTTTTGCAACTCATGAAAAATAAATAAAATGTTTAGAGGTGCAGCAGTAACAGCACACTTAATCTACCGATCTGAAATTAATATCACATACTTAGGTCACTGATTGAAATATTTTGTGGCAATGAGAATTTGTGTATCAGTAACCTGAAGTCAGGTTAGGTGAATGACCTATCTGTAAGAAATGCATGGATAAATCAGCTTAAGTTCGATAACTTCGCAGGGAATGGCAATAGTTCGTTACCTCGACGTCAATGTGTATGACTTGCCACTGCAGTTCGATTGATATACATTATGAGGCATTCTGACCTTGACTCATTTATGTTCGCTTGCATTGGTTACGTATGTTGACGTTCGCTTACGTACGTCAGGCCAATTGAGAATTTAACCTGGAAAAGTTATATGGCATATCATTAGATGGAGCTGGACGGGAGGACTTGAATGACACTTACGATTTTTCTGTTGCTCTGCTCTGTCATCCATTATATCGTACGACTATCTCCAATCGCTGACGAAGATAGCCGTATGGCATTCGAAAGCTCCGACAAATACTTCAAAAATCCGACTGCTGTCTTGATGAACTACTCAACGAACATCCATTATGTCGTGAAACCCTAAGCTTCCATAACCTCCCGATCTGAATATCCCTTGACCTCTGGTGACGTCAAAATTGACCTGAATGATTTACAAACTACATTTTTGGTAGAGATTAAGCTAGTCTATCTAACACCGCTTCTTCTTTTTTATACCCAGCGTGGCTTTGGAGATTTTAGAGCGGCTAGGTACCAGTCCATTGTACCGGTGAAGGTAGCGCGGATACCAGTACCTACCGGCGTGCGTCAATACCCTCAACCCAAGCATGCCCTCTCCCTCCTCTTTTCAACCTTATTTAGGGGAGAGAACGTGAAAAAACGTGAAATAACGTGAAATACGTAAATGACGTGAATAACGTAAAACGTGAAATTTTCAAAAATATGGTGACACGGGGTAAGACGGGCACAGGGTGAAAATTACACAACCTTAAAAATAGTACTCGTGTTTGCTGCTGTTTTTTTGTATCATTCAAAGCTGGCTGTATCCGAAATCTTCATAGGCCGGAATAAGGTTTTTAAAGATTTAATTTGTAAACTCATACGAAATATGATATTTTACGGAAATTTAACACAATATTGGCCTCTCGGTCATTTCCTGCGTCATTTTTTTCAATTTCAGAGCGTCGCCAAAAGTTTCAGCTCTCGTTTTTGCATCGCACAGCTACGTTTTTGCAGACACTCTTTAGATCATAAATATCACTTACGAAAAAGTCAGTCTTACATGATCCATTGGGATCCATAGGTCCATAGGTTTTGCAGCATTCTACGTCAAATCTTATTACGCCAATTTATAAGCACTGACCCTAATGTGTTTGAGAGTGGGGACACAAGCAGAAGCTTCAGGGAAAATTACATCACATATGGTTCGTTCAGACTTCCTCCACAAAGTTTTATTGGAGTCGGAGCTTTGGTCTGTATTTACAGAGTTTCGTCACTGGGTCGAATCGGATCAAGTGACCCGATCAATCTTGATCCGGATTGGATCATTCTGGATCCGGATTTGACCAATCTTGATCAGATTCCACTCACTGATAAAGCTTTTTTAATACAGACCGAAAATTCTAACCCCATTAACAAATGCATTTGTATTTATATTTATTTAGTTAGATCAGCTCCAGGTATCTGGGCCAATTACAGCTGAAGCTATGGACCTAAAAGGAATTACGAGATGAGTATTTACAATGGCATATATATGATTAGTGGAAAACGTTCCCAATGACTAAAAATACAATGTAGAGCACATTCAAAACGAATGTGCTGTACCTTAACAACAATATTCAACATTCAAAACGGTAAAGCATGACTTAAAACAGCTTAAGCAGTTCATTCGACGAATAGAATTCTAAAACACACGGATGATGTTAAAAAGGATGATATTTCGCGTATCTAATTACACTGGACTTAAAACTAGCATGTGGCGATTTAAAGGATCCGCCTCGGGGCAGCGACCGACATGTGCGTTAAAAGCAATTACCGCCCGGCGAAACAAGCCTCTTTTCTTTCTCTCAAATCGAGGCACCGGCACGTGCAAGAAATGGTGAGGTGCCCCCCCTGGGACTTTGTGGATTGAGACCAAACGAACCATATCCAAATATTCGAGCTCCACAACATGTTTCTTCAAGAACTGCAACACAATCAGGTGAGATTCAGAGCCCCCCACACAGCTACGCCTGTCTGGCCGCCATCTCCCCCTGCAGAAGTCACGTGACCCAGTGTCGGCTCCCGAGAGCTGCGGGATCAATTTGCATGATCGAACTTCCACGATGACCGGCAGATCTGACGTGTCGCGTGACGATCCCTCCAAGAAGAGACACTTGTCGGAACTGGCCGTGATGGTGGCGCCACCGCAGACCGCGCGCGGCCGCTGCACGAGTGCGTGTTCAACACTGGCTACCGGGGGAAACCAGCGCGGGGCTGGCAAAGTAGATGTTCTCGCTGAGCCTTGTCAAACATGCAAATTTAGAGGGATTGGTCTCATCTAGTTTAGCGGGAAATCCTACCAAGTTGAAGTAGATTTGGAGAGTGTTTTATGATTTGTTAATAATAATTCTGAGTTCTAGCGACATCGCTCGACACCCATAAAAGTGATTCAATATCAGACGAATAGGCATCTAGAATCTCCAAGCTGGATTTGATGTATCATAGATAACAGCACTGTTATGCGTAGATACAGTGCAGTTATGTTATGTCATAGATACATTAATATAGGTCTACTGTCATCTAGGGACGTGTGTTATTTTAACCCACTAAGGGCTCGATGTGATCTTTCTCTTGAACAAAGTGACCTTGCTACCCGTGTTTGTGCTTATATTTCTAGAAATACGTTATGACATAATTATAGTACCAATGCAAGGCACTAACAAAACGCCATGCGCGTAGATTTGTATCTAGGAAATTGTTACGTTTGCTTAATACTTCCATCTCATCAGGCACCCTGAGAAAGCACGCAATGATTGTGTAAAACTGAGTGTGCTTGTTAAGTTGTTGAGTGGCAAAGGGCTCAGACTATTGCGGGCAAGGGGCTCAGCTCAGCGCACTCTTCAGCTTTTACTGGGGATGCCGAGACTTTCACAAATTATTCTCAGAGGTGCAGAAAGTGGTTAACTCGGTTACTGGGGCAGGTGACTCATTTGCATTATTCAAGGTGCAACGCTATGACAAAGTAGAGATTCTGGCTGTATGATCCAAACTCAAAATGCGTTTTCGAAATGAGCGTGTAACTAGTATTTCAATTTAGTAATTCCTTTCTTAAACCGTACAGCGTAGCATTAGTGATTTAATATATGTACTATCAGCGGGATCAGATGCTAGAACAAGGACAAGGATGAGTAACTTCCACATTTTGGTTTCGGGGAAAAAATCAGAACTGTTCGCCAAATAAAATTTACAAAAAAACATACCGTCTCCATGAACTGGGCTCGTATTTTGTATGGCGACGCATGCTTATTTCTTCATTGCCTGGCTGTTTTAATCATGAGTGCAAGTCCTTGTGTAGCTTTTGGGTGGTGCCTGTTCTTTAAGAGCACTGAAAAAGTGTAGGTACTGATAAAGAAGGTTCGGAATTTCTCCAGAAGGCGTTTTTCGGGTCGGAGGCTCGATGTGTATTATGGAACTCTGTCAGCTGGGTCGAATCAGATAAGTGGGCTGGTTACTAACGGTCACGACCGAGGGTAAGAGTCGGACAAAGAGGGAGCGGATTAGCTCGAACAAACCTTTTCCGAACGTCCGGCTCCGCAACATGTCTGTTCAAGAGAGTGTGGGTATTGTAAAATAAAAAACAACGGAAATATATGTGACGCATGGGCACCTCCAGCAAATTTGTACAGTGGTTGCATGTCTAAGTAAGTATGGATTTAGGATTTTCGATGGAAGGGAAGAATTTGGTTAGGGGGCACCATTGGGGTCCAAAATGGGCGCCATTTAGGCTCGGAAGGTCTGAAGGAGGTTGCCACTTGGCCAGGGGGCCTCATTTTTTAACCTGTATCGGGCACAGGGTGAGGTGACTTTTCAACATATCTCCTTAGTATTTATCAGTAGAGGAGCAAAATTTCAGTACCGGTCTTAACCCGCGCCCCACCGGGGTCCGGCGCCACCTTCGCCCCACCGGGGGGCCATCGATGGCCCCCTCTAACTCCGAAAATATGGGCGTTAGCGCAAATCTGCAAAGTGCAATAGAAAGCTCGCGTGAATTCAGTAAGAAATTACTTCGCATGTTTTAGTGCTCAGGTCAATGGTTTGACCTCCAGAGGTCAAATTAGGTCAAGATCGGCTATTTTCACTCAAATATGCAATGATTAAGCAAACTGGGCATAACTCTTATGTCATTAGAGCTATTGAGGCCTGGTAAAGTACATTTGATAGCAAATTGCCAGTACTTTTTCCGCTATGTGGAACGTAAAGACCTCCCGCCAGTGGTTTGACCGCCAGAGGTCACCTCGTGACCTAATATGACCTGAGGTCACGAAAGGTCAAAAAGTGACCTTGCCGTATATCAAATGAAAGCCAGTGACAAGACAAACACGATGGTGTTTGTTTCACCGCTCTAGCTCAATTAGGTCAAAAGTTATTGTCAAAATACTGTTTTTGACCTCTGGTGACCTTGGATGACCTTGGAAAAGTCAAAGGGCAAATATGACCCCTGGGATCCGTGAAAGGGTGTCCAAAAACGTTGTTCTGAGCAGTCTGAGTATTTTCAATCATTTTTGTGGCTTTTATATCATGAAATAGCTTTTCCCATGCTTTTCCAATGGGAGAGGTCGCCTCGTGACCTGACCTCAGGGCACGAAATCGAAAAATCCCGGATATACACCTTGTAGACCCTGGAGGGGTCATGAAGTGTGGAAGTTTCAAATCGATCGACTTTGAAATGTAGCTCTTACAGAGCTCTAAACGTGAAGTGAGGTGACCTTGGTTGACCTCGTCTGGTGACCTGACCTTGGGTGACCCGGGGTAAAAAATTTCAGGGATGATGGGAAAATGATGCAGTGAGAGGTAGAGCCCTCAACCGCGGTGCTGCGCCTCGTCGTTTTTCTGCTATCCCGGAAAAACCTTAGGGGGGCCATCGATGGCCTCCCGGTGGGGCGAGGGTTAAAATTAGTGTTCTGATTTGGATACTTGGTCTCAAATCCACTCTTCAATATCGTTTGTTTCTTCAAGAATGTAACCTTTCCGTATAAATCCTAAACTTTGAAAACCAGAAATCTGCATGGCAATATGTTTTCAAAAGCCACATGCTCGCTTCGCGCACATTGATTGACGTAGTAAATGTTTTTGTCGCATGAAACTTCGCATTTAACTTCCGTTTTCGGCATATAGTCGTAGAAGAGGACCATTACCGAGCGGGAGCGCATAGTACGCAAGGTCTCTCCCTAAATTTGGATAAACTTACCGTACGAGCGGCACGGTCCGGCCCGACACGACCGTCATGCTAATGAAAAGCTAATGTCTCTGAAAGAGTGCGATATATCTCGAAGGGGTTTTCAGCATGTTATAGCCTGCTCAGTTAGATTACTGACTGGACGTATCAGAAATGGATGTCGCGTAGGTGAAGCTCAGGACACATGCAAAGGCGTGTCAAATCATTGAATTTCCGTCACATATTGTGTCATAGCTGGGTTTTGGCTGCCCTGTATAGGGCCTAAGTTGATGTGCAGGGAGCAGCAATGCTGGGAGTTAAGAGGCGAGGGCAAATGTTATCTCATATGAAACTCGCACACAGGTGCACGGAAAGGATGTGAAGAGATATCACATCCAGTCAATAATTAAGAAAATATGAGTCTGAGTCGGAAACATTCAGAAACTATGAGATTATGGCGAAATTTACGGATATCTTCGGACTGATCTAAGAACGAAATTTAGGGAGCTCCCACGCTCAGAACGAGATTTCAGGTAATGAAACGGACGTAGTTGTGATTGCTGGATTATTAATCGGTTAGAGACTGAGTCTCTCGCTGCTCTGTGTGTGCGTGAATAGTGCAATGAAATGGAATGATAAACCGAAAAAAGGCCTGGCTCAGGAAATCCCATTAAATTGTAATCTTTCACAGAACTGAACGACGGGACAATTGGCATCGATTCTCTGCCAATGCGTAACATTTGTGACAATCGAACAGCAAGCCCAAGATTCATGGAAAATGTAAATAATATAAAGCATGTGTTTCTGCACCCCTTTCCCACAATAAAAATGGGAACACAATCGCTTAAAAACTAAGCTTTATAAAGTCTTACCAGATCCTGAAATCCTGCTGAACTTGCTAAAATGCTTCCAAGTCAAGGCATGTAACTCGATTCTGAAAAGTGGCCTGAGATACCAGGATCGCAAGAACAGGAAACTAGTCGCATCTACGAAAACAGTCATTTTTAGTTTTTTCCAAACATTTGCCATGGAGAAGTCACGACCCGTACCGGAACCCCGGTCGGTGATATAGAAAGTTAAGTCACTTGAGGTTCCTGTACTCGGTGGCATGTCATGTCATGCGTATCTCTTGGAACATTTTTACTAGGATATGATGTCACTCGACCTGGTCTAGTGGACCGGCCTGAGATGATTCTGACTTAAGATGTTCGGAAAAAGCGCATAGGAACAGACAGGTACGATATAACAAAAAACGATTAGCATAACGCATTAGATTCACAACGCATACTACAATAAGTAGATGTACAAACATGAGTGTGAACTTCATGGCAGCAAAGTTTGTTAGATATGACAGTAAAAATGTTTCATAGGGTAACGTTACGCTTAGGGGAGAGTTTTTATCTTTTGGGAATGAAAATGAAAGAAAATTGAGCCTTAATAGCTATTTGTCACCAGAAACATGACCAAATTCATGATGTTCGACAAACAGCGCTCATAACACCACCTGAGCCTAAAATTTATGAATAAGCTGGAATCATTGCGCCACTTCTCCGGAATTGTGTTTGGCACTTTCTGTTTTTCTTTTTCATTTAGTTATTATATAGTCTTGGAGTTCTGATATCAGACTTGCAATCGGTTGGTCAGAAGAAACTCTCACAAGGTATGAATCATCGTGTTAGGCTCATCTAACGAGCATCCCATACGAACATTCGCGACGTTGCTTGGTTTGGATCCTATTCATTTTCTTTAGATTATCATGGGGATAATCTAGTGTGATTAATTTTCTTTAAATGGCTGTAACTCGAGACTTCTTATCTAGTTTAAAGAAGATTTTATTCGGCAAGCAGGAACATAAAATTGAGTGTTATAATGATTGCTGCTGATCTTCAACCAATACTAATAAATTTATGACAATCATGAGGTCGTTACAGGATTCACACATGATATGCAATTTTTCAACAAATGTAAGCCACGCGTGTTGGGGAGGATGCTTAATTCATGGCCAATCCACTGCCTGGCTGGAGAGGATCGTAGTAGGATTCTGAGCGTTTACTGGATTCCTGGCCTTTTTTACAAGCCCAAACCAAGACCCCGATCAGAATTACGGCGGCGATTATTCCCCCGAAGATCAGGATCTGAAACGGATGAAGACCTTCGTTAGCATCCTCCACAGGTATTAGGTTATCACCAGGCATTAGGTTATCAACAGACATTATGCTATCAACAGGCATTAAGTTATCAACAGGCATTAGGATACCAAAAGGCATTAGGTCGTCAACAATAAGCAGGTAACAGTATATGAACAGAGGCTAAGTAGTGGGAGGCAATGGGGGGAGGGGAGTAGGCTTGCAAAATGCTTATTTCTGTACATTTTATGAGGGAAGTGAAAACAAATTAAACGAAAATATAATTTAGTCCAATATTGATGTCATTGAAAATCAATGAAGGCTCCATAGGATTTCAATGAAGCATTGTTATGTGTAAATTCCCACTGAGCGTTACTAAATCAGACACTCAAGCCGTTGGCGGATATAGAGGCCTGAGGCGCCTCAATCTCCCCCCGCCCCCAAATTTTAGACTGACTATAGTAACTGCATAGCAGGAGGCTGTTCCGAAACATTGGCGTGGGGACTCAAGCCCCAAAGCCACCTCTCCTCCCCCTCGAATGAATTCCTGGTTCAGCCACTGATCCAAGCATCATCGGAGTCTTCTTATAGTGGCAAAAAAAAGCTAGCGAATGACATGGCCATGTTGTGCACATTTAAAAAAAACAGCCTAACCTCAAACCAGGTCAGGGTATTGCATTGAACAAAGATATGTATGTTATAGTACATATTGATTGGCACCCAGTGACAATACAAATGCAATGATATCGAAATTACAGCTCTCTTCAAATTTAAGGTCATGTTAATGACAAAATATCAGAGCCTCCTCAGATGACCTAAGATGCCCTCTAAGAGGTCAAAGGTCCAAATATTTAGCTGGTTCTTGGGAATGTCCTGAGCAAACATGAGATGAGAACGTTCACCTGAAGAAAATGTGCCACCATTATAATGGAATTTAAGCTGAGCGGCCAGGTGGTGGAGCATACGAAAATTACATTTAGAATTGCATTTGCTTTAGAATCATCATTTGCGGAGAAATGGGTTGGATTAAGTGCAAATTCTGTTCCTTCCGGCTAGGGGCGTAGCCAGGAATTCGCTCGGAGGGGGGGCGGCGCCCCGAAAAGGGCCCATGCGACAGCGCCAAAAGGGCCCTGATGGGTAAAAAGGGCCCTCCTTGTTACAGAATAGAGTGCTGAAGAGGGCTTAAGAGGGCCCTGTCTGGTATGAAATATCAAATTTGGCCACAGAGCATCGTGCGGGCGAGCGTGGCCCGTGTCCTCAGGGGGCCCTTCGAGCCCTCAGGGGGGTGGCTGTTCCTGCCGCCCCCCTTGGCTACGCCCCTGCTTTCGGCCCTGTGCTTGCCTCAGTCATTAACTAGCAATGGTGCGCGGCCGTCAGGCTCGCAGAAAGAAGGGGTGGGAAAGCGTGAGAGGAGTGTTTTTGCAAAGTGCGCTTATGAAGTCATGTCCCTCTTAATCATTGGAATTCTTCGTGGGGTTCCTAAGCATGCTCTACGCGCCTGATATAAAAATGTTTAAGCCCTGCAAGAGAGCCATATTCCACTACATCATTAGGTATGTACCTACTGAAGTGAGCTGTTTATTGATTCTCCATAACAATTAATAGAGTGGCCAGAAAACTGACCCTTCATAAGGCCACCATACACATACTCAGAGACAGCCGAACCCCAATGACCTCATTGTATGGTAACATATGGAAACGATCTGCTAACAGATATATCTTTAACGCCGCTCCAAGTTATTAATCTGGGTCTTACTTTTTGACCGCATGGTCTTGAATACCAGCTTGATCTGAGGTAACATAACCTAAAAATTTCGTAAGACGCGTTAAATTAATAAGAGATAAGATGCACTGTGGGTTATGTTACCATACACCTCTTCAATGTTACATTTTTTATATCAGTGTTATTGGTGGGTGCAGGGGCGGACGCAGACCCGAGGTTTTTTTTTTTTTGGGGGGCCCAAACCCATGTCTGCCTCTCCTCCTGGGAAGGGGGGTGGGAGTGAAGATTTTTTACTCTACAGACCTAGAGTAAACACCTTTTTTCAGTGCTCGACAGACCCAGTATAAGCTAACTCTCCAAGGACATGATCGCTCTCAGGGGGGTGGGAGCGAATATTTTTTTGCTCTACAGACCTAGTGTAAAACACCTTTTTCAAAAATTTCTCCGGCGTTTCGGGGGCTTAAAAGATAGTTTAGCCCCCCCCTCCAGCGCTTTGGGGGGCCATGGCCGGAATGCCCTCCCCCTGCGTCCGCCAATGGGTGGGTGAAGGGAAGGTTAGATTTTATTCCATTCCCCGTGGGTGCTTGTTAACATTTCATGTTATGGCATCATTACGTGCTAGATGTTTGGAAAAGTTGCAGAATATGTAACAGCAGCACAGTTCTAGAGGCTGGATGCCTTATAGACAGCATGGTGGATTGTTTAACCTAGCCTTTTCTTATTTATTACACCTAACCTGGATTATTTCGGTCTCAACACCGAAATAATCCAGAGGTTTCATCACCATTGGCGCCGAGAAATTTATTGTTCCCTGTCATTACTATTCATGGGGAGCGTTTTCATGACATGGGGTTAGGAAAGCAACACTGGATGTGGGGTGATGCTGGGCGTCATTGCATAGAAGACATTTCGTCTTACCATGGCCTAATAAAACTGTTCCCAGTAACTTTTGATGTCATTAAAACCCTGAGGTCAGGGTGGTCCAAAATGGCAACTGTTTGTCTGCGGCTGTACATTTGATATGATTTTGTTCTTCCATTTGACCATCTTTCAAGTTTTCAGCTCGAGAGTTCAGTCTCCAAGAGCAATGCTTTGAAGACCATAGTAAACGCGGAACTTAGGTGCCCTTGGCCCTGCCTCCAAAATAAACCCAAAAATATTGGTTCTGAAGTAAATGTTTACAAAAGTGCGGAACAGTGTTCCAACAATTCCGGGAGAAGCTTCTGAGCTATTGCAAACATCTTCAAGACAAGTATGCTGAGAATATCCTCATGCCTTTTTAATGCTTGTGTTAGCTATCCCATGCTTTTTACAAAACTCACACGGTGAGCTTAGATACAATAAACCGGATTGGAACAATCGAAAAGCCTGATCCATCAGCAACATAATAGTTCAATCATTAAAAGAGCTGTTGAAAGTTCGAAAGTTCCGAAACTGTACAACCATTCCCTGCAGGGGTGTAACTTTGTGAAAATCTTTAGGGGTGCTTTTTCCTAGTCAACCCATACCATTTTACTGGCAGTGTTAGGGGATGAAAAGCGTAAAAAGGGGTAAAAACCTTACACCTTTGTCCTTACACCTTTGTTCTGCGACATTAAAGTAAACACCCCTCCCACAAAATTCTCCCACACACTTTAGACTCGGGCAAAGGTGCTTTGCACAGAACGCCTTATAAAAAGCCCTTAACTAACTAGCTAACACTTTTGTCGAAACATCTCTAATGACTTCTTTCTTGCTTTATTTGCACTCCACATTGTTCCCCCTCGGATCTAAAAATAGTTTTGCCCTCTGGTTTGAGCGTTTGGGGGGAGTATGGCCCAAATGCCATTCCCCTGGATCCGCCAGTGACTTAACACGTACCCTGCTGGGGGGCGAAATTCGACCCCCCGCCTGGTTTTCCCCGGATATCGCAAAAACCAAGAGACGCAGAGCAACGAAACTTACAGTACCTTATTCCTGATCAATTCTACGCATCTCACCACTTTTTTAAGGCAGGTCATGTAAGGTTAAGGAGCTATCCAAGGTCAAGCGACCCGACCTCAAAACCTAAAATTACGAGTTTGATGCGGCGCCTAAAGAGCATCAGCCAACTGATCAGTTTGAAACTCTCAAAATATGATGAGGCTATTAGGGTCTACAAATCTGCTATCTCGGGATTTTGATATTGTTGACCGAAGGTGGGGTCAATTTTTTGGTCACCCCATTATAAGTCTATGGAGAAAAATAGAAAGGGCTCGTTTTTGGTAAATTCGGGATAGATAAAGCTGAAAATGCTCTGTGTATTCTTACCACGATCGTGACCTTAAAGCTGAGTTTTGGACCATCTGACCTCTCAAAGGTAATGCCAGGTCACAGGAGCATACAGTGATTGTTTTGCGAATAACTTCTCACTGAATTGAGATAAAGCTCCCATTTTGCTTTCACTGTGCATTTTTGTCACGAGAAGTCGATTGATATGCAATATGACTATACCAGGTCACCCTGTGAACCTGACCTAGCTCGATGTCAGGTCGTTTTCACAGTTTGACCTAGGAAGGTCATATTAGGGAAGACCGGGGCTAGTTGCAGCCAGGGGCATGTTGAGCCACTCGCGATAACTCCGCTGTTTCTGAAGAGATTGCGCTGTAGTCATAACAGTGCATGCGCGCAACCGCTTTCCGTCTTTCAGCGAGAAACCGTCGTGGTATCTGGTCGGTAGCGGTTTGGAGACAGAAAAACCTGTTTTTTCATAGAAAAAGTGAATTTTAATTTTGTCAAACATTTTGTAATACCACTGTTGATATTGGAGATAAATATTAGCCGTACTAAATGAGTTGAATGCAGGCATTTACACCTTATTTGGGCCGAAAACTATGAGACTTGATCACTCACTTTTCGCGTCAGCTGCCTCCGAAATGGCGGCGGGGTCTCGGGGTAAGTTGAGCCACAAGGGTGTTGGGGTATGTTGAGCCATGATCAACGCGCCCCGGAGGAAAAAAACACGGAATACTTTAATTTCTCCCGGAAACTAATAAGGCACGGTGGTGTAGTGGATAGCACGCACACTTTCCATGCGGCTGACCCGTGTTCAAGACCGGGTGGCTTCTCTGATCAAAGAGCAAGCTGGCTCCCGAGAAACTTTCTAACAGGGAAATAATTTGCGATACTATTTAGCCCTGACAGTGGTCTCCAAAAGTGTCTGCTATCGGGTTGACTCATTGGCGAAGAGGGAAAGGCATTTACCACCACCTTATGATTTTCCCGATTATTTTCAAACCACTTCAGCGATTTAATGTCCCATTACCTGCCCCTGACCTGCTGCTAGACCGACCAATTATGGAGAAGAGCCTCCAGCGCAGGGCTTGGGCCCTCATCTTCCATTAACCCGCGCCCCACCGGGGATACGGCGCCACCTTCACCCCAACGGGCACAATGTGTGTGGGTGTGGGCGTGCGTGTATGTGAGTGGGATAGTGTGCTTGTAGGTGGGCGAGAGGGAGTACTTGTGGGTGGGAAGGTGGATGTCGGCCGTGCGTGGGTGGGTGACTGCGGTACTCGGTGTGTGTGGGTGTGTACGTGCGCGTGTGTGTGGATGTGTAGGCAGGCGTGCGTGCGTGGATTCGGATGTGTGTGTGTGTGTGTGTGTGTGTGTGTGTGTGTGTGTGTGTGTGTGTGTGTGTGTGTGCGTGCGTGCGTGCGTGCGTGCGTGCGTGCGTGCGTGTGTCTGACTCCCTGCTGCGCTTGCTTGCTAATTTGCCTGCTTGCTTGCTTGCTTGCTTGCCTATGCCTGCATGTCTGCCCTAATTTGCTTACTGTCGTCCGAGTTCTCTGGCGAATGTTACTAGGCCTCTATCTTTTCGCCAGAATCTCGGAGGGGCTAACACGAATCTCCAGTTTTGGGTAGTCCCGTTTAGAAAAAGACTAACAATCTAACCGGAAATGAGCTAAATTATTGTGCGTTTAACCTAAATAGACCTGTATTCCTGCTCCCTGTATATTTACAGGGAGCTACTACTGGCAGTTTTTACTAATAGTATGATATTTATTATGCTTTAAGTTACTTTCTTTTTCCTAGCAGGGCGTGCCGCGACATGTAATATTTTATGTTCTGGTGGTGTTAACGTAAGGGTACTGTTGTCGTTGGGATCACGGAGGGGGCACGCCTGGCTACCCGTTTAAATGGGTGGCGGACCTTTTCTAGCAATAGAATTGCATGAAAAAAACGGGGGGCCATCGATGTCCAACTCCGAGTATATGGGGGTTAGCGCAAATCTGCAAAGTGTATTAGAAAGCTCACGTGAATTCAGTACGAAATTATTTGAATGTTTAAGCGCTCAGGTCAATGGTTTGACCTCCAAAGGTCAATTTAGGTCACGATAGGCCATTTTCACTAAAATATGCAATGCTTAAGAAAACTGGGCATAACTCTGATGCCATTAGAGCTATTGAGGTCTGGTAAAGTATGTTTGTTAGGAATATGCCAGACCTTTTTCCGCTATGTGAAACGTAATGACCTCCCACCAGTGGTTTGACCTCCAGAGGTCACATCGTGACCTAATATGACCTGAGGTCACGAGATGTCAGAAAGTGACCTTGCCATATATGAAATGAAAGCCCGTGACGAGACATAAACGATGATGTTTGATTCAGCACTCTAGCTTAATTGGTCAATTTATTGCCAAAATACTGCATTTGACCCCTGGTGTCCTTAGATGACCTCAGAGAGGTCAAAGGGCAAATATGGGCCCTGGGATCCGTGAAAGGGTGTCCAAGAACGCTTTTATGAGCAAGCTGAACATTTGCAGTAGTTTTGTGACTTTTAGATCATAAGACAGCTTTTCCCCATGATTTTTCAATGGGACAGGTCATCTCGTGACCTGACCTCAGGTCACGATATCGAAAAATCCCGGATATACACCTTGTACACCCTGGAGGGGTCATGAAGTGTAGGAAGTTTCAAATTGTTAAGCGGCTCAACGTGCCCCGGAGCGTGGCTCAACTTACCCCGATACGGGGCGAGTTGAGCCATTTGACTTTGACCTATTCATGATCAAATATCGCACACGGCGACAAAATTCAAACGTTGGCACACGCATCAATTGAAAGCCAAAAGAATAGGCTTTCCAGCAATGGCAGAGCGAAGACTATACCTTTAGCGATCTAAGAGATATGCGACCAAAACAAAAATCATGTTCAACTAGCCCCGGTCTTCCCTATACATCATTCGATTTGCCACAATGAGAGGAATCCAATGATGCATAAATATGTGCTCTAGCTCCGCTGATAAAAAATCTAGAGGGGGAAACGTGCGCTGCCCTGTTGTAAGCCTATGGGGCCTTATTTGACCTATGCTGACCTCACTATTGACCTGGAATAAAAATACTTCGTATAATTTCTCTTCGTCTCGTCAAGAGCTTTCAAACACCGTCCATAATATTTATTTTCTGGGAAATGAAATACAGAGGGGGCACAATTCACCCCCCCATCGGGGCATGTCATGCCAGGGAACCCAGCGGGGCGTGTGCTAGCATACGTTAACCCTCGCCCCACCGGGGGGCCATCGATGGCCCTCCCTAAGGTTTTTCCGGGATAGCAGAAAAACGACGAGGCGCAGCACCGCGGTTGAGGGCTCTACCTCTCACTGCATCATTTTCCCATCATCCCTAAATTTTTTTACCCCGGGTCACCCAAGGTCAGGTCACCAGACGAGGTCAACCGAGGTCACCTCACTTCAACTTTAGAGCTCTGTAAGAGCTACATTTCAAAGTCGATCGATTTGAAACTTCCTACACTTCATGACCCCTCCAGGGTCTACAAGGTGTATATCCGGGATTTTTCGATTTCGTGCCCTGAGGTCAGGTCACGAGGCGACCTCTCCCGTTGGAAAAGCATGGGGAAAAGCTTTTTCATGATATAAAAGCCACAAAAATGATTGCAAATACTCAAACTGCTCAGAACAGCGTTTTTTGACACCCTTTCACGGATCCCAGGGGTCATATTTGCCCTTTGACTTTTCCAAGGTCATCCAAGGTCACCAGAGGTCAAAAACAGTATTTTGACAATAACTTTTGACCTAATTAAGCTAGAGCGGTGAAACAAACACCATCGTGTTGGTCTTGTCACTGGCTTTCATTTGATATACGGCAAGGTCACTTTTTGACCTTTCGTGACCTCAGGTCATATTAGGTCACGAGGTGACCTCTGGAGGTCAAACCACTGGCGGGAGGTCTTAAAGTTCCACATAGCGGAAAAAGGACTGGCAATTTGCTATCAAATGTACTTTACCAGGCCTCAATAGCTCTAATGACATAAGAGTTATGCCCAGTTTGCTTAATCATTGCATATTTGAGTGAAAATAGCCGATCTTGACCTAATTTGACCTCTGGAGGTCACACCATTGACCTGAGCACTAAAACATGTGAAGTAATTTCTTACTGAATTCACGCGAGCTTTCTATTGCACTTTGCAGATTTGCGCTAACGCCCATATTTTCGGGGTTAGAGGGGGCATCGATGGCCCCCGGTGGGGCGAAGGTGGCGCCGGACCACCGGTGGGGCGCGGGTTAAGAGATGCGCCCAAAAACCGTGGTAAAAAACTTTCGGAATATGGGGCAGTGCCCACCATTTTCCAGCCGTTTCCGTACCTTGTTTTCAGCAACAAATCAAACGATAAGCCGAGTTATCTTCGGCCCCACCGAAGTCGAAGGCCCTTTCCCACAAGTTCAAAATAGTTCCTGCGCGGATGCTTTAACACGCACCCCGCTGGGGGGGCGAAAATCGCCCCCTCCCCTATTGGTTTTCCCCGGATAAGGCAAAGACTAAGAGATGCAGAGCAACGAAACTTGCAGTACCTTATCCCTTATCCATTTTACGCCTCTGAATTTTCTAGGTCAAGTCGTGTCAGTTGAAGGAGCTATCCACGGTCAAGTGACCCGACCTCAAAAGCTAAAATCACAAGTTTGAAGCGGCGCCTATGGAACATCTGCCCACCGATCAGTTTGAAACTTTCACAATATGATGATGTCGTTAGGTTCTACAAATCTGCTATCTCGGAATTTCGATATCATTGACCTAAGATGGGGTCAAATTTTTGGTCACCATATTATAAGTCTATGGTGAAAAATTGAAAGGTCTCGTTTTTAGTAAATACTGGATAGATAAAACTGAAAATTCTCAAACCGTGTATTCTTACCACGATATTGACCTTAAAGTTGATTTTTTTACTATTTGACCTCTTTAAGTTCATGTTAGGTCACAGAAGCATACAGTGATTGTTTTGTCAACTTCTCACTGCATTGAGATAAAGCTCCCATTTTGCTTGCATTTTGCTTATATCGTCACAGGGAGTCGATTGACGTGCAAAATGACAATACCAGGTCACCCTGTGACCCTGGCCTAGTTCGATGTCAGGTCATTTTCACATTTTTTTCCTAGCAAGGTCATATTATACGAGTGCATTTTTCGATTCACCACAATGAGAGGAATCCAATGTGGCGTGAATATTTGCTCTAACTCCACTGAATAAATATCTGGAGGGGGAAACGTGCACTGCCCTGTTGTAAGCCTATGGAATATTCTTAGACCTATGCTGACCTCAATATTGTCCTGACATAAAAATACTTCATGTAATTTCTCTTGGCCACGTCAGGAGCTTTCGAGCGCCGTGCGTAATTTTTCTTTAGCTTTCCTGGGAAATGAGATACGGAGGGAGGGAGGCGAAATACCCCCCCCAGCGGGGTGCGTCATGCCAGGGACCCCAGCGGGGCGCGTGTTAAGCTCCCTGCTCATCAAAGGTCACAGCTCGAAAAGCTGTAAACGTGGTTAAACCAGGAGTTTTTGGTGTTTTTTTTTAAACTAGCGCGCAGACAAACGGCCACCCACCTATTTAGTGTTATTGTTTGCATTTTACAATCATTTAAACTTATATATGGTGTTACATTGTTCTTGGACTAACAAAGCTTTGAACACTTATTTAACCCTCGCCCCGGGGTGGGGTGTTTGAACACCCCCTTTCGGTTTTTTTGCGGCACGAAAAACGGCGGCGCCGCCAAAAGGATTTTTCATATCGATGACCTAAGGTCAAGTACGGATCATGACCTCTCTATTGGAAATACATGGGGAAAACAGAAATTGGGCTGTATTTGTGTAGATGCAGCTGAGAATACCTTCATATTCTCAAAATCTCAGTATCCTGGGCCCTTTTTCAGGTTCATGTTGCATTTTTTTACCTGTGACCGCTGAGAGGTCATCTGGGCTACTTAAGCAGTGTTCGGAATTAGGTCAATAACTTTACATGAAATGATGGTACAACTTTTATTTTGATACCATTGGGCTTGGATTGCTATTCGAAGTCGATTGATGTGCATATTGACTAGGCTAGATAAAAAAGTGACTTTGACCTGACCTGAGGTCAGGAAATTTTTGTGTTTTGACCTAGTATGATCATATTATACATCATTCGATTCGCCGTGATGAGAGAAAGCAAATAGTGCCTAGAAAATAGTTCTAAAGCTCAACTCTTTCAGACGCTAGAGCCGAAAAAATATACTCAAAATGTCACTTTCTTTGACCTGTCATGACCTTAATATTGACCTGAGCCAAACAATGACTGATATAGTTTATTCATTAATTTCTTTGAGCTATCCACCAGCCTTCGCGTTTTGCGCTATCCCGCGCAGGGGCCGAGTTCGAGGGGACAGGCGTTCAAATCCCCCCTCCCCCCCAACCCACCCACCAGGGCTAAGGTGGCTCGGGGGCCCACCAGGGCGCGGGTTAACCCTCGCCCCACCGGGGGGGCCATCGATGGCCCCCCTAAGGTTTTTCCGGGATAGCAGAAAAACGACGAGACGCAGCACCGCGGTTGAGGGCTCTACCTCTCACTGCATCATTTTCCCATCATCCCTGAAATTTTTTACCCCGGGTCACCCAAGGTCAGGTCACCAGACGAGGTCAACCAAGGTCACCTCACTTCACTTTAGAGCTCTGTAAGAGCTACATTTCAAAATCGATCGATTTGAAACTTCCTACACTTCATGACCCCTCCAGGGTCTACAAGGTGTATATCCGGGATTTTTCGATTTCGTGCCCTGAGGTCAGGTCACGAGGCGACCTCTCCCATTGGAAAAGCATGGGGAAAAGCTATTTCATGATATAAAAGCCACAAAAATGATTGCAAATACTCAGACTGCTCAGAACAACGTTTTTGGACACCCTTTCACGGATCCCAGGGGTCATATTTGCCCTTTGACTTTTCCAAGGTCATCCAAGGTCACCGGAGGTCAAAAACAGTATTTTGACAATAACTTTTGACCTAATTGAGCTAGAGCGGTGAAACAATCACCATCGTGTTTGTCTTGTCACTGGCTTTCATTTCATATACGGCAAGGTCACTTTTTGACCTTTCGTGACCTCAGGTCATATTAGGTCACGAGGTGACCTCTGGCGGTCAAACCACTGGCGGGAGGTCTTTACATTCCACATAGCGGAAAAAGTACAGGCAATTTGCTATCAAATGTACTTTACCAGGCCTCAATAGCTCTAATGACATAAGAGTTATGCCCAGTTTGCTTAATCATTGCATATTTGAGTGAAAATAGCCGATCTTGACCTAATTTGACCTCTGGAGGTCAAACCATTGACCTGAGCACTAAAACATGCGAAGTAATTTCTTACTGAATTCACGCGAGCTTTCTATTGCACTTTGCAGATTTGCGCTAACGCCCATATTTTCGGAGTTAGAGGGGGGCCATCGATGGCCCCCCGGTGGGGCGAAGGTGGCGCCGGACCCCCCGGTGGGGCGCGGGTTAATAGCCAAACTGAGGTCGAAAACTGCGGCTAGAGCCATAATGTAGCCGAATCCTCTCGTTACGGTGAATCAAATTATGTTTGGTATGAACATGCTGTGTCAAAATCTAAGAATGACCTAACTAAAGGTCAGGTCAAGATCATTCTCTTGTCTGACATAATCGATATGCATACCAATCGACTCGTAATGACAAGCTAAAAGAAATGGTACCAAAGCAAAATCTCTGTTATCATTTCCATGCCAAGTTGTCCAGCGAAGTTGCCCGGGTTTCCTGCGAACCCATGTCTGAAAAAGGCTTAAACAGTCCCAAATGACCTTACATAGATCATAGAACAAACATGTCAAGTTGGACCGTTGGGGTGGCCCAATATACTTATATTACGAGAACAGAAAGCTATTTTAACCCTTGCCCTTCTGGAGGTATTTTCTCCCTCGCCCTACCGGGGGGATCGATTCGACCCTCATCCGTTTGAAAACTAAGAAAGGTTGAAAGACTAAGCGCAGCCTGTTGCCCGAGGCCTGAACTCTCCGACAGTGTACAATTATGTTTACCCTAGGTTAACTAGTAAGCTCGTGAGGTCACAAAATGGTGAAATTTTGAGTTATTTAGAAAATCCCTTATGATTCGGGAATCAATAGACCTAGAACCAAGGTGTCAATGTGTTTTTCGTGACCCAAGGAGTTCCACAATATGCGGCATGACCTTGCAAGGTCACGCGTTACCTTGGCCTTAGACCACCTAACATAACCTTAGGTCAAGGTCGAAGTGAGTTCGCATATCATCGAATCCTTGGGTGACGCTCGTCACTATGATACCAAATTCATTGCTGCATCTTGTCCCGTCCATGAGTATAGCCAACAAGAGCTTCTAAAACGGTAACCTTTGCTGACCTTTGGGGACCCCTGGTGCCTTCGTTATGGACTTGACCTCAAAATAGATGGCGTATTCCAAATTGCCTTTTCAGGAGCCCTCGAATCCTGTTTAGAAACCTGATCTAGCTCTTCTAGAAGCCGAGTAACGCTCGGTTTTTCAGATTTATTTTTAGGACCAAAATTGCCTTACATGGGCATAGAAATGACGTCATAACTCGGCGACTCGACATGACATTTACTTAAAATTTGGTCAAGATGTGTCAAAGTAATTTTGTTATACAGTTTCCACGCAACATTGTCCTAAACGAAACTTTTTGTGTCATCGCGAAAATAACGAGGGGCGTCGAATCGCCCCCCCGAAGGACAAGGGTTAAGCAAAATAAGCCAAAATATAGCTATTTTACAGTTTTTACCATGTATTTCCATTGAACAAGTCGCCCACAAATGAGACTAGTTATATCACCGATTTCATAAAACCCGAAATATATGTTGCAACACCCGGAAGGCCCATAATGGTTTTTAAGTGTCGGATTGCTAGGTTAAACGTGTTCTTACTTATAAGTAACTTAATTTTACTTATTGCATAAATACAATCCTAATTTTTTAGATGAAGTCACTTGCCTTGGCCTGATGACCTGACCTAACATGACCAAACTTGATTTTTTTTAAAATGCGGAGTTGATGAAAGAAGAGATATGAAAGATACGGCTGCGCAGCGCCACCGTTTATCCGCTATCCTTAAAAAGCCTTACGGAGACCATCGATGCTCCTCTCGGACGGGCGAGGGTTAAGCACAAGCTACGTTTCCCAGATGTTGGCCCTGATTTCCCTCCCTTTCTAAACAAGTTCCAATAGATCACAGCTGCCACATGTTGCTTTTTGACCCTCCCCTTGGTACGTATATCAGCTATGGACAGGTCTGATCTACATACAGCCTAAATAAATTCAGAAATACATTGCAGCATGCACCATGACATTTTGGAAAAGAAGTCCAGCAGTGAACTTTGTTTTTTTCTGTCTGGAAGACATGATCAAGGAAACGAAGAGTGCACTCGATGGTACTGATTCTGAGACAACGGCGACACGGCAATTAACATTTTGAAAAACGCGCTCTTTCGGCTTTGGTGCAAGTGGCAGCTACCTAATTTTCATAGTTACTCCCGCGGCTCACCGTCTAAATATGACCTCATGCGGTTATATGAAATCTTCAGATCGCTTAAGTAATCTTTTAAGCTCGACATTATCTCCAGATGAATAGTTACAAGAGAGCTCCGAATCTCTGCTACTTATTATTTAATTGCTATATAATCCTGACATTATGTCCTATTAGAACGTCGCAGAATAGTTTTAGGGGTGCTTTTGGAAGTTAAGGGGTGCTTTCAAAAGTTTTAGGGGTGCTCGCGCACCCCTAAAAGTATACAAAGTTACACGCCTGATTCCCTGCACTTCATTCTCAGTGGAAGATTCCCAATTAATTACCGCTTCTCTCATGGGGATATCTTTGAACCATAAAGAAAATCAATAATAATAATTTCATGGTAAAAAGGTTCTGATTCGCTCACTTACCTCAGTAGTGTAATTCTTCATCTTCGATTTCATTGTAATATTGTGCTTTGGACTCATGGACTTATGTAGTCGATCAGCATCTTCGATTGTGATGTTGTGCATTCCATGCTTTGTAGCATTTGCAGCAGCGGGTCTCGTCGCCTCCACTCTTTCCAGTACCAGCCCCATTGCTCTAGTATATTGGTCGGTGCTTGAAATGGGGATAGGGATGATATCGTGAACAACATATATTCCAATTCCAAGTAGATTCATTCTGAGCAGGTAGTACTTCTGTTCTGCTGTAAGATAATGTCTTATCTCATACGGTGTTTTGGTTTCATTGGACTCATCATCAATAAGGTGTGTCTTATTCATTTTTGAAAATATTTCTTTTAACTTCTCTGCCGATGTATCATTAGTGCCAACTTTTTCTTTCTTTGCTTTATGCTCTGCATGTCCCTTAGATGAATCCTTCCTCTGTTTCTTTTCCTTTTTAGACGATATGTGTGGTGGTGGATTTTCTTCTTCATTTAAGGCTTCTTTCTCGGATGATTCATTGGGATCAAGCTCCTGCTCATCTCTGGAGGTAACTTTTTTCTGCTTTGCTCCATCGGAATATGAGAAACTGAGGAGAATGACGCAAAACACAAAAATTATCCAATTAATTTTCATGACTCTAAAGGGTGAAAATGAAGAAAACGTAGAACTAATAGATCCAAAGGTTTTGCTTAAACAAAACGTATAGAAATATAGAAATTGAGTTCTTTTCTTCACGGTCTGTGTCTAGCCTCGAGGTTTTGGCACGTTCTTTCTGTCGGGTGGTACTTTATATGCAATTTACATACAGGGATAGCTCACTAAATGTAATGTATGAAAAAAGTCCTAAGAGTATTTGAGCATTTGAGTATTTAAGTATTTGGCTTGTTGCCTCGAGGTCCACCCATGCGCTCCGGCTCTGTTCGTACGTTGGACGACAGTGGTGCAGTAAAAAATCCTCGCCCTCCCACACTGTCTGACGGGGTCGACACCTCCCTGCCATCTGCAATGCAACATAAACGGCCCGAGAGGTCATTACTGAAGGTCAGCGACTCGCCGCTGGCATTGGCTATTGGGCTGATCTCGATGAGGAGTTGCCTTTTGGTGTAAATCAACGAAATATCTCGTTGTATGCGATTCTTGGAGCAGAATGGTATTAATTGTTACACGGTCTTGAATCCTGCGACAGGACCGGGGTTAACCACTTCGTGCCATAGTGCCACCACTTAAAGAAAATGTGGCACCTTGGTCGAATCCAGGAATTTAGTGTAATTAGGAGTATTTTTAGCCGAAAATCATGAAAACGTACATGATTTCTCTGAAAAATTTACAATGGCCTAAATATCTTAATTTTCAAAACGATCCTCCAGGATGAAAAATAAGCCCCTGTCTGTGGATGACGTCATGATCTGGCAACTACTTTCATATTCAATGGGATTCAATGACTTCAATTGGTTGATTGCTCACCGTGACGTCAGCGCTGTCGTCACACCAACAGCTGACAACTCTGGCCGCCTGGCTGGGGTACATGTGGGGTACATTTCAGGTAGGTTTTTAGCTTTACCCCACGAAATTTTTGAGTTTCAAGACAAATGATATATGGAGTATCGGGTTTTCCGGCACGCTTTACAACTTGGCTATCTCAGTTAAAATAACTTTTCAATGTGCCACATTCCCTTTAAGAGTATTATCCTAAGAGTATCATAGAACATCCTAGAACATTATAAGAGAACATCCTAGGCACATGGAAGATTTTGAGAAAATTATTTTTGCTTCATGAGGCTCTGATTCTGCACACGCACTCATGAATACTGTGTTACAAGCGTATAATATTTGCCTAGAATTTTTCAATCCCGGAAGTTACACAGGCTCCAAAAAATATGTGCGCCCTGATACATGTAGCGACTCACATCCGAAAAAAATTGCGATTCCAATCCGGAAATTTATCGAACCCAGCATTTTGAAGTCCCCGAAAACGCTGCGCAAGCACACCTCAAGTTTTTGATGCCCCCAGTTTAATGAGATTATTTCCCCTATCGCAAGCTGCACTGGTCCCTAGAGTTGTAAAGACATTGAGATGAACCGGCCTCCGTTTAGACGTGCACAGGTTTTCTGCGTCCTTTGAGACGTGCGAACAAATAACAAAGGCGGGAAATTCCACGCACTCCTAATTTTCCACAGACCGTTTGCATGGCACAAGCCCATTCAGAATTCCCGGAAGCTTTTGAGTTGTGTGGTATACAGGAGTATTGCTTCCGCCAAAGAGATTGGGGATGCCAGTCAGATTTCATATTCTTGCCAGTTGGAAGCTACACAGCTTAAAGTTTAATTAATTTTGGATTCAGAATTATTATTGCGTTCTTCTCAAGCTCATGAACACTTCATACCTGGTTTTCCAACGTGCCTGGCATCGGAAAATGTCGGAAAAAGAGATTGGGGATGCCAGTCAGATTTCATATTCTTGCCAGTTGGAAGCTACACAGCTTAAAATTTAATAAATTTTGGATTCAGAATTATTATTGCGTTCTTCTCAAGCTCATGAACACTTCATACCTCATTTTCCAACGCGGCTGGCATCGGAAAATGTCTATACATAAAGGAGAGGGAAGCGTCTCTGCCCGTTACCCCATATGTAAAAGCCCATGGATTGGGATCGTCTATGCTTCTCATATTCAGGTTGCCCCCAGCATTGTTAGGACCCCATCTGAAATTACACTGAAGAACAGTGGTCGTATGGTAATTATTTCGCTCACCCGCCACCGCATGGCCCCTTCTGCTGTATTATGGCTCACCCCTGAGCTGCCCAAGTACCGGATAGGGTACAGGCGCCTCCAGGACCCGTGCTGACTCCCAAATTCGCGCGGAAGTGTGCACGAATAATTGTTTCAATAAGCAGAAATTTTGATAATTTATTGACTTGTCGCACTCCAAAATTTTCCCTGATTTGAGCTCATATGCAAGTGCATCGAGTTTAATAACTGCAAGTAGGTATATACCAATATTCGTTGGGTTCCCTTCTGTATTCACTTATGACTTCATCATGGTCAAATATTGTTGATAAACCTTTTTTACTGAAAAAGTCATTGTAAAAGCATCGCAATTCTCATTCCTGGCGATCTTGCTCTGTCAGAAGCCAGGTTTGATGATTAAGTTTACCAATTTTGAGTGCTAAGAGAGGTAACAAGGCACCAATATGTACCCCAGAAATACTTATACTTTTTAACAGCGTTTTTCTTGTGCAGTCAGACCAAAGACAGATCCAAGAGGGCTCAAGGGGCGGTCGGTACCTTTGATCCATGGAACCGCCCACCTGTGGACACTAGGCGCCCTAAACGCTCTTAAAATGTGAGATCTGTGCCGTAGATGTGACTTAAAGTTGATTTTAGAAGGTGACCCTGTCAGAGGCGCCCTGTTTTCTGGCGTCTATCATTGTGTGCCCCTCATTCACTGGCAACTGCAGACTTCTGTTGACTATTTTTCCGCCCGTCGATCGGCGATGGTGTTTTTATTTACTTTACCGAATTGGCTTGTTTTCCGGTGACTAGGGCAAACCCCCGCCCCCTCAATTTGAAAGCTCTCGCCGGGAGGGTGCCACTCGGTGTGCACAAAAGACAGCCTCCAAAGTGGTGGCGGCCGTCTCCATGAGGTTTCACTCCCTTCCCTTCCCTCACCGAAGTCATACGCCAACCACTGAGTCAAACCTAGTAAACAACAAGGTTCCATCAGACCATTCACCTTAATTACAGCTTCTGTCGACTTATGTTTTATGGTTTGGTTAGTGGTGGCGGACAAAAAATGTTTTGAAAAACGCTTATTTATCAGATAAAGCTCGTTCCCGCTAGGTTTGTAAGATATTCAAATATGCATGATATTTTTATCAACATCTTGGATGGGAGAATGAACTCACTGGATCGCTTTTGCACTGCCCCCGGCCATGGTGTTTTTGTGACTAGGGCACGGTGGTTTTGTTAGCAAGGCAATTTTCCTCGTAGGGTATTCGGTGTAATCAGCATCTATGCACCGAAATTCTGAGCATAACATGGGGCATCCTAGAGTAAAACGTGACGAGATAAGGGGAAGAAAACACTTTTGTCTTCTTCGGGGTTCAGGTTGCCCTCCTGAGAACATGGGTAAGACAGTGGATAAAGAAGCTAATGGTTAATCGAAAGCTTGAGGTACTGGAAGGTCCCAGTGTATAGTTATTTGCTTATTCCTTCCTCAAGACACGCCAAAAGTATGGTAAAGCTTGTTAGGAAATCCACGTGTGATGTAGTACCAGCCTCTATGCTTCATCAGCAGTTGTATATATAAATATGTGCAGAGGTGGATCCAAGGGAACAGTCTGGCCATGCCTTCCCAAAGCGAAATAGAGAGCGCCAAACCTATTTTTAACCCCCCCCAAGCACACTAAAACTCTCCCTGAAGAGAAAGAAATAATGAAGGGTGGGTCATTTTCCGGTGACGTTTGTTTTGCTTGCCTGCTGCCGACATAGTTTCATGTTTATGTTTTTACACAAAATATCTATCCTGCACGGCTTTGCCGCAAAACTACTCCAGGCCCCCCCTGTCAGAGCTTAGCCCCCTCCTCCCCTTGGACATTTCCTGAATCCGCCCCTGATATCAATCACGGTGAGTAAAATTTATGTGCATTTATTTTCCTGGATTATGGATACTAGCTCAAAGTATTGCAGGCACGGGACGGTGCCTCTTGATGGTGCTCCTTTGATGGTCGGGGTCAGGTAAAGGAAACGGAGAACTGTGACTGTGACAGCTTCTGGCGGGAGCAGCTTCCTCAGGCAGGGCCGGACTCGTCCGCGCTGACAAAGAGTTAATGATGTCTCTTCTGATTAATGACTGGCGGCCCTTTGTTCGCGTTAATGGTCGAGCGCCCACTGACTGGCCGTGGTCAGAGTGGAGAAGGGAGAGAGGAGGAGAGAGCCGGCCAGAATACCCAGATCTCAGCCCAGGATAGAAGGCGAGATGCGGCAGCGAGGAGGTTGAAAAATCAAGGCGGCAAATGCCGAATTCTGGTGTACTTGGGAAGTAACGAGCGCCACAAACTGTTCTGGAGAAGGAAGGCAGCGGGCGTAAAGCGGATGATTAAATAAAAACTTGGTGTTGGCACAGTTTTTCATAATAAAAGAGCCTGGTTTATATATGCTCTGGACAAAACCTTAAATCTGTCAGCAGCCAGGAGCCTGCTGGCAAACTAGATTTAAATAAAACTTTTTTCGGAGCCAGCTCGGTTCGCGTTTGACCTTTTCTGACGCGTCAATGCACCCTCCCAGCCCGGTAGCGGCGCGTGTCGCGTGGTTGTCACGGGCTCACAAGAGGTGCGGCCGCCCGTCCATCTCACCGCCACCGTTCGCACAGTGGCCGGCACCCGCCGCGTCGCGCGCGTCGTCACCACAGGCGGTGACGGCTGCCGCCGCCGTACCGCCGCGCCAGCAGTTAGCGCGCCGCTGTCGCTGCACCAATCAGCGCAGCTCCCGCGGCCGGCGGCCAATGGCGGGCGGCGGCGGCGGCGATGGCTCCTCTGCCTGCCGCCAGTAAAGACAGCGCCGACGCCAGTGAGGGTGGCGCTGCCGACACCGCGCCGGCGCCCACCGCCACCGCACCAGTGATGTTGCAGATCTGCAGTGCGTGAATGCTGATATCGGAGTGCGCCACCTGGGTTCTGTGTAGGCCGTGATCTCGCGCCGGGCGCGCTCATTGTAACTGTGCGTCATCACAAACAACGTCATCAGGAAGGGTGTCAGGCGGCGGGTGCTCAGCATGTGGCGGCGGGCGGGTCAGCCGGCTTCCTCCCGCTGCGGACACGTGGACTGACGAGCTCGAAGACGGGCGGCAGCACCATGCGCCTCCTCGCCTCTCTGCTCTGGTTTACAGTGCTCTGGGAGGCGACCGGAGCTATATCCTGGCTGTGAGTTGGAAATGAATGGAGGAGCGGGAGAAGGACGGAAAGATAGGAGAGGAGTAAAAAGATTGTAGGAAGGAGGAGTGAGAGAAGGCGGTAATGCGTTAATAGGCTTTTATATATTGCAAGCAAATTTTTGAAACAGCTGGCAAGTTTTACCTGCTTGAAGCTTGCTAGATGATGTCTGGAATAGGTGGAGGACTCCGTAAGAGCCTCAAACAAGAGAGTTGAAGCTTGGGCATCGTAATCTCAGAGTGCACTCGCCCACAAAAATATGCATAGTAATAGAAAGAGAAAACAAGAAAACACAGGCAAGCAATATGCAAGGCCAAGATTTCATTTGGTAAATTCTAGAAAAAAGACAAAAACCAAAATAAAGCAACCAGTAAAGGCATTCATCGTCAAACATATATTGAAGCATTCCACTTATTACTGACTAACGATCTCGACGGCCGCACTGCGTGTCTACTCATAAGAGGACGTCAGCATAAGCTTACCAGCAACAGCTCATTCATGCTGAGGTCATTTCAGACATCTACAGTTTCTCACTCCGCCTACCTTTCTTATCTGTCTGCTAGCAATTCTGGATTTTGTGCGCCTGCCACCTGTTTGCGATCAGTATCAGCGAATGAAACAAGTCTGCTGTTCTTAGACTAGATATTTTCTTTTCAATGGTGAACTGAGGACTTAATGGCACCCTGACTTTTTTACAGTGGTGGCTCTCATAGTAATCAGAGAATTACCAAGGCTCTAATAACGATTGTTGTTGAAAGACGCCTGATTTGAGGTTTCAGCTCTCGCAAGCAAGCTCAGTAAAGAATAATGATTGTAATTGGCAATGTGCACTTGGGGTATCTCTGGTCACCTAGGCACCAAACCGCAACATTGCTCGGTGTCCAGATTTTGGAGCATTTAACTCAAAAAGGGTCTCAGTGATTCATGGTGTTTATTTATGCAAGGGACGTGCTAATTATTTGTGCAAGCAAATATCGATGGGAAAGTGGCGTTCCACCAGACCAAGAGCCGTTTGTTTGTATTTTTCATCTGATATGCTTAATTAAAACCCAGTTAGGAAGGGCTGAGGAAGTAGCAGCCGTATTTTGCGTGCCTCACTATAGAGCCAGACTACCGATGCTGAGTCACCCCAAAGTAGCTTAAAAGTTTCATTTCAGTACCTTTTTAGCAAAGCTCACTTGGTGCACAGAATTTAGTAAATCCTATTTTAGGATTCACCAAGCTTCCATATGTTCACGATCACTCGCTTTCGCTGCAATATATATTTTATCAGGAACCCATGTGTGGTAAACCTGACTTTTTCAGCGCTCCCTTGCTTATGTGTGATATCTCCCAAGAGTCAGTCTTCTTATCTGAGCGCGCATTGGAACAGTTGACACCTCAAATCATTGCGCCTTTCAACTAGAATCCTTATGCCCGAATTAGCTTAACTAATAGATTCTTGATAAGATAATTGCCCTGATAGAGCCCAGATGACTTTAACTAACAGCTATGAAAGTCAACGCTGTGAAAGGAAGTTAGGGAGCCAAATGTCCTCAGCTTACACCTGACAAGAATTATCCTCTCTAAATACTATTCTCTTTGCAAAATATTAGAACATGTGCAATGTTTTACAACGGCTCTTCCCGAAAACCAAACTTTTCCAGCTGCAGTGAGCATTAGCATGGATATTTGATGAACCTGTGCAGTGAGCATTGGCGTGGATATTTGAGGAGCCTGTATTGCAAACTGGGTGGAATACGGAAGGTAGTTTCCGTCCGTGGAGATCGAGCCTACGTTAATGCATACTATTCCGATCTGAAGTTTGGCAACCAAGTCACCAGGTCACCCTAACCCACGCTGCTGAAATCAGAAGCTCTTCTCATGAAATGGGGGTCAGGTATTCACTGCTCCGCCAATTCCGGCACCATAATAACAACGCTAGTGTAATTACACATGTGTAAACATTTCCTTATTTGCGTGAGATCTGTACACTATTTAGCGTTCATTTAACAAATCAGAACGGAATAAATGCCTCCTTCGGGTGAGAGCTTTAGAGTCGGCCGAGGCAAGCAGACTTTGAAGTCTGTCGGTAGGTCATGAACTTGAATCCTAAGCTCCACTTTGCTATCAAATTTGTAGGGCGTTCGGTAGAGATAAGCAATGGAGTCTTCCTGGGAAGACGCTCCAAGGACTCTGTCATAACTGCTGCATATAGTGTGGGCGCCACAAAGCATGTAAAACCAGAAGAACATGCATGCATCTGGGGCCAGGGTTATAATCACATTGCAGTGGCTTTCGCTGACATCGCTATGGTTGATTTACATATTGATTTGCGTCACTGCTCGCCGTGAGTTTGGTCTAGGCCTGAAAGTTATTCCAATCAAACCAGGAATATGCTGGAGATAAGTCCCGTATCATGACATAGTGTGGATTCCAATCATGGTCTTATGACTGTTGAAGCTCAGTTAACTTGATAAGATCAGATTTCCGAAGAATTATCCAACGCTGGAGTCGACATTATTAATGGGAGCTCATAAAGAGGTTCGTGTTTTCTCTGCCAGTTAGCCGGGAAAGCTCATCGGTATTTTTGTGACACTTGCGGAATTTTTCCCGAGTTTCACTCTGACTAGGGAGCTAGGACTTTTTCAGTCATGTAAATCTGCTTGCGAGTCTTCTGGGCTGGTGCAACGGGGGCTCGACTTAGCGATACAACGGCAGCTCCTAATCGGCTTTCCCAGACAGAAATACGTGATTCCAGAACGGAGCTCGGCAGACTTGTGTCTAATTAACATTTTTTCGTATAGAAACTTTGAAGGTAATGCCTGTTGGTCTGAGTAGTTGCGTTGACTGGTGTGTACGGGTTAGCAGTCTGTGCGTTTTGCAGGCATGATTTATCCCGGCGGATGCCAGTCTGCAGCCCGGCATTTGCCGCCCCCTCAAACCGGTCTGATCAATGAATTCCTTCGCATGTAAACATGCTCATTAATATTCGGTCGGGGATAGCCAGACGCTTTGTTCAGGCCACAGCCGTCACGGCAAGTCAGTGTTAGCATTTCGACGCGATCTTCCCGCCGAGCCGGCCCCGACATCGTCTTTAAGCCCATCTAGATTGCATGGGACCAGCCACAAGTTGATTACTGCGAGATCACATCTGCCATCCATTCTAATCGCCAGCATGTCTCAGAGGCGCAAAAACGTCAGCGCAAGAGCGGCTGATGGAAAAGCCAGAGCTCGACCCGTAGCTTGGAAGCCGTCGGTAAAAACGGCCTGTTTGTGGTGTACTGCTGAAGGCTGCCCCCTCCCCAATACCACCTGAGGGACAGGCTCGGACGCCGAACACCCCTTTTCCGAGCACAAACAGCGTGCTGGCGTGGGAGTGTGCTTTGCATCAAAAGCGATATGATTTGTCATAGCGATCTGAATGGTGCGGCGTTAGGAGGCTGGTTGTTGCGTTGGCGCATAACTAGCCAGTAGAGATGGCACAAAGGGCGCGACAGAAATTGCCACCTGGGGCAGAATTAATGCTTTATTGAAACGTAGTGCAAAAGGAAATGTTTTAAAACATTGCCAATGCTGCACTTAGGGGTGACATCAGTCGTACCAAGTAATGATTATTTGGTGTTTAATAATAAGGTACAAATGGCCAAGGCCATACCACGTGCTTGCTCCACCGTATGGGGGAGATTTCTGGAGGACCAGACTGTATTCATTCAGAAAACCCACCGGGCCTTGAAGCCCGGGTCTGTGACTCCGCAGGCAGCCTACCGCTGGACCACGCACTCCCCAATCATCCACAGGCAGTGAACCGTTGGACCACGCACTCCCCAATCACCCACAGGCAGTGAACCGTTGGACCACGCACTCCCCAATCACCCACAGGCAGTGTACCGCTGGACCACGCACTCCCCAATCACCCACAGGCAGTGTACCGCTGGACCACGCACTCCCCAATCACCCACAGGCAGCCTACCGCTGGACCACGCACTCCCCAATCACCCACAGGCAGTGTACCGCTGGACCACGCACTCCCCAATCACCCATACCATCAAACATCAAGGAAGAAACTTAATTTTCTGACAGGAAAATGCAAATATCTTATTTTCTTCCTTTTCATTTTTCTTGTTAAGTCAATCAAAGTCAATTTTGTCTAAGTTGTTGCAAGTTGGGTTTTGGAGTCGGAGTCTTACTAAAGTAATCAAGGGATTTTTCACGGAGACCTCATTTCCATCCATTTCTATCATTTAACCCATCCCCATAGTGACAACTTGGGGTCGATAATAGAAAAAACGAATATTTGATACATATGTACTGTATAACATACCATGTGTTGGCAATGTGAATGTTTCTCTATTGTATTGTAATGCCTTGTGACTAACTATGTATTAATGTAGTGCGACATGAAACTGTGATAAGATGATATAAGAATTGTAGTTTTGTATTCATGTGATAATTCCATAGCAAGTAGTCGGCAAAAATGTAATGATATTTCTTTACATAGAAGGTCTTTCAACTGATTAGGCTCATTACTGGTGCTATATTTTTCAAACAACTATATTTAGGAAAACGTGAGCTCTTTCTCTTATCTTGATAATAATGTCAATACATTCGAAAGCTCGAACTTATATTTGTAATATTTTTAATGAACTTTACTGATTTGACCAAAGGCATTTCAATTGCAACCAAACAAACCATCAATAATATAATAAACAACAAAAAAGTTATGTATGCAATACTATTATAGTCGCTGCATGAGGATATATTGCCAACTACTCATATATATATATAGAACTTTTAACACGCGCACTAGAAGGGGGCTCGGAGGCCTCTCCCACCAATTTTTCCAAGGTGGCAGGAGAACTGCTCGTAGCCGAAAAACTACTTTTGGCCACATTTGAGAGAATTTAACGGCACGTAGATTGGTGGAATAATTAGGAAAAGCGGTCGATTTTTCCCGTGCAGACTTTCAAAGTCAACACTAAATTTTGAGACCACCATAATCGCGCGGTCGCACCACTTCGCCTGCATTGGAGACCGAATGGTAACATCATAACGCCATAGAAACGGGACAATATGTCAAGATCACCTCACATGAAAGTCAAGGTCATATCTTATATGGTCAAGGTTATGCCATTACTTTAAAGGTCATTGGTCCCAGCACTTCCGGTCGAATGGCGTTACCCAGTCTGATGTAAATTGTGCTATGACGTCGTAGTTAAGGTAAATCAATTGAAATACCAAGGTCAAGGTCAAAGGTTTGTCCTCATTTCCCACCCAACAACTTTTATAGCGCTATTTAACGTGTACATTATAGGAAGCTACCATATTGTGACGTCTTAGGTGAATGACCTTGAATGATCTTGACCCCAAAGTCTCAGGGAATATTCTTTGTAACCCTTCCTCTATGACCCTGACCTGTCTTTAGCATATGCCCGATTTCTTCTCGCGTAATCGCGGCATTTCCCAAAAGGTCCCGAGCACGGTCGAGATTGGGCCTTTATGACCTCATTTGACCTTAAAGATATTGACCTAGACCAATCAAATTTGGTTATGATGTAGATTATCATTGCCCTCACGCAGCCCTAAACGGGCGTTTGTTTATGTCTCTTGTTTCGTTTAGAACTCAAGGGGCCTACCAAGGCCCCCTTCCCGTATGCGTGTTAAATTTAATTCATTTCGTTGTTCCTCTTATCGCAAGCCACCCTGTGAGCTCGGATTCATATCAACACGGATTCTTCGGGAATTGGGGAGCAGAATCAAATAACTTTGTCTGCAGAATGGTTTGGTCACGACTACGTATAAATTTGCCCAACAAGTGGCCCAATTTTCTTCAAATGCATAAGTGGTGACATCGGTGGTTTCTAAGTGAGCGACACCAGGAACGTGAACAGTTGACGCTCACTGCACAAATTTGTCTATTCAAATTTGGGCCGGAGCTGTCACAGCTGAGGAAGCCGACGCTGTCGTGACCACAAGCTCAGCCACAACAGAGTCGTCACACTCAGCTGATGAGATATTTCAGCAAATCCAGCGGGCCGCTGGGTGACTTCCCAAACAGGGTAAACCAACATGACACATCCTACCACTTCACTATCACCGATAATGCCACTCTGGCAAACGGCTACTGATTCCGAGTTCGGAAAATGTTGATCAGCTTGGAGAATGTATGAAATCAAGAAAGTAGGTGGAGTCAGCACCTGCTGCATTTCTAGTGTATTGAGCCGCCCCGGTAGCTCGGTTGGTAGAGCGTCCGGTTCCCACCCGCTGATCAGATCAGGCAGTGGTAGTGAGTGTCAAAGCTTGGGATCAATTTCCCTGAGACGCTCCGGTGCTCCATGTTTAACCGACGTAGGTCGGCTGGGAAATGACTGGTGAGAGGGTAACCTGAGTAGGGTGGCCGTCCCTGTGCTTTGTGGGCGTTAAACTTTGGCTTTGAAATTAACGCGTCATTGCTAGAGCTTCTCGTTTGTATGGTGGGGTCAGAGTCTCCATGACAAGTCACTTTTGACTTTTAACTTTTGTGATGTTTTGATTCCAAAACCTAAATGTGCAATCACTTTGTAAAAGAAAATAATAATTTCATAGATCCATAAGTCAACAGCCTGGAACTGATTGTTCAAATGTGACCTGCTCCCAAATGAAGCTGGAGCTTATTGCACGGTGATCGCTTTGACGTTTCTCACGTTTAACAGCTGTTAATATTACAGCTCTAAGCGTTTTACAGGTGCTTTGATGGGTACGGGCTGGTACCAACACTGCCCTCGGATTTTTCGCTGATAGTCTTAAAACAGCGGCGCTGTACTTGCTATACCTTTTCTCTGATCCTTTTGGCAACTTGATAGCATAAGTAATAACATACTTAATTCATCGATGTGAAACTTTTATCACATAATGGGCCCAATGGGTACTAAAAGCTGTGATCGGGTTTTCCGATGCCAATGACCTTTGGTCAGATATGAGCCATGGCCTCTATTGGAAGTGTATTGGTAAAATGGCTAAAGCTCAAAGACTTTGTCGGAAATGGTGATACAGCGTTTATTTTGAGGTCATTTGGTTTCCATAATTCCTGCAATCCTAGTTATATGCGTTATGACCCAATTTAACATTGACCTGATTCTAGGTCAGGTCAAGGGCAATATTTGACTTCACAAGATAATATTATATAGCATTCGATGCTTCCTCCTGAGATGATTTCAAAGCTGAAGATAGTCTTACCACAGTTCTTCTTTGTCAAATTACTAGGAAGCCTTAATTTCCATTACATCCTATTATATCCCTGTGGTGACATGTTTTGGCCTCTGGAAACCTTGGATTTGGCCTGACGAACATGTTATTGAACACATTCCTTAGAGGTTAGGTAAGGCTACCTAATGCCGCTTACCACTTCTCGCTAGCTACCCTGTTTTTAGATCTTAGGGGAGGGGGCTGGTAACCCCGTCCAAGAGCAGGTGGCTCAGGCCCCCGTCAATGCGCATGTCTCTAAAGGACGTTTCCTGGATCACAATGCCACTGTTTTTGTTTCATTTATGCTGTTTTCTTGAATATCTCCTGGCCTACGCGTAGAGTCGGGCGATCATGTTAGAAAGATCAGAGATTATAATTGTGAGGCCTTGTTCATGGGGGAAACAAGCATTTACTGAACACAACAAGTGGAAAAAAGTGTTACGCTGGAATATAATAAAACAGTAAGTGACTCAAACAGATTTACTAAAGCCGAGGAGATTCTGCGTCATAACACAGTTTTCGCCTTTTCCGGTGCTAATATAAAGATATCTAAGCAAAAAGTGACGAGAGTAAAAATAGATACACCTTACTGTTACCCTCGTTGAAAGAAATCAGTGTATTGGTTTGATTATCAACCAGAACAAGTTCCATTCATGTAACACATTTTTATAAACCCCGGCTTTTCGTGTCAATTTCTCCTGACTTGAAGCTGTTATCCCCATCACTATACAAAGTCCATAGACCACCTTTCTCCTCCTACACACACAAACACACATATCACTGTACCCACCGAAGCAGGAGCACGGCCAATAAGGTCGGATTACCGATGACATCTCCGTCTAATCCCGGTGTAACAAATGACGGTGCGACTCCCCGCGGCGGGCCTGTTGTCGTCTCGGTGGGACCGCTGGGCGGTAATGGGCCGCGCGCTCCGGCCGGAGGACCCCGACGGCCGGGTCTCCCACCAGCTCGGCTACTGTGTACCCTGCCGTCTCCCCGCACCCGCCCCGGCTCCATCTTAGAAACATCGGCCGGTTAACGACGCATCGTTAAACGCGCGATTCTGCGCCCAGAAAGAGAGAAGCATTCCAGTGAGGCGCTCAACTGCTTCGCCTGAGTGTTGTTGATTGCCTGTTATGTGCTCGTTTTAGGTATCGGCGCCAGGCTGTGGTGGTTTCCCACCGGATGCCAGCAGTAATAGCGAAGGCAAGGTCCCTAACGGCTGCCGCACGGGGGCCAGCTACCACCAATGCCAGTCTTTATGCGAGACGGTGGCCCTTCCGAAGTTATTTCTCACAAAAGCCCCAATGAGATGGCATATTTTGTCTCAGAGAAATAAGTATCACGATGTCCTATGTGTGTGGAATTTTGCCGGCCCATGCTGAGAGAAAAGGTTCGGCGAATGACCCGTAACAAAGCTAAAGAGTTTGAATGGGCAACCAGCCCAATATAACATATTCTTAGGAGATGTAGCTGAAATAGTCTTAAGCGAGGTGAAATAGGTTGAGTTCAAATATAACTGGTTTTAATTTGACTACAGTAGAAATGTTTTGGATATGCTAGTCACAACTAGTCCCAGAGAAAACAAGTTTCAAGATCAATATACACGGAAGGGGCACGCCGGGGCTCTCAAGATTAATCAACGATCGGTCAGGGTTTGCGTGCCCTAATAAGAGAAAAGCATATTACTAAACACAGAGAGCAGGTTCCAGCCAGGATAAGGAGAGTTCTTAGTGGACTTAGACAACAAAATTTGATTGATTGAAAAATAGTTTTATCAGAGGTTCGGTTCATTCTTTGGTCATAATTATCTTTCTTTGCCTCCATTACTTGGTACCAGAATAGAAATTGACACATAATTGTTTTAAAAAGGCCAGAAGGTGACCCGATTTGAAATGATATTCTGGCTACCTTGCTTCGAAACAGAAGAACGCCATATACCTCGTTAGCGGACTGGCACGTTTGGGAGCGTTAAACCAATCACCAAGGTGGCCATAAGGCACACAGGGAGAGCACCATGCCTGGATATGACAATGTAAATGGCAGCAAGGTCACATCTGCGACGGAGGGTGAACTGCAGCGGAATGTGCCCTGGTCTTATCTATTATTCTGAAGAAAACAATGGATTAGCCATATTGCAGCACAAAAACGTTATTGAAAAAATATTCTCGTTGATGGATCTCACATCCTGATAAGTGGAGCTGATTGGATATTTCATGCGCATTCAACCGCGTTCCGGCGCTTCTAACCAACATTGAAGCCGTGTTTGTGTCATCAGCATCTTACGTTTGATTCTGCTACGTCTTGTCGCTTTGGAAAGAGCAAATATTCGTCGTCATTGTAACAAGCAAATAGAAGATTGTTCAACCAATTTTAACAAGCACTCATACCGTGGCCGGAGATCTTTTCTCGATCCAGGGGGTCCTGGGTGGGTTAACGCTGCTACGGCCATACAAGCCCTATACCAAGCCTATGGGAGACCCAAGATCCAGGGGGGTCCTGACCCCCAACCCCCGGGGTTTCCACCCATGCCTCATACATGGGGTGCGACATGGAACTGGCCCGCGGAGTAATCGAAGTGATACAGACCTGTGCAGCATTGCAGTCTCGAGTCACCCTGCCTTATTCTTAACGCCAACCAGCAACGTAACACTAAGCCCGGGGGTATATTTTTGTTTTGCCTTGTAGGCGACTGCAGATTTGATAACATTGAATGGTACTGCTTTTGCCTGCTCTGTGCGCTAACACCAGCTCACGCCCTCTTTCTCCGACAGAGCTTTTAAGCACATTCCGGTGGAGGCGTGGAACTCAACGCGGCTGTGTCGGCTCTCCCGACAACGGCACGGATTCGTGAAGCGACAGGAGAAATTGTGCCGGCGGTACCGCGATGTAATGCGGCACGTGCACACGGCCACCCGGCTCAGCATGGACACCTGCCAGCGCATCTTCGCCAAGCACAGGTGGAACTGCAGCAGCATCACGTTCGCACCCTCCTACTCCCGGGATCTGACGGCAGGTGAGAGAGAGAGGAGAGAGAGAGAGAGAGAGGGAGGGAGGGAGGGAGGGAGGGAGAGACAGAGAGGGAGGGAGAGAGAGGGGGATATATATATATATATATATATATATATATATATATATATATATATATAGAGAGAGAGAGAGAGAGAGAGAGAGAGAGAGAGAGAGAGAGAGAGAGAGAGAGAGAGAGTTCAGGGCTTTCAAATGGAGGCGGTACTTAGGTCAGTGGCTGCTGTTTGGGTCCGGTGGGGGCGTCATTTGGGTCTGATCGGAGCATTTAAGCCAGAGGCCTAAGTGACTCTGTGAAACGCGTTCTACCATCAGAATATTGATGCAACAGATACTTGCAAAAATGATATTCGGTTTTCGTATAGCCGCAGCAATATTATATAATCACTCATTTTGCTCGATGTTCTACACCAAATTCAAGGATATAGGCTAAATAACATCTCATCAATTTTTAATCATCATCCTTGCTGCAGCACTGCAGAACCGGTAAATAGTTGTATTTTAAACCACTTGTCTTTCCGAGCGTCGATTTCAAGCCCCCTTCCTCTCTTGCAGTTGTTCTGCATTGCATAAAAACGGATCAGTTTAGTGCAGTGTCTTCCGAGATTCGTGCACCAAATTGAGTTTTCTTAGACGTAGAATCTTACCTGGTATTGGTGAACCCTCCCAACAGCTGACTATGAAGCAGCGCAGTGCCTTCTGATAGTGTTGCCATCAGTGTCGAAGCCTGGTACTATAAAACGTCAACAATTTTTGCACGGTTTCCATGAACGTTTAGGTGGACCATTGTTTCAGGTCCACCGATGCTACTGCTCCAGCTCCCGACTTTTTGTCCCTAGAAGTGTCACCAGGCAAATTTAGGTTGAGGACATGGGAGGTCCACCAATGCGTCCCAGGTGGACCAGGGAGGTTCACCAATGCGTCCCAGGTGGGCCAGGGAGGTTCACCAATGCGTCCATCGAACGTCAGAGGAGACACTCAAATTTTCCAACGATTTCATGTTGGAGAAATCACTTTTAACTATGGTGAAGGGTTTTACTGCGGCGAGTTAGGATTTTGCTCCGGGGAGGTGAAGGGTAAAGGGTTTTACTCCAATGAGTAAACCCTTTAGTACACCTTACGAGCGAATACACCACCCCTCATTTAAACACGGCTAATATCGAAACTGAGGACTCTACCGTCTTCCATGTTGCAGGAAAAACCCCCTTATGTATACATTTTTACCATGCGAAATTAGTGTTAAGAAAACTTTGCACGACACTGATGGTTCTCCTCGGAATGGTGTGTTCATCTTTGGCAACCATTTTGTTCATATATAGTTTAAGCATCAATAGTATGACATAACAATGCTGTATTGGCCACGTAAAATATAGCAGAGTATCTGCAAAGTTCGCTTTTAACGCAGCTTGTAAGCAATTTCAACGCAGTGCTTATAATAGGGCCTTCGAATGCATTAGCCGATTAAGAGGCCCCTGAGATTAAATTATATTTTCTGTTCGCTCGACTCTAATATGGAAGTCTTTTCGGTTCTAGGGTTGGCCTGTTTGAGGTTTGTGCAAATCAGACTGTTTTCTCATAGACTATATCTCAGCCTGTCTCTCTTTTTAATTGTATATGTATGTACATAGCATTTGTAAATAAAGATATGTGTCTGGTCACCCTTTAGCTCAGCTCGTAAAATTTCGGGCTCTAACCCGCCCCAAAAAATCTATGTAGTGGCAGTGCACCGGTGAAAGCTTGGGATCGGTTCCCTGAGACGCTCCGGCGCTGAATAGTTTACCCGACGTAGGTCGGCTGGCAACTGACTGGTGATAGGGTGACCTGAGCGGGGCAGCAGTCCCTGCACTCTGTGGGTCGTTATAATTTTGCTTTAAAGTGAGCCATCATTTAGGAAATTGCTCCATGGAATGGCAGAGTCGGAGTTTCTATTACATGTCCCCTGACTGCTTTAATGAAGGCTCGATCCCATGAGCCTAACCTGGAATAGCTGGGGAAAATATTTATGATAAAAATGTTTCTGTTTGTTTTTCATACCCTTTTCACTAACTTTCCGCTTAATATAATTGTTTTCAACATAAATTCTTATCATTCCAAACTGTTGCAATTCAGACACCCTTAGAATTCCGTAATCTCAAATATCTGCCTCGTCAGCGAATATGTGCTTACATTTTAAAATGTAAATCCTAACAACGTTTTGCTTGCATTGAGACCTTCCTAATATAGCAGTACACAACGTGAGGAAGCATGAATGTGTTCCCGAAAATTAATTTCTGGTTATTTGCAGGTACCCGAGAGCAGGCCTACGTATACGCACAAAGCGCAGCGGCGCTGATGCACTCAGTGGCGCGCGCGTGCAGTGCGGGAACTATATTTTATTGCGGATGTGGCCGCACACCGCGCCGACCGCCCGACGGAAACTTTAAGTGGGGTGGGTGTGGAGACAACACTAAGTTTGGACAGAGGTTTGCGCGTAAGTTCGCCGATTCGGCGGACCGGCGAAAATCCAAGCGCAAATCGCTGCCAGAGAAGTTGCGAGCAAAAGTAAATCTGCACAATAACCGAGCTGGATGCAAGGTGAGTTCCATCAGGGCTGCGTAAACTTTGCTCTACAGTGTGTCACGAAAATGATGCATGAGCTAATTATTGTTTTATTGCTGTTATTTTGTTTTTAGCTTGGTAACGTATCGAAAATGCAATGTGTGTGTCTTTTGTGTCATTCAAACCCTTTCCTGTACCTTTGACACCGCCTAGATATACGATACCAAAAACTATAGATATTTTACCTAGTCAAGAGTCTTTGTCGTCGGAGTCGTGTAAGCCGAGTTATTCTCTATCATGCTAGACTTTTGACTTGAGATACACTATCTAAACGAGATTCATAACCGGTATTTGCATAATAACTTCTTTAAAATCTGTGTTTGTTCCATATTCTGGTATCAGCAGCCCGGGTTCGTCCTCATGGATACCTACAGTCTAACTCGACAGTGGTGATGATATAAATTCCTCTGGCGCACAGCACCGTTCGTGCCATAACTCATTACAATACCAAGTAATTGTTTTCATGGCGACCTCTGCGCGATTGTATAAATTACCTGCCTTCTCCAGGGCTCCTCCTTGGAACTTTAATTAATTGCATCTGAAAGAGTGGTCGACCCAACCATTATGGTTCGTGGAAATTAACGTGTGGCACAGTCTGTGGAGAGCCTTCTGTTAATCTACATCATGTAATCAGGTTATGTGTCCGTTTCGAAGCGGTAGAAACGGTCTTCGCCCAGTGAAACGAGCTATTAAGACGTAGCGCCTCAGCTAATATTTCTGAGTACTACGAGCCACTGACACAGTAATGGCCCAATTAGTGAGCATAAGCACCGGACAATCAACCTTAGAGACCGCGCTATTGTCAGCGTGCATGAAGACCTATGGTAGGCCTCTGGTGGAACTGCCCCAGTGCAAGACTGCTGAAGATCGGGGAGGTTCTTTGCTAGCTCTTAAGGACTATTCGTGTATATTTCTAATAATATGTTTATTTGCATTGAAAGCTTACATCAATTTTCTTGTTAATATATTAGTTTTATTAATTTTATTGACTAAATATGTCAATTGCCTATTTAGTACTTCCGTCCCTCCCCCACCGGCCAATCTACCACAGTGCGGCGATGGATGGCAGCGACAGCGTGCGACAGTCAAAAATTGCCGCTTATATGGGCGACGACAGTTTTTATAACGAAACGCCACCAACTCATGGCCATTGGTTTCTTCTCTCCTCTGCCTAATGCATTCATTGATTATAAATGATTGTGAATTTGCAGATCTGCTGAATTTTTCTGAGCAATTTCTTCAGTGACGGATCCAGGAGTTAATTTCGGGGGGGCTAGGGTTCGAGCCTCACCCGCCAGTACCTCTAGCAGCCCCTCGCCTATGTATTAACCATATGGGCTTGGAAATTTCGGGGGGCTAGAGCCCCCCTAGCCCCCTCTCCCCTGGATCTACCGCTGAATCGCATTCATGAGGAGGAAGGCATTTTTAAGGCCTTTTTCGCTTTTCGAGCACAACTGGTTTCTAAAGTAATATGGTAAGGACACAAATGTATTGCCATGGTGCACTTCAGATATTTCAGATTGCTCTGCCAGGTGTCACTCTGGGTTACAGTAATTTTTTGGATGAGCTGAAGTGAAAAATTGATCTAGAGAACCAGTTTGATCTTGACAGTCACTGCCTTTACCGCTCAACGTTTTGTTTTGTTTTTTTGCTTTGCTACATTTTTTGGTTCCACAGGGGCCCTTTTCACTCTTTCGCACAGAGCCCATTCCAGTGACGCCCCCTCTCCTGTGCAAAATCCTGACTACGCCCCTTCTCATACCCTTAGATCCACCGCTATGAATGGGGTATCCGTACTTGTATTCTCCCTGAGTATATGTAGATCCTGCACGTGCTTCCACCAATCAAGCCTAAGAGCCTCTGACACCCCCCTGCGCCCCTGGAACGTCATTGTACCACTCTAAAACGGATCGCCTCCCACCCACTTCCCCCAGAATGCGAGAATCGGCACCCCGGTGATAAGATTTGGCATTAGGGGAAGTCCGTCCAAGAGTACGCACCTAACTTTCTAAAGGCTTTCACTGTTCTCCTATAAGTCTAACAGCTAAAATTTTTATGTGGTTATTTAGCCTAAAGAATTGCCTATGTATGGTCCATGTTTCAACTCGATGTCTCTGAAAGGAACTCGCCACGAGCCCATCAAAAATAAAAAGTCACGTGCGCACTCTTGCCGGAGTGGGTCGGCAATAGTACGCAAGAGAGGGGACTTGAGTACGCACTGATGTCCCGCTGTGCTTTAGGTGCATAGGCCATGTCGCGAAGTATTTTTCGCCAAACTAGGCGATTGTATGATGTTATATCGTTCTGAATAAACAAAAACTATGTTGCAACGTTTGGTTTTCCAAATATGAGTTACGGACTCTGTCCCGAGTGAAAATTAAATTTTCCTATCTCTTAAGCATGCGCACTCTTGCCCAATGGTCTACTGCGTACTCTTGCCGGACATGCTCCCCTGGGAAGAAAGTCTTCATAAATATGCTGGCAGGCGTTTTAGCGTGAGCTCCGGTCCTGGAGCACACTCTTAGCTTAGCTTTCTTACTGATGACAGACCATAATACAATTTGTTTTGATATTAGAAGCATGGTCTGCAAGTTTACCCAGTTAAGAAATATTACTTCAACGGTACGAAGAAACTTATTTTGCTCGGTACTCCCGCAGAAAGAACAGGAGCACGTTGAATTTTGCTGTGCAGCCTAGGCAATGACCTTGCTTTTTTATACCAGGGTATCCACCATCTCAGTGGTTGCTAAGTAACCAAAACAGCTGCTGCGTGCTCTTATCTCCTGCGTACTCTTACCCGCCCTTACCCTATCTGATAGGCTGCACCGCCCAAATTTGGCACTTCTTTGGTCTGAATGGCACTTCTTGACTTGTTGCCATCCCCCTTTTCAAAAATGCTATATTTGTCCACGTTCGGGGGTGCAGTTTGGTGGGTCAGTAGGCAAGTTCTGGGGAAGAAGAGCTGTGGGGAGGCCGCTGTCCCTCTAGTGTTCCCTGCGGATCCGTCCATGACCGATGGACAGGCACATTCCCCTCCACGGGCAGGCTGCTTTTGCTATTAATATAGCTCCATGATATCTCAAATGTCAATCTGACGGTCATATTCATCTAATAGGTCCACAAAGGGATATCATTAAAAGGACATAATAAAAAGTGAAAAATGACTTCACTGCGCAACGGAGGTTCTAAAGTGCCCCCCCTCCCCATGAGGTCTCAAAAGCCAGAAGCGTTCTAGAATTCCTGTTCAGGGGTTTTAGGGACAAGGGTAATTTTATTAAGGCTAATTTTATTCACCTAGGGCACTATCTTCCAGTTCAAATGAGGTCGTAAAGTTCAAATCTGGGCCGCACGGAGGATCTATAGGGAAATGTGGTGATTATGTGGGAAAACCGGGAATACACTAACAGCAGACTAAGGTCATACAGAGAATGTCTCGCAAAATGCCCCCTAACATTTTTAGGTCGAGGTTATTCGAGGTCACTGACCTATGACGTAGTAATTTAACATATTGCCAACAATTTTCAACATAACTGGAATTATAGCAGCCTTTGGGCAGGAAATGATGGTTTGACCTTAAAAAATTGACCTTGAGCCCTAACCTTGACCTTGACATTGAGTAGCTTAACAATGAAGTCATAGCATAGCACACATCACACAAGTAATGCCAGCTGACCGAAACAGTGGGGTCAGTGGTCATGAAAATGTTTGCATGACTTTGACCTTTGACCTTTCGCCTTAGCCTTGAACTTCGTGTGAGGTAACCTTGACATATGATCCAGATTATATGGCGTTATTACGTCACCACTCGGTCTACATTGAAGGTGAACTTATGCGACCGGGCGATTGCGACGGTCTCAAAATATAGGTATAACTTTGAAAGCCTATAAGTAAACAAACTATTGACCGATTATTGAAGATATCACAACACTATTGCCCGATTTAAATGATTTCATCATTTATATTTTTCATTTTCTATACAAATCTACTGATGTATCTGCAATCTCACATTGATCAAAACCACAAAAAACTGTTTGTACTGCCCTGTTAGGCTGAATCGGCGGGCAGATTGGATCTGAAGATAGCCTTTGTTGTGGAGATAAGGTTTCATGTAGGGGCAGCTGGAACGAGACCTCAATTATAGGGGATTACAGAGTGCCCTTCTTGGTCTGTTTTATTGTACCTAGGAATGTCTGGCCGATGTCTTTACGGCTGCCTTTTCCGCCACACCGTTAATTGTTTTACTGGAATCACATACCATTCGCTGACGTTACGCGGCTGTCGGATTCCCTGGTTTTTAGCGCGCAGGTTAGCTCAGTTTCTGAGTGTCGGAGTTTAAAGCAGCGGACAAATATTCTGAATGTCTTTTATCGCCATCGCTTACACGTTATGTCTTACAGATTTAAGGGAACTTACGGAAATTACTTAATCCGAAAGTGTATAGTCTGTTTGATATTTTCATATGCTTGTGGATTATGTGGGTATATGGGTATTGATTATGTGGGTATGCCGGTATTCTTGTGCAACACTCAAAATGCAAACTTAAATACGGAAAACTAGCATAAAGCAGAGAGCACTCGGTTCAGAACTCACGGCAAGCCTGGCTAGAACGTAACGCCCCACCTACGTTCTGGGGTTAGGCCGGCGTCTCGCTGGACTGGCAGCGCCGCGAACAGCTGTCCGCGGGGGTTATTAATTCGCGCCGGAGCTGCGGCCGACGTCTCGGCTCAGCCAGCGTCGCCGGCGGCGCCGATTACAGGCGGCACGCCAGGAATCCGCGCCGCTCGGACGGCCGCCGCCGGCCTACCCCGGCCGGCGCGCCCGCGCACCCTACCAGGGAGCGCAGACTGGCAAAAACCGGCCGGTGGAGGCTCCACTGCGGCCCGGCCCGGCCCGGCCAGGCTCTCTGTGCCCGAGTCCAGCACTGAGGGTGGCCAAGCTGGGTGTTGGCTCAGGTCAAGCTGGTAACGTTGCGGGAGAGATTCAACAAGCCTGACGGATGAAGAGTATGTATCGTAAAGATGCTGGTTTTAGCTTCATTGATACCGAATTGTAGCGTTAGTGAAGGGGCACAGTGAGATGTTAAGCCTTAGGATGCGCCAGCTTTTACGCTAAAGGGTACATGACCGAGGGGTGAAATTTCAGCTACCTGTCTATAAGTTTTACTTTTTCTTAATTTTCACAGAGAAACATCACTATATATTTCTAATTCAAAATATACAATGAGAGACAGAGAGAGAGACAGAGAGACAGAGAGAGAGAGAGAGAGAGAGAGAGAGAGAGAGAGAGCGAGAGAGAGAGAGAAGTTAAGGAGAGAAAATTGTTGTAGAAACTGCTGGATTGAATAGGCTGTGGAAAATGCACCTTATGAGGCTGTTCAGACAAATGCTGCATTTTCTATCCCCTTCAGGTGTTTTTTGTTAGAGCTTGACTTACCGGGAACGCAGATATTCATTGCAGTTACGTATTGGATAAACTGGAAGTGCATTTCTGACTGAATGCATTGGAAAAAATAGATGCATCATTAGGGTAACTTCATGTCCCAAAATGATGACCCAAACTCGGAAATAATTATATATTCAGCTCAAGGCCAAGTCCAAACATAAACGCTCAGCTCACAACAATTCCAAACATTATTTCTATAGCGAAATGGTGTTGTTGAATGGAAGTAGCTGAAGTGAGGCGAAAAGCTGTCAAAGCATGATCAGTGTGAGGGATTCTGACCCGACAATGTTCCGAATCCATTGTGAGGCCTCGCGGCGCCGACGTCTCCATCGCGGCGGACACGGGACACCATTGTGAGGGCCGGCGCGGCTGTCGGCAGCGGCAGCGCCGGCCGCCACTTGATGGCGTCCTTTGTGGCGGGAGATTTACAGCGGGCTGTCAGCTGACCGCGCCAGACAGTGTGGCTGCCAGCCCGGCCCTCCGCTGCGATGATTACTATTCACAACCCCGGCTGGGTAATGCCGTCAACGAGTGCCCGCCGGTCGAAAAAGCCCCGCCACAAAGAAACTGGTTCCCAGCACAACACAGACTGCTGGTGAGCGTAACGCATGCGTCGTGTATGTGATCAGGAAAGCTCAGCTTTGCTTTGGAAATTATTGCTTTGGATATTTCATTGCAACCTCTTTGCGGTTCCGGCAGCTGTCAAGATTTTTAACTATTGTTAACAAAGGGTAGCACTTGTGTTCGTGTCCTTTGCAGTCGAAATTTGTAATATACTGACATTAAAGGGATTGTCCCCTTTTTTATAAGAAGTTTTGAACTGAGATAATATTTTTAGAGAGCGTTCCGAGAAACCACTATATACATATGTCATTTCACACAAAGCTCTCTGCATTAAATGTTCACAGACATCAAAGTTCAAAATTAAGGCCTTAAGGCCTCAATTATACCATTAAAATCCATTTGACCAAACAAGTACTGTCATAAATGTTGACGATGGCATTGCTGTCGCAACGGTGCAGGGGCATCGCCACCGGGGGGCCAGGGGGCCTGCCCCCCACTTTTTGGCCAAAAATTTCCTGATCTCAGTCAAAATGGGAGAAAACTGGACATTCTTATAACCAGCCGCTGCAGAAGGCAACGAGGAGCCCAAATTCAAACAGTATTTGGTCCCAACGTAAGAAGTTTCTGTCAGCGTCACTTTGAAGTTTGGCTGGCCCCCGCACTTTCTGGCCGATGGCGACGCTTATGGTTACATCCCGCGGGCGACCTGCCTGGTAATTTACACGCCATCCCAACCCAGGCTAGTGAGAAAAAGGCAGCATTTTTGTTTGGGGCTAGCAAGTTGAAGTTGGAAGCAAAACGTGGTTTTCACATTTTCAGAACTATATTATCCATAGCCATTTTTTGAATTCCGATTAAGTGGCCCATTCCCTTAACACGCGCCCCCTCCTGGTTTTTTCCAGATAGCTCAAAAACGAAGAGACGCAGAACAACGAAACTTACGGTACCTTGTTCCTGATCAATTTTACACATCTGACCAAATTTTTTGATTAAGGTCATGTCAGGTCAAGGAGCTATTCAGGGTCAAGTGGCCCAACCTCAAAACCTAAAATCACGAGTTTGAAGCGGCGCCCAGGGAGCATCAGCGAACCGATCAGCTTGAAATTTCAACAATAAGATAAGGTCATTAGGGTCAACAAATCTGCTATCTCGGAATTTTGATATTGTTGACCTAAGGTGGGGTCAATTTTTGGTCACCCCATTATAAGTCTATGGTGAAAAATAGAATGGGCTCGTTTTCATTAAATACTGGATAAATAAAGCTGACAATTCTCAAACCGTCTATTCTTACCACGATCTTGACCACAAAGCTGATTTTTTGAGCATCTGACCCTTCAAATGTCATATCAGGTCACGTGAGCATAGGGTGATTGTTTTGCCAATAACTTCTCACTGAATTGAGATAAAGCCCCCATTTTGCTTGCATTGTGCTCACATTGTCACGAGAAGCCGATTGATATGCAACATGACCATACCAGGTTACTTTGTGACCCTGACCTAGCTCGAGTTCAGGTCATTTTCACTATTTGACCTAGCAAGGTCATATTATACATCATTCGATTCGCCGTGATGAGAGGAATCAAATGATGCATAAATATTTGCTCTAGCTCCTCTGAGGGCAGATCTAGAGAGAGAAACGTACGCTGCTCTGTTGTAAGCCTATGGAGCCTTCTTTGACCTATGCTGACCTCAATATTGACCTGACATAAACATTATTCGTATAAAATCTCTTCGTCTTGTCAAAAGCTTTCGAATGCCGCCCGTAATTTTCCTTTAGCTTTCGTGAGAAATGAGATACGGAGGGGGGCGAAAAACGCCCCCCCAGAGGGGCACGTCATGCCAGGGACCCCAGCGGGGCGCGTGTTAACCCAATTACGAAGACTTCGACGAGCTGTAGGAAGTAGCACCATTGGCGACTTGAGTTTTGAATAGGAAGATATCTAGTGATGTAGTTCCGCCTGTTCGCACAGCCGTGGAGACTGCAATACAACAGTGCAGCGTAACCGGGGACTGCGACATTGCACAGAGGCGTATCGAACGGTGGAGGCTCAGTTCGTGAAGCTAGAACTTGGACCCGTGTGTTGTCAAAGTAGCAACGGCCGAACACGACGATGGATGTGAGCTTAGCTATTGTGTAGTATCGAAATCCGCCATTGTATTTTTGTTCCATTTTTAATGTTTGCAATGACTATTTTGAAGCACTCATATTGAGAAGGGCCTAGCCGGGCCATGTAACTTGCATTGCTCTGCAGCCGCTAAGTGTGACGGGGTTCTAGGTTTATTGTAACACTTTTAGGACATTTCACAATCTATAGAAGTTATCTATAGAGTTTAAGGAGTATCCATTTGACAGCTTTCACTGTCAACCAGTATATAATATTCCATGTCGAATGAGAAACAGTAGTACAGTAACAGTCAAACAGTCAAACATACATATTTTGCGTTGTAAAGCTGCTGAATTTACTTGGAGAACACGAATAAAAAATTCAAGCCGTTAACATGTAAAGCTGGAGGAGGAATTGCTCCAGGGCGTGAGAAGTGCAATCTAGCCCGGAATCAAGACCATAGCGTGAGCCTTTTGGTGTTTTCAGAAAAAAGACAGGAATTCACTGGAATAAAGCTATTTTATTTGGTTAAAAAAACAAAAGTAATAAATGAACACTTTTGTGCATGTTTTAGTTTCCAGAAAATGTAAAGTGAGCTACATTTCTTAGTGATCAGAGCGCACTTAGGCACTCGTAGGCATTTAGGTATGATTTAGGCTGAGTTACAGAAATATTGTCTTGGCAGCAATGCTATTAATGCATAGATGAAATTTTACTCCATAGTTTCAAATCCTGCTAAACGGTGTAATTTTTCTCAATGTTAGTGTTACAAAAGTCATAACGTAGTAATAATCATTTCGCAAAATACACTGGGCTGGAGTCAGCGAGAAGAGCAGGCACGGTCCCAGTACAAACGTCACGCAGTGGGTAGTAAAACCCATCTGTAGCATGTGCTGATAATGTCACTTTGTGTGTCCGGCGATGAAAAGCATGAGTTCAAACTCAATATCTGCAAGAAGTTCCTGTTACGATACTCTCTTAAAATTCCACAAGGTTTTCAAACCTTCAAAGAGAGCGTGTCAGATGGTTTTGCTCTTTTTCTACCCATTATACCATTTTTCACGCGATTGCAGCTGGTGACTTATTTGGGCACCTTCAAAGGTATTTGAGAGTCTATGTCCCACATCTGGACGTTTTCAAGTGCCCTGCGGCATCGAAAATAATTACATAGCGTCGGAGGCCTTCTCTTTTTTATCAAGCAAATTGATTTTGCGTGAATCAATTTCATGGAAACCATACTAAGCGATAGAAACCAAAGTATGGTTATGCACCCTTTTTTCTATTCACCCCCCCCCATCTTTCACGCTAAGAGGTGCTTTTCTCGCTTATGCATCATTAACTTGTAATCTATATCTTGATCTGAATAGAGTTACTGCATGCGTACGTTTCTTCTCATTATTAGAGCCCCATTATCCGCGTGGTCGTGCCCGGTGACTCTGCGGTGGTGCACCCTGTGTCATTATCCCGGCGGGCCCCGGTAGCCGAGTCGGCTGTCGCTGCCGTGTCGCAGTTGTCGCCTGTCGTGTTCACGTTGTCACCTGTCGTGTTAGCGGCACGCGAGCGGCGCTCGGGTGTCGGCCGCTCTGTAGATGATACTGGATAGGACCACCGCCGGCCGCCGCAGCTGCGCGCCTGTCGGACACGGTCGGTGTCGATTATTAGTTGTAACAGAGCGCCATGCCTGATCAGCTTTTGAAGGTTTGACTTTGACGTTCATGTGACAATTTTGAATATGTTTTTATTAATAGAACTGTACAAATTGTTTTATTTCCTCTACTTTCTCTTTTATTGGGGTCATCCCATGGGTGATGAATTAAATTAATACAAATAAAAATACAGCTTCATAGTATTAACGCTGTGGATTCATTGAATCCTTCTTCTTTTAAGTGACCTAAAACGAGTTAGGCTCAATGATTCACTGACTCCCTGTTGCACGATTCTCTGATACCTTATCGCTACGGAGGCACGACGTCGTCTAAATATTCAATACAGGAAGGCTTGTTTGCATTATTAAAAACCGCGGCAGATGAAGGACATAGCTGCACATTTTGCATTGCTTTGGTAACGTTATGATTCAGATATGATGTGCTCGGAGGGGCACCAGTACTCTGGGATGTCTATCTTGCCTAAAATGGTTGACTCTGCGCTTAACGGTCTTTTTATTTTTCTGGAGATCAAGAGATGGAGCATTTTGGAATGTGATAATTGAATATTTTGCATTCTCTCCCCTGTTATAGTTGCTGATCACGTCCGGGCACACGTGGTGCCTTTTTATTAGAAGCAATCTTTCTGACACGGACTGTTCAGTGTAGCGGCATTTTCCCAGGTATGGGCATTTTTCGCTGCAGATTTTGTGCTTGTAAGGAACTCATAGGATGACCAAAGAGAACGACAAGAGAAAAACTCACAGTAAGTGTAGCCTGGCGCTTGAGTTTCGCTGTATTTTCCTTGTGTACAAGTGGTGCAGCAAAAGCGACTCACTGTTCCACCTAGTCAATATAAGGTACTGACCGAAAGTTTCCATAGCTCCACCGCTCACAAATATGTGGCGGCGCCCTTTGTCACAAACTTCATATATATATATATATATATATATATATATATATATATATATATATATATATATATATATATTGTATGTATGTACCTCAACTAAGCGCTCCCAGAACTGCGAATGTATGTATCTTTGGCCGGACGGCAGTTTTCTGTCTTCATAACTCTTCCTCGGAACAAAACTGAATACTATCAGAGGACAGTTTCATACCCAGGCGCTCACCAGGGCCATGAATACCCAGTAGAGTCAAGGATGAAAGCCAAAGCTAAAGGTCCAGCATGCTTTTAAAATGTCTATAGGGGAACGTATGTTTGCTCAGTGGTGCATCTTTGCCGAAAAAAGTAAGAAAGATATCCAATTTTGAACAATATCTTTTAAAGTTCACGAGTGCTTCTATGGTAAACCCAGTTAATACCTCAGGGGCGCCTTTTGATTCCTATGAAATGCAACGTCTCGGAGGGAGAGAAAAGTCCGGTCAGTTTGTACTCATTTGCCTTAGTGACGCCCAAAAAATCAGTGGCGCTCCCAAATTGGGAGTTCCTAGATCCCACAGTCACCCATTGTAGTCTCTCGTATGTGCTATGAGTGTCATATTCATTGAAATCTACATGTAGGTGTGTTATTCAGCGAGAAACACTGGATTAATATCTGTCCAGTCACGATGAGGCACCCCCTGGTCACATAGGTGTGTTCTAGGCCTGCTAAGAAGTTCCGTGTGTGTACCGGGTTGGAAATTTTCTCCTGGAGATCGAGGAGGGCCTCCCTTTTAAAAGGGAAGACAGTGGTGCTGGGGTTAGGATTGAAGGCATCCCTAGTCCCCATGGTCATCGTTGCTTACCTATCCGGAGCGTTCGGGCCTGTTCTATCTTCAGAAGTTGCGGCCTGTGTCAGGCGCCGCTGTCCCTTATCTCTTGGCCCCGAAGGGGCACCCCTATCCCTTATTTCTTGACCCCGACGTGGAGCTCCTAGCTTACAGTTTGTCCCTATGTTCTCTCATTTTTTAGCTCTTAGCTCTCGATACCTCAGATATTTCACTGCTGGGTAAGATGTCTAGGGATCGTCTCGTAATAAATAAACCTTTCACTGATCATTTAAAGAAATATTTAAAAGTTGTAGCTATTTTGATTTATTACGAAATGAACTGAAAATAAATACTCTCAAAGCAAAACTTCGCTACTTAAAGGTCATATCTAGGGATGTTCTTAGGGTAACACCAGAGCCAGATTCCAGTTCCGCCACCAGACAGGTTTCTAGAGGTGCGGTGATCTGCTGTCGATGGCTTTGCCTCTGGTGCAAAATAAGCCACACAGTTCCCCCTGAGTGCTTAAGCGAGATCCCTTCATATTCAGCGTGTATCTCCAGCACTGAGTGGCTTAGAGGTATGCTCCACACATGGAAGACACTCCTCTTTCTTCCGAAGGTGACTGAATATTATCAAAGCTGCTGCTATTTCTATTGCTGTCATCAGAACAGCTATTTCTTCTCCCCAGTCATGAAATACAGCTCTTAAAGGCATGTTGGGAAGAGTGAGAAAGAGCTTCATGTAAAGGCGTATCAATGAACAGACACTCGGCAGAGAACAAAGGAGGTGCGTAGTTGCACCGTTTGGATTCAGGAAGCTCAAGCCACCAGGTAACTGAAGCTATTTAACTAATGAACAGACATGCATTCGGAATGCATTTAGACCGCTTCACTCCCCCACCGCTTACCCACTCGGTGATAAGCAGTTCAGAAAGGGCGTTCCTGTGTATGACAGGGCACTCATTGAGGTTAAATGTTCCTCCTTTTCAAGTTTCTGGGTGCGCCACTGCCGCAAGAGAAGGCATTTAAAACCTGTTTCAATCCCGACGGCTTCTCGGCTGATAGTAGAGTCCTCGCCTTTCTTGTCGGAACGCCTCATAGATCACACCTGTTTGTCAGCACAATGAACAGGGGGGCAACGCGGCTTAGTGATGTCAAATACGATGTGAAACCTTAGCTTCTAAATGAAACATTCCCACTGAGTCCAGCAACATCTTGCACACTGGACGCCAACTGTAATGGCGTCTTATTTCTTGTTTTAATTCATCACATTTGCGATTCCCCACCGCTAAGGAGCGGAGCGCTGGCAGGAGTGTGGGTGCGCCGGGCTCGGACTCCGCTCAGCAGGTGGGAAGACGTCCCGCCGCGATATCAGACGTCCAGCTGTGCCAGTGATAAATCGTGACCTGAAGCCGGCGCAGAACCGCCGACCCAGACAATTTGTTTAACGCTTAATGAATTATTAATGGCTATTAGTCGGGTAAGGACCGGAGCACGCGCAGACACTCCGGGGAGAGTGCCCTGGCGCGAGGAGCTCACACCACGCCCCGCAGAGGTTGAAAAACCACCCGCTGTCTCCTAACATGATAAACATCAAACAGCATGCTCTCAAAGTTTGTTCCGTGGTATAATTGTTAGCGGTAGGTTTGATGAGCACGTCGACACAGCAGGCGCTGGGGCCTGGCTCTGTTCCCTGGCAGGCGAGGAGGCCCACAGTCACCTCAGCTGTGGGCTCCCAGATCCTATCTCCAACCGTCGAATCAGCCCAGCTGCAGCGCGAACGGCCCGAGCGTGTGCACGCTCAGCCCGATTACGGCCGGGCCTTGCCCACCCGACCGCCATCAGAGAGGCAGAGGCGGCTCCAGCGTCCCCTCCAGCCCGGTGCTGGCTGATCCGCAGAAAGGAACACCCTTCGGGACGGATGAGGAAGCTGAATGGCTTGTGCCACCTGTGCATTGTACTAGATTTGGAATGATGAACAGTTTTAGACGAATAAGGTAGAAGCATGTTTGTTCTGATTAAGAATGTATAGCGGGCGTTTAAAGAGAAGCTGGGTATGGAGTGTCACGGACATCGGATAGCCTCCCACCTTAATTTTTCAGAATCCGGAAAAACTGTATATTTGTATAATATCTCAATTTATCGATAGACTTAGCATGGTCAAAAGTAATTTCCATCTAAATGTGAAAAGTGCACTTTGACGTCATACTTAAAAGATTTGGCATTCTGTTCTTGAAGTGTCTATTATGACAATTACCATGCAACCAAGTCTAGAATTCTTGGGATAGGTTGTGTGGGAAGTTTCGCAACATTCAATTTCGTAATCTTAGCCATATTGACAAATAGAAACCATTAATCAAAATACGATTTAATCCCAACCTCTTCCATTCTCAGCATTATAATAGCTGAGCAATCAATGAGCAATTCAACACGAAACCGTTCTCATTACTACCATAATAGGATTATCAAAGTCAAACACAGGCAGTCTACTGGCGCACAACCTACTTTATATTAGCGTGACAAGCCTGTCATCGTACATATGTTAAAAATAGGCCCTTGAAAGAGCAACGGAAGCAGCACTGGGAGGAGCTTACCCGTAACCGAGACATTTATGGTGTTGTATATCAGCTCTATCTCGACTTGTATCATGCCTGCTAATCCATTAATTCATGCCACTTGAGTGTTCGACCTAGCGCAGGGATTGCAGATGAGTTGCATCGAGTTGTTTACGAGCTGGTTTCTCCCAGGTCTAGATATATTAGATAGGTGTGCTCTAGTAACCTGAAGCATTTTGTTAATTTGTCAATATAAGAAGCGGTAATAAAATGAATGGGGGAACAACTGGATGAAAGCAGCCAATTAGACCAAGCCACAGCTCTGTTCTGAGGGAAAACCTAGCATGTTAAGGCTCGCGCTGTGCCATGTAATACAAACTATCGTATGAGTATTGGCCCAAATACGCGACAGAAATGCACTCTGAGCATTTCTTTGAGTGAAGACTGTCACATATCACCCGAAGTGAAACCGAATATAGCTCAAGGAAGAGAACGAAAGGAGCCAGCTCGTCAGCGAGCCACACACCCGAGGCGCGTCCCCCTGAACACTGGCCGTCTGGCGGCTGGCGGAGTCTCGGTTTCAGCAGGCGGTGCCTCGTGCCGCCGCGTCTGCCTCCGTGTGTGTTCCACATTAGCACCGGCTATCTAACAGCACCGGCTGGCCCAGAGCGCTGGTGGTCCGCCCCGGGCTACTCAGGGCCAGCACGCACTCTCACCTCACGGCCGTCTCCTCCCAGCACATCTCGGCACAGCCTGCCCTGTCCTCCACTTCGGCGCCACTCACAATGTTGTAGGACCGATTTCGAAGTAGGGGATGTACTGCACTGTGTTTGATGAGTCAGCGGTTCTCTCACACCGTGGGATGGATTCTGGTACGGGTGACCGCCGTCAGGTTTTAAGATGTCGCGGGGGACACCTATGGAACAGATCTGGTGTCGAGGTTAGTTGAGCTAGACATTGGACCCATGCAACTAGTTCTGTCACATGTCTTAGAAGATTTAGGCACCTGTGTAACATTGATATATAGCTGGGTAGCTGGGTAGCATAGATATTCAAATCACTATGGCAAACGTCGGCCCGGAAGTGAGGCTTTGAACTTGAACTACGACCTTCAAACTTGACATTTGAAATTAAACTCAACATAGCGTAACCTTGGCTATTAGGTCATATATTATCCATGCCTTGGCTATAACTTTGGCTATAACGGCATACTAGGTAAACTCATCTGACCTGGATGAGTGGGGCCAATGACCTTTAAAATACTAGTATGACCTTGAAAGGTGACCTCGAACTATGCGAGGTGACATTGGCTTATCACCCCGATGATATGAAGTTATTACGTCACCTCTCGGTCAACAATGCTGGTGAGCTGGTGCAACCACACGGTTGTGGAAATCCCAAAATATAGGTCTGACTTTGAAAGACTATATGTAAAAAGTACCGTTACACATTTTCACAATTCTTCCACCAATGAGCGCGCTCACTAATTCTCCCAAATCTAGATGAGTAGCGCTTTTTGACTACGAAAAAATCTCCAGCTACCCTGAAAAAAAACAAGTGGGGGTCTACAAGTCCCCTCCAGTTTGCGTGTTAACAGTAAGGTCAATGTGTGGATCCTATGGCACGTTTCACATGTCCACCGGAGGAGTGGTGCCGGAGGTGCCTGCTCAGTATGGGCACTCAGAGTGTTCGAGCAACGGACAATTTCCCTTCTGCCCGTTGGATCCGGGGATGATTAGGTCGACCATATAAGTCATGGCCGTTTGAGGAAGATATTGCACCTTTCTTCATTTTGCTTTTTTATCCATACATACATTTAGAAAACATACATGATGGGTTAAAGAATGAGCAGATGATGAGGTAAAAAATGGAGATGATGAGGTTTAAAAACAATGATGAGGTTTAAAAGATGAAGAGGATTAGAATCCCACACAAAGTGCTACTAGTTCATACGCCGGTTTGACGTCACACTAATTTGAGGACTTTTCATTTCTAACAGAGGAAAAATGAAATGTTAGGCATGTTAGTCATTTTGAGGCAAAACAAGGCCAAACCCATTATTTTCAACATAGATTGACCCTAAAACTACCACAATCTGGAATAGTACCAAAGTGCAACATGCTCTTTAACTATCGGTCTGAGACTCATATAATTTCTTAGTATCACCAAAGCCAAAAAATGGGGGTAACAGGATTTTATATAAGTCCCTTGGGCCCAGGTAAGGGTCATGATCTTTCTTGATTACAGGAGTGACGCATCTCATGCGAATATGTAAAATGTTCTTCCAATGTTAAAGGGAATGTTGCACCTTGGTTGAATCCTGGAGTTTAGTGTAATTAGGGGAACTTTTAGCCGAAAATCAAGGGGGCGTCCATGATTTCTCTGAAAATGCACAATAAGCTCAATATTTTGATTTTTAAAATCCTCCTCTAGAGAATGAAATAAATATCTGCCTGTGGATGATGTCATGATCTGGCAACCACTACCATATTCAATAGACTTCAAGGGCTTCGATTGGCTGATACTCACCGTGACGTCAGCATATGTCGTCACACCAACAGCCATAACAACTGTGGCCTGTTGCTAAGGGTACATGAGGGGTACATTTCAGGTAGGTTTTAGCTTTTTCTACGGAAATCTCGAGTTCCAAGACAAATGATATATTCAGTACTGGGTTTTCCGACTTGCTTTACAACTTGGCTATCTCAGTTAAAATCACGTTATGAAGGTGCCACATTCCTTTAATGTTTATCCTTTAATGTTTATTTTTTCCTGGTTATCGCAACAATCGCTGGGCAAAAGGTGGTTAATGAGCGCCATTATTTTCCCAAACTGCAGTCAAGGGGAGAGCAGAGGGCAAAAGCCCAGCATTATATAACTCTACCATTAAATAACTCACCATTCGTAGCGAAGTGTCCCTGAACTACCAATTCGCGTGTCTCCGTTGTGGATGTGGCTCTCGAATGAATGTGCTAGTGCACCGTTTGGTCGAAGGGCCACTGGACTGCATGCGGCTTTTAAATCCCTTTGTCAGGATTGTATGCCCGTTGTTGTCAGCTTGGGGACCTTGTCACTCGCCAGAACGATTGCAAAAAGCCTGGGCACTTGATACAGAGGTCACTTTGGGCCCACCCGTCGGCAGCTAGTGCCCCACGGTCACTGAAATGTGCACCATTGTCTTACAAGTGCTCTCGGACCAAAAAGACTCGTTGGCTTGAATTCGCCCTGAGTTATTTAAAACTGCCAGATTTGTTTCTACGGACCAGAAAACCCCGGCTACAATTTTTGGTACAAATCCGATAGATGAGGGTGTCATTATTTGGCGGTTTCTTTCCAATACCTACATGGACATGATGGGATGTAACCCTGTGTTGAATGTAACCCTGTGTTCTGTGGTGAGAGATCGCAAGTATAGTGTGTGAGGGAGGTGCTCTGACTAAAGCCCTTAGCGGCTTTTGCGCTAATGCTGCATGCTGCGCGCGTTCAATGGAATGTTCATATAAATTAAATATATTTTGGACTGGATTGGATGGACCCCACCAATCCACTGATACAGTCTTTTAAAGATCATTAGATAGATAGATGAGGCAAAAGTGCGCAGACTAGTCGCTTAATCAGCTGCATGAAATTTTACTTTCACGAGGTCGAGATTAAGATAGACAGCCATGAGCCTAAAAGTCCTCAGCGAATCTTTAATAATCCAAAGTCATGTTTCAAAATCTGAAAATTAAATACCTTCAAAGCACGACCTTTCAAGTCATGCCTCTAGAGCCTGCAGGGGGTGGCAGGTGGACAATCACCCCATTCCATTCATACCTGTAGTCATAAATTGTTGCTGATTGCGAGATAGCCCAGACAGCGGCTCGTTGCAAGAGATGAATGAATGAGAGGATGTCGATACGTCATAACTCGGCGGCATGATTGACAGTTTCTAATGTGGCCACAAAAGGAGGCCCAGTGGGCTCTGACCAGTCATCCGGTACAATTACGGCAACCGGAGATCAAAACGCTTGATCTGCGGGGTAGCAGTCGGCATGAGCGACATTTTTCAAACATTCCGGCGTTGCAGCACGGGATGATTTGATGGAGAATTTGCTAATGCATGAATGAATCATTTGATTTCTGCCTCCGTTAATAATGCATCAGGAAAACGATTTATCTTGATCAGGAGATAGGAGTGAAGGGCATGACTGTAAAAATATATGATATTTGGTTCAGGAAACCAGCAACAGAAAGAGTCGGGTGAATCTAGTTAATAAGAACTGGTGATTAATTCGCAACGACCTTGAACCCGTGACCAGGGGTATGATGATTAATTTAGAATTCGTTACAGGAAAAAAGGCTGCAACAATGGCCGAAACCTCAGCTGGTTCACTTCGGGTAGAATGGGACCAGTCCAGGTTACGTGCAGGGAAAAGGTAACCCCTCAGTCCCCCAGTTTATAATGCAGTCTCGTACTGAAAATTGTGCCTAAAAAGAGAAAAACGTGGGATTTAGTTGTGCAGTGGTGGCGTGTTGGACCTCCATGCCGTTGAGCCAGATTCAAAGCCTAGGGGAAAGGTCTAATTACAATTACATCTGGGCCCATTTAAACTCGGCAGAATCTGCCCACAAAATCTACCGATATTTCAGTCGGTGCAGTTTGCCGTGCCCGACCGAAAACGTAACATTCGACAATCGGTAGAAATCACCGGCAAATTCTGTCGCCAAGCCTATCGGTGAGGTCACCGTGGTCAAGGCTGGCGAGGCGGCCTTTTGGCCAACCAAGGCTGGCTAATTTAGTCTGAGCAGCTGTGTGGATTCTCCCGGCGGGGCCGACTACAAGTAGTATTTCGAATTTCCTTATTAGAAAACTTGTTGCCTGAAAATATTGTTGGACATAAGCAAAATTTTGCATTAGCTCCGTGCGTAATGGTATGCGATATAACCATAAAATACAATTTTTTTAAATACCCCAGAAACCTTTTACAAAATAGGTAGCTGAAAATGCTAAAGTTGTCGTTGCTGTGACTTCCACCTGCTAGGTGGATAGTGTCCGTAAAGGATGAAATAATACACTAACATGAAGCAATCAACATGAACAACACGAGATCACATCCAAGGGCAGTCATGAATATATAAACAACAATAGCACAACTACTCGGCTTGAGGTAATAACACTAAAAACCGTTGCTAACAAACACAAATTACCCATCTGGTTGATATGTATGTGACGTCATGATTACGTCACCGATTCAGTCACTGAATCTGCTCTGTGCTGACCGAGTCGATCGGCGGTCGACAGGTCCGATCGGCAGATCCTGGCAGATTTTGTCGGCAGATTCTACCAATTATGAATGGGTGTCAGGCACTAACTAATCCCTTATACACCCATCCAACAGCGTGTGACATCCAACAGAGTTGGCGACGCCACATCTCAGCCAGGAGTGCGTTGGAAGATCTATAGGTTTTTTAATAGTCAAAAAGATTGAATGAAGAAATTGGAGCCTAGTCAGGGGCAAACAAAAACGTTATACGGCGGTCATGACCCCTTCCCTCAGATGACACTCGCAGTGGTGGATACAAGAGTGGGCTAGGGAGGCCCAAGCTCCTTCCCTCGTAATCTCAGAGTATCTATAGTCGGGGGGCTGTTCAGAGGCTGTGACGAGGAAAGTTCGAGCCCCCTGCCCCTACCCCCTGAAATGAATTCCTGGAGCCGCCACCGAATACAGGGCATGAGCCGTCCTCTGTGACTATTAGAAACAGTCACAAAAACGACAAAACGGACAAACAAAACTATGAAAAAGACTGACATACGTACTGGAAGTCTTAGTCCACGAGATGCTTCTCAACACTTCGCAGTGAAAAGTAATTAAATAACACACAGTCTGCTAGAAAGCAGCAAAGGAAGTGTCTAACTTGTGAAAATTTTTTTGGACATGTGATATATCTGATATTATTCTCACATGGTTCCAACTATTGTTGGCAGGCGGTGCAGAAGTCGCTCACCATTCAGTGCAAGTGCCACGGCGTTTCCGGCTCGTGCAACATCAAAACGTGCTGGCGAGCACTACCACCGCTCTACAGCATCGGGCAGCGGCTGCAGCGCAAGTACAGGAGCGCCATCGAGGTGGCGATGCGACGGGTGGGGCCGCGGTGGGAGATGGCGCCCGCTACCTCCGCCATGGGCCGCTACGGCCAGGAAGATCTCATCTACAACGCCAAGAGTCCCGACTACTGCACCCGGGACGAGTCCTTCGGCAGTCTCGGCACTCTGGGCAGGTGAGGCTCCATCTCAAAGCTAACTGGCCTGACCTGACTGCCACCGTGGCAGCGAGGGCTGAATTTGTACATCCGTGATGTCTCGCGGACGGGGTGTCTTGATGTCTTCGTGCCCACCACGACGTGAATACAGCGGAACTTTCGGTGGCTCTGTTAAAGGTTTTATAAACCGAAATAACACATAGAAAACGGTATCTAAGTTTGACACGGCTACGGAAGATGCTCTCTGACAGCCACGACTGAACAGTCAGACTTGTACCACTGAACAACCATTTTAGGAGCATCGATAGCCCAATGAGTCCATTGTCTAATACGTCGGAAAGGCCCTGCTCCAACCCGAGACCAGCAGTATGGTGATCAAACAGAGGCTTGAAAGTATCGAGCCTTTATTTCGATACATTTTGAAGAAATTACTTTTTTACACTTGTTTTTCTGGTCTGCAACGCGCAGAGTATTTGCAACGTGATGAAAATGGAAGAAGTCGGTGCCAGGTATCCTCATTTTTCGTTATATAAAACTCGTTCTGAAAACCAGCCCTTCTAGGGTGGAACCTCAAATTACCACCAGGCTACCTTGCCGAACTGTGGATACAGATGATTTAACAGATTTCCACCTTCAAGACTGCAATCCAACTTGCATTGTCATTTTGAGTATCGTCGGGCTTCTCCGAAGGGACGTCGTGTTTTTGACGCCGTGAGGTGTAGCGGAAGTCCCGTCGTGGGCGGCGGCAAAATGGCTGCCACAGAGACTGCGTGATGGCGCGAAATTACGGCCCGATTCCGCGCCAAATCTCACGGGCGGTGATGCCGGGCCAGACCGTCCGTGACCGGCAGCCGAAATGGATTCACAGAAGAAACGTCCAGAGCTGCATCTATAATGACGTCTGCCTGCGGTGAATCTCGTAAAATGGCCGGTTGTCAGGAGCTCCCCCGGCCCGCCTGGGCGGGCGCCAGCCATCCAGCTTCGTGGAATGGCGCTGAATTAGCCTACTCTATCGTAGATGTTGAACCGTCCACTGAATGAGAAACTGTTTCGAAAAAGGGTAGGACGAATATCTTAAAAATCGACCGTGTGTAGCCATTGTTCATTTGACCCATCAGCACGAAGTACGGGACTCTGACAAGCGCCAGGGGCTGCAGACCTGTTTTGTCCGTGTCATCAACATGTCCACTTTTCGGGGAGAGTTAGTTGGGTCCCCACCCCACTGCTGCCCCTGGGGAACTTAAAACAAAATAAGCAGCTATGGCATTACCATCAAATAGCCCAAGCCAAGCTCTCCGTTCCGTGCCAGCACGGCAGGGACTTTTAACCAATACTTTGCCAAGTTGGAAAGCACATAACTACCGAAATGACGAACTCGAACACAAGCGACCATATATGAAGGCGTTTGTCCGATGCAGTCAGCCACAGATTAACAGTTCGCTCCACCACTCTGCAAGAGCTTGGCCATGCACTAAAAAGCATGAACAAGTGGAAAACAGTTGGACCTAGAGACGTCAGTTTAGAGATCCCGAGAAAACGTTTCCCTGCTATAATTCCTTACCCACAACACAACATCAACTACTTCCTCACTCCTGGGTCACCTACGGACCTATATGGAAAGAAGCAACAATATTGCTTGCCTAACCTTAAAGTGGAATTTGAGGCTGAACTTCTCACTCTATCAAAATGGTTCCAAAACATTTGGTCTGAGGCTTGACCCGACGAAAATCGACCTCATTCTAATGGGCACACCAACAGCGACCAAGAAAAGCCAAGACCTTGGAGCCAACATGTCAGGCTTCTCTCTGAAACAGGGAAATTAACAGTTCTTGGGGTGCTTATCGACAATAATTTGGGCTGGGAAACACGGTCAACGAAGACCATTGGACGATGCTGTGGCATTCTGGTTGCCGTGAACAAGCCACATCATATTTTCCCCAAAGGGGACACTTAAATCTCTGATCGAGACACTGGTGCTGCCCCATGTGTGCTGCTGCCTGTCAGCTGGGACACCTCCACTGTTCATCGGCGGTAAAGAATTGGCCGAGCATTTAACTTTGCGGTTAGCAATGTCACCGGTATCTCGATACGACCACGTTCCAAGATCTCGGAACGAACTGGGATGGCTCAGAACCGATGAGCTGATCCAGCATCACGACCGCGTAACGATTCGCCGAATTCTTAACGAAGCAGGCGGACCGATACCTATAAAACGACTCATCAAACGGAAGAACGAAATACCATACAGAAACACAAAAACTTCAGCCGACACGACCCTAATAGAAACAGCGGAAAGGAGAGCTCCGCACCTGGAAACGGCAGACAGTTTGTGAGTGAAGGCTTGAAACACCCTCCTTGTAGAGGCCCGTCTCTGTAACCGACGGAAGGCCTTTAAACGCGGAACGATTTTTTTCTGCCATACACCGCATCATAACGATTTTACCACTGTAAAAACAGATGATCGACAATCATATTACCTTATTAATATTGCATTAAACCCTAATCAGATTCATCACCAAACGCCATTGGATCACAAAAAGTATTTTGCTCCACTCCTTCGTCATCACTGTCGTCTGCTGATTCGTCCGCGTCGCACGCGTCAGCTAGTCTGGCAGTTGTATTTCTGATTATAAGTGCTGACTGAAAAGCCATAGCTTCAGTGGATGTAAACGCCACGCTGTAATAAATATATTTCACGCCCAACAGCGGCGTCCTGTGAGAACGATAACTACCTTTTCTCTATTGTTCTAGAACACGAAACAAGTGAGCCCAGTCAAACTCAAATGAATGATGATCGATCTGAGCATTTGAAATTGTTTTCAGATCCGGTCGATACTGGCACTGGACAGAGGTTGATTCTGTATGACCCATTGCAGGGTGTATCAGTTGAAAGATATCTTGAGAATCGAATCTGCACCGATGCCAACGGCGCACGTCGCAGGCATGAGCGGTACAGGTGACGACAGCTGACTGCCATCAACGGCATGGCTAAGCCACCATGCACGACCAACAGGGGCCACCTATACAAAGGGGCCTGGCAGCGCGACCCAAAAATCACGTAATCGTCTTAAAACAGCAGCCAGACACAGCGCCAGATGCCTGTTTTACCGTTTTGGCGGGCCGACTCTGAGCAGCGCATGGCGGCCGTTTTTGTGCATCTGAGCCAGGGTGCCCGCCGCGTGACTGCGATCGTTAACTGTGGCTGGATCCAGCCACAAAACCGCCCGGCGCCGGCTGCGGCCAAACCGCGCCGATTTGCGCCGCTTCCGAGATCGACGCTGACGGAAAACCATCGGCTCTGGGGGCGTGACGTCGCCCAAATTACAGGCCTGGTGTCGCCAGACCGACGGACCTAATGCGAATCTAATAGGTCAAATGGGTGGCGGGGCCAGGCCTGACGGGCGCCGGTGTCATCAGTGTCATTATTAAAATCGGCGCAGCAGTTTCTTGGGTGCGAAGGTCATCTTCAGCTGAAGCCTCACCTGTTTTCAGCGAGACGATCTTCTGTCGGCCTTGGCGTTCAGAACATCACGCTTCTGAGCAGAACGTGAGCCCTGCCTGTACCGCCTCAGACCAGGAACGAGCCCACACATTGCTCCAAGTGGCTCAGTGGCCCTCCGTGCACCTTATTTAATGTCTCTCGCTCACTTAGTACCGACCTCATCTTGCGCATGCAAAGGCGAATCACAAATGCTGTGAGATCCTAAGCCCTGATTGCAAACATTGCAATAGTCTGGTTCGTTCCAGCCAGGTTGCCGTTTTCCACTACCATTAAAGGTAAATACGTTTATTTCCTCTGGGTCGTTCCCATTCACAGCGTTTTTCTGCTCAGGGTCACGAGCTTGAACCACCTGAGCAGGATTTGGTACTGTACCCAATGTCTAAACGTATTACTTACTCCCCTTTTCCTGTCACGCTAATGATATCAGTAATTGGTGAGTCGTTAAGAGTCCAAACACTGTTGGCAAAAAGTCGTAATTAATGCAGATACTTATGCACTTTTTAAGATCAAAGAACAAAAACTTCATGTAATTTGTAAAGATACTTTACAAATTTTCCATTTGTTACCTAATCGATTTGCCCTATTTTTCTAGAATTACCACAACAATGTTTGCGCTTGATCATGCAAGGAAGCAATAAAATTTTCATGTCTGCTTCCTCCCTACCCCTAGCAAGTGTGAGAGCTGTTGGCAGCAGCATGACCCTAACTATTAAAGTCTCACTAAATTCCACCGTTAAAATGCATAAAAGCGAATTTCAGTGCTAACACGTCACCTAGGAATAGAGCCCCATTAGCAATGGTGTTCCGTATTCGCGAGTGCAATTATAATGTGCACCAGATTACTGAAGAGAAAAATTTCTAATACCTCAGAAAAGAGTCTACGCCTCATGCCGCTCAATATTCATTTAAGATCCGTCGAAGTGCTATCAAAAACTGTCTGATACGTTGCCGCTATCCCATATCTCCCCACATCACACATGTTTCATCCAGCATTCAGATTTCGCTACCACAGGCGGTTCTGCAGTCCCTGCCCTGCTCGCTAGTTTCCCAGTCACGAGCAGGCGGCTCCACTAATAGAGGCATTCTGGTGTCTCGTTCCGGGTTGTGCGAACCCCCGGCAGACATCCTCGTAAGTCTCCGCCTAGGGCCCAGCAGCGATGCACGGCCTTCCACTGGGGGTCGGAGATGATGCTCCATGTGTCTTCCATGCCCAGAGGCGCCAGCACCCTTGTCGACGGCTCACACGGGGTAGTGAAAGCCGATTATCATTGCCTCCTTTCTGCTGTAATGCAACAAACGCGCCACAGAGGTGTACTTTTCCATGGCAAGGCTCCCATGCTCACTTGACCACCGTGGCGACGCCCCTGCCGGCGATGCTGTAGTTGAACTAAGTGGCTGCACTAAACGGCAGGCTGTCAGCACCCGATACCACTGGCGTCGCCAGCTTATTCAAATCAAATTACGACCCGACGGCCGCCGGCACAATTGCAGTTCACTGCAGTGGCTAAACGGTTCCAGAAATGACAGAAAATTATAGCCTGCCGCGGTGGCGGCTGCACGCGATCTCAGCGGAGCCTGCACTGCAGCGCTGCAGAGGAGAGTCGGGCCAGACTGACGGGCCGGAGACGGCCAGCGCAGCGGGGAGGGCTACTGCAGACCCGGGGTCACACCGCCGGGTCACGTCAGACTCACAGCCTGGAGACGAGTGCTGCGGGGAGAGCTACTGCAGACCCGGGGTCACACCGCCGGGTCACGTCAGACTCACAGCCTGGAGACGGCCAGTGCCGCCGGGAGAGCTACTTCAGACCCGGGGTCACACCGCCGGGTCACGTCAGACTCACAGCCTGGAGACGAGTGCTGCGGGGAGAGCTACTGCAGACCCGGGGTCACACCACCGGGGCACGTCAGACTCACAGCCTGGAGACGAGTGCTGCGGGGAGGGCTACTGCAGACCCGGGGTCACACCGCCGGGTCACGTCAGACTCACAGCCTGGAGACGAGTGCTGCGGGGAGAGCTACTGCAGACCAGGGGTCACACCGCCGGGTCACGTCAGACTCACAGCCTGGAGACGAGTGCTGCGGGGAGAGCTACTGCAGACCCGGGGTCACACCGCCGGGTCACGTCAGACTCACAGCCTGGAGACGAGTGCTGCGGGGAGAGCTACTGCAGACCCGGGGGTCACACCGCCGGGTCACGTCAGACTCACAGCCTGGAGACGAGTGCTGCGGGAAAGGGCCCCGGACTGACCTCACAGGCTGCTCGCGGCTTTGCTGAGGTCCCAGCGATCGTAAAAATGTCTGAGGGTTACTAACGCAATTGTAAACCACATCTGTGTCACCACGAACGTTGAGGTTTAGAACAAACAAAGGAAAAAATGGAGCACATGCCGGGAGCTCTGAGCCGTTCTGAATGACACTCAGAATCTATTCCACCGAACTAAGAACCTATTCCGACGTGCTTAGAATCTATTCCGCACCCTGAGGCGTGCATGAGAGGCTGAACAAACCGACAGTATTATCTCTTTGTGGTGGATATCTGAAATATCATATACATTTCCAAAAATGTAACTTTTGAGGCCCAAGATCCCTAGATGACTCAATCTTCTTTTGTTCCCAATATCGTTGGTGAGTTGGCAGATTTTTTACCTCTGGCTGCAGTGTTGAGTGAGGGCCAGATCCAGGGGCAACGGTAGAGGTCGGAAAATTGTCTAAATGTCGCCAACAGAATTCCAAACCAGGTTGTGTAACCAAGAACATTGAGCTTTGGTACTAAAAGGGGATTATTTCTCAGACTCTTTGAGTCTTCTTAAATCTTAGATGGCGTATTGGCAAACTGAACGTCACCCTCCCACGCTCAGGTATACACGATCTTGCTTGTTTTGTCACAGAATCTACGTATAGGTAGAAGTATACTTCTGTCACCAACATTTTTGGCAGGTTGGCATACTTTTTCGACCTTTGAGCGAAGAAAACAGAAGACACCCTCCCACCCCCAATCGGGCATCGGGACCCCTTCACTGAGCCTTGTCGCCCCTCAAATCCCATCGACCCCCCCTAGAAACTTCGCTTCCTATTTTCTCCCCAAGGATGCGAAGTCGGCACCCTTGCAATGCAATATGGCTCTTCATGTCATCCAAAATTGGAAGCAGGTACTGCAAGGCCTTTATTTCTCGCCCTTTCATCTGATATGATCCTCTCCAGAAAATTGTTTTCGGTACGACTTAAAGACAAAATAATGGCATAAATTTCAGACGACTTGGGGGAAAATTTGGTCCCCAGCCCCAGATCTTCGTCTGTTGAATACTTATTTACAGGGAGAGAAAGTGATTGTGCTGAAATCCGCACCACACGATGAGGCCGTGTTAATGGGTTAGCAGTGCTCTGCTCAATCAGCATCAGGTTACGCCTGGGAGTCAGCTCAGCTTTGCCCCGGAGCGGGCAGCGGCTCGGCCTGGCCACAACAGCGCAGTGGGCGGTGTGGGGTGGTGCTGGGCTGAGCGCGTGCCCGCTGCTGCGGCTGCCGACAGGCCGGAGACACGGAGGGCCGCCGGGCAGCAGCGGTGAGAGCGGACGTGGCGAGAGTGGGCAGACTGATGGTGATGGATAGGCAGCCGAGATAGATCTCAGCAGATCTCCACACAGCACGCACGCCCAAACAGCTGCGCCCGGGCAGAACACTCCGCTGCAGCGGAGCACTCCGCTGGTGTGGTGCATGGATCGCCACGGAAGCATCGAGGTGTAGAGTCGAAACGGTAACCAATCGCAGGAGCTCACAATTTGGCAAAAAGAGCAGAAAACCGTTGCATCCTGATTAATGTTAAGAAAATTATGACACCGCTGTTCATACGCGTGAGAGCAAAGACTTTTAACTGAAGCGGAAGCGGAAGGCTCTTCAGAAGAAAAATGTATCAAGCTTTTAGGTGTTTTTTTTTCAAGAACATATACCTGTTTCTATAAGATTCAAGGACAAACACACCTTTGTTTCCTATGGATGCCGAAAATAAGTCTCCATCGTCAATATCTAGCCATTCGGAATTTTTTAACCCTCAGACTCAGCTGTGGCTTGCACTTCTTTACCATATAGTAATTGGAACTAGAACACCAGGGTCGCTCGGTTCTCTGAAGAAGATGACTACGCTGCAGTCAATCCAGCTGATGGCGGTGCGGTAGAGTAGGGTGCGCGCGAATCCACAGGCAAGTACAACTGCAGCCCAAGAGAGTAGAGAAGACACCCGGGCCCGTGTTCTCGGGGAGGCCTCAGCTCTCGGAACTGAAATTAACTTTCATCGAGACCCCGTTTTAATATTAGCTCTGCACGAAAAAAATAGGGAAATGGGAATACATTAACACGCATCGGTAGGAGTGTAGGTACACGGGGGAGGTAACTACACCCCCTCCTCCAAGGTTTTAGGCGGATGGTCGGTGAGGCTTCGAGCCGTACTTGGTATATCTGTTATCTGGTGTTTTTTTCAACTCGTAACAAAATATTAGGTCCACGCCATATGAGGTCAGGTCACCAGTCTACAAGATATAACCTAAATAAATATTGAGGCGCGACAATAAGGGCAGAAATAATCTTTCCATCTGAGATTCACATCGCATTAGAAGATCACCCGAACAGCAATTTTTTTGTAACGGGATTCTTTATATCGATAAATCGGAGTCACGGCGGGATTATAACCTCTCCATCGGAATGGATGGGGAAAGTGGATAATTCAATAACTTTCCATGAAAATGGCAATAGAGCGTGTTTTTCCGTCATCTTGCTTCGCTTGTCACTGCAGTTCGAAATATATTCATTAGGTATGACCTATTGTGACTTTGGCATGAACTTTGGTCAGTCAGTCCAGGTCAGTTTTCGGTTCTAACCTGACCAGGTCATAAGATACACAATTTAATCGGGCCTGACGAGAGGATTCCAACATAACTTTTAGTTTTATAACTTTACTTTTCAGTGGTTACGACACAAAACGCAAGTTTCCATCGCATTCCTCTGAGAGCATACTTTGACCTTTAGTTACCTGAAAAGTGACCTAGTCATAAAATGGTATGTAAAATTTCTGATGGGATCAGGACAGAGTATATAACATTGTCTTTCTCCCTTTTGTTGCCTATCATTGTTGCTGAGATCGTACAGAGGCGGGATAGGTACCTACCGTGTGTTAGCGTTGTTTGACGTCTCCGCGTGAGTGACTTACTTACTTACTTATGGCTTTTTATTAGGCGTTCTGTGCATAGCACTTTGCCCGCCTCTAAAGGAGTGTGTGGAGAATTTTAGAATTTAGTGTGAGGGCAAGCTACGTTAGTCTGTTAAAGCAATGGGAGTTATTTCAAGTAATGGGTTGCAAGATGTTTTAGCTTGCAAATGGACGGTCGGGCAATGGCATAGCCATGCCAAGGGAGGTCTTTTAATAAGTTTAGACCCGCAGAGTGCGAAGGTTGTTTCTTGGTTGAAGACCTTATAAATTTAGAGTTTGAAATTTAGAATTTGAAATTTAGAATTTGGAATTTAGAATTTGGAATTTAGAATTTAGAATTTTGTGTGTCAGCTATTGATGTCCGCTTGTATACGTTACTCGAAAACCTCCGTTAACTCAATAATTTCGTATTTTAGAAGTGCGCTAAACACCTGGCCAGGTGCCGCGAATTTACCCTGCAACCCGGAGGTGAAGTTGCAGCTCCCTCTTTGGCAGCCGCCGCGCAAGAAAGAAGTGTGAGGGATAGTTGATTGTTAGTAAGAGTATAGGTGTGGTTAGTATAGACCCGCATGAAAGGTATCACTGCGGTGAAGAAATCTAACCTATCTAACCTAACCTGATTTCAAGTTAGCCTAACATAACCTATCCTTAGCCTACAATGAACCATTTAAAGGTTACAAAACTATTGCTTAAATTTCGCAGTGGATCATCTATGATTGGAAAATAGGCAAGTCCTACTTTGGGGTGCCATGCACCCTCCATCATATATACTGGGAGGGTGATTTATAGAAACTTCTCTAGCCCAGAGTCCTTTAGGAATGTAAAGACTTTTTCGAGTAGCTCAGGATGGTCGTCCCCGGCGAGTTTTTAGGTCTACTGGGATGTTTTGGATTCGGCGTAATCTAGCATGGGTTGCCGATGGGTATTGTGCTGGGGACAATCGATGAGAATGTGATAGATTCTCCATTGTCGGGTACCACGGTACCCGCGTTCCAATAGGCATTTAATTTTGTTGTCCATTTCTGAGTCTGGTTGAATAACCTCGCGGCGACTCTTTTGGTTTGAACTGGGCCGTGCCGATGTTAGGCTTGTATAGAATAGGTGGGCGTGTTTTTGTCGTCATTTTGAATTTGCTTCCGCGTGAGTGATGTCTAACGTGTCTTTGGTGGCATTGGCAGTGTCTAACGCGTCTCTGAATGTATCAGTTATTTTTTTCAGAAGTGGTCCCTAACGCGTCTCTGAATGTATTGTTGGTGTATGCCGCGTCTCTATATGTATTAGTGGTGTCTACTTGTCTATGTATGCATTAGTGGTATCTAGTGCACCTCTATATGTATTAGTGGTGTCTATCATAACTCCGTATGCATTAGTGGCATCTATGCCTTATATGTATTAGTGGTGTCTATCATAACTCCGTATGCATTAGTAGTGTCTAAAGCACGTCTGCTCCGTTCGGCAGGCAGTGCAACGCCTCCTCCTCCTCCCACGACGGCTGCCAGTCCATGTGCTGTGGCCGGCCCTACAACACCTTCACCGTGGAGAAGATTGAGCGCTGTCACTGCAAGTACGTCTGGTGCTGCTACGTCAAGTGCAAAACCTGCAAACGCTGGGTGGACGTTCACGAGTGCACGTGATTGGGAGTGCCGGCGATGACAGCGACAGTCGGCGGGCACCGGTGACAGTGACAGTAGCAATCGGCGGCCGCCGGGAACAGTGACAGTGACAGTCGGCCGTCACCGGTGACAGTGACAGTATGGCAGTGACAGAAGCCAGTGTGCGCGAGGATGCTTGAGAAGGTGCAGTGGGAGGCAGACGGCCTCTGCCTCAGGACTCGGCAGTGACATTCGAGAGAGGCGCAGACCTACTCCCGACATGACACAGACTTGGAGCTCTTCCACGCAGGGGAAAATATATGAACTCCATCAGATAGGAGTATTTATGTGTGATTTTCGTCTTCCAGTGATTCCATAGTTAACTTGGAGGGCTAGAGGCTGGTGCTGTTACGGGATGTGGGGGAGGGGAAATCTCTGCTGCCACGTGCTGCCAGGCGTCGCCTTTTTTATATTAGTGGATGAAATGTTAAACACGGGCCAAGATCACATTAAAAAGCAGATGTATGAAACACAGATCCCGGTCCCGACCTAAGAAGTGCAGGATTTTTGTCGAGGACAAATCACGGCATCAGAAATTATGCCTTCACCTCTGTCAATGGCCTATCATCAACATGTTTCTACAAAGGTCCGGAGGCAGATATTCAAGGTGATAAGCACCAGTTTATCCACGTGACGCCATTTTCGTGTGGGTTCTTTGTCGAAAAGCCTGAGGGTGCCTAGCAGGAAAAGTGGAGCAACATAAAGGGCGTAAAGGCGTTGTTACATGGGGTACGGCCCATGCATGTTCGGGAGGAAAGTGCTACTAATATCAAACATCTAACGATGAAGTTTTAAAACTGGGATGATCATTCAACATCCTGGAAATTGACTACTCGCACCTGTTTTAGCATCGTATGGGGTACATCCCACTGCTTGAAAACACCAAGAGAAACTAGAGTTCGAAATTAGGGTGTTGCAGAATTTTAGCCTGAAATAAAGGCCATGTAATAATGCAAAATCAAAGGCCTTTATTGGGTAGGATTTTCAATGGACTTTATGTTATCCTTAATCTTTGATAGAATTCTCCAAAGGTATTTGTAGGTCTGATATTTCTTTGAAACTTTGAGAGTGTGCAGGACTGGACCATTTTCTTGAACCAAAGCACTTGCATAGTTTAAGCATTCCCACCATACATCCATGCAGACGAAAATGACTTACTTGCCAATAATGAAAATCGTACAACAATCCACACTGTGTTTTTGGAGGATGGAATAGAGATGGAATGGACGCGAAGTGTGAAAGTGAAGTGTGACATAAATTGGACGTAACGACAAAAAATCACAACACAAACAAAAATTAGATTCTGTCAATATACTGTATCTCGATTTACTGTGATGTTAAAACTTACAAAATGAATGTGCACGGACGGTATTGAATCAAACTCGCTCGGACTTAATCCACAAGGCTTTTTAACCGTGATCTACAAGCTTTCGGTCTGTTACACAGACCAAAAGCTCTGACCTGATGAAAACACCTAGTGGAGCAAGTACGAAAGAACTGAATCCCAACATCCAAACTCCGCAACATATCTTTTCAAGACAGTCTATATAGCGTAACTTCCGGTGACTGTCTACGGGCACCGTAGAGTGTACAGTTCAGCCGAAACCCCTGGCTTGTGGCGTACACCCACAGCCGTGTGACGCCTGAGCGGTCAGTCTGGTCGGAGCGGTAGTTGTGACAGCGCCAATCCCACGTCACACCCCAGCTTCCCGTCCCACGGCCCACCGGATATTAGCCCATCACAATACTGCGCCGGCGATTTCACGGCCGGCTCGGCTGTACCGTAGCCGTCGAGAGGCCGCCTGCGCGGCCGCGCCTTTTGTGCGCACTGCCATTGTTTGTGCGGCGTTTTTACTCGCGCAGTGGCAGCGCTGGCAGTCGCGTGAAAAACGCAGGCCGGCCGCGGCGCCCCAGCAGACGTGTTTTCACGGCCCACCATAATTAGGGAGGTCGGCGCAGCCGGCGCGAGAATTATATCGACGGTAATGAGTGTTTGTGGCCGCGTTCGTCCGGCAGCGCGCGCGCGCGCAAGAACGTCCGCCCGGCGTGGTGTCGAACGCCACCGGCCGCGGCCGGCGACGCGGAGCCCGCGGGTACGGGCAGGGCGCACACCCAGCCGCTGTGTAACCGATACTTAAACCTTTATCGTCCAAAACATGGCCGGCTGGAAGCCCGCCCCCGTCCACTTCCCCGTTGGCACGGATGCCCCCGGTTCGCCCTCCACAGTTTGTCACCACTGAGTTAGCGGGGCGGATAGTCTGGCCTGGAAACTCGGCCGTGGCCCCCGGGTCGGCGGGCACGGCCAAAGGCAGGGAGCAAGGACCTCTTCCGCCGGCCGCCCGATTGCCCCACACTCTGGCACACACTCCAGTACAGCACAGACCACTGTGTATTTCGCTCGACAGTACCGGCACCTCACGGACACCCCCCCTCAGAACACACCGACAAGCACGCGACCCGCCAGCTAAGTGACACCATCATCGTGCCAGAGACGACACCCCACCATGTCCGGGCTCGCACGGTAAACCCTCAGCAGCCGCCTACCCCGCGCCGGCCCCGGAGGCGGACGTTCGAAGGCCGGCCCGCAGACGATTATACCTTACACGGGTCTGGTGATGCAACGGGCGCAGAGCGGCGATCGTACCCGCCGGTGGTAGGAGAGCCCGCGCATGAGGGGGCAGCTGAAAGGGAGCGCCCCACTCCGACTAGCTGAACATCCCTTGGAACATGAGCCTTTGGAACAGGTTTATAGTTGGCATCGAAATATCTGGAGTAGCACAGTTCGCGGCAAGCGGCGGAGAGACGGCGGCTCTAAACTCTGCAGTCGGTCCCGCACAGAACATCACAAGCTACAATCACCTCACCACCCGAAACCGAACACAAACACCGCCACAAACACACACGCACAAGCCCGGCTGAGTGGTCTGCTAGATCTGCCGGCGGTATCACAATAGACGGAGGATCGCTCTCAGGCCCACTGCCACAATGGCCGGCGCACCTAACAAACACGCACACACACGCACACAGATCGCTCTGTTCAAAGCGAGGTCTAAAACGGAGAGCAGTGCGGGTTATAGCAGCCGGCGGCCGAGAGCGGTGGAGGCCGCGAGGGATGCTCAGACACGGAGGCTCTCGAGGTCAAGTCGGCGCGCAACTTCAACAGGTTTGGTATCCACCACCAGAAGAGAAATGCTTGTGATTGGTCCACTAGAAATAAGGCCGTGTTGGAGGTGTGGGCCTCGTTATTCAAAACAAAAATTTTACGCTCCGTAAAATGTAGAAAAAAGGTGGAACTGAGCAGCATTACAAAACCAGATGTGAGAACATGGAGCCATATACAATACATGATCACTATCTCAACGTTTGGTGCATCGTCAAACCCCAACATTTATTATATATCGACGTTTACGATTAAACACCCCACCGGTCTATTGTCGGATGGGAGCCAACACACGCGTGAACAGTTTGTTTCACATTGAGCTGACGTAAGGTGGCTCATCGCTGAACAACAACAACACAACCCATCAGCTTTCCAACAGAGTGACATAAAAAACAATGAATAAGCATCCTACAACGTCACCCTTGTAGACCGTGCAAAATCCCACCCTCCTCAGCGGCCCACCCAACCTGCACATTGCAAACGACCTTCGACCAGCGGACCATCCATGCACCCTCCCCATAGCAACCCCGCTACCCCGCTATCAGTCGCCCGGCAGGGGCCGTGGAATCGACTACAAAACAGTCCAGACCGGGTCCGACGGCGGCGAAGCGAGGTCAGTTGGGTGACCCAAGATTTGCATCGGACGGCGCTGCGGAGCTTGAGCCGGCTGAGGTCAGAGGTCACCGTACGCCGCGACCGCACCGCCCACTGAGAGCAGCCGCCGGACAGCCGACTGCGCCGGGTCTGACACGGGTCTGACACGGGTCTGACACAGGTCTGACACAGACAGCTGAGTCTGACATGGACACAGCCTCGGCCAGAGCTGAGCACCCGCTCCACAGCCAGTTCGAGAGAGGACCGGCGCCTCGGCCCGAACATCCGCTCAGGGCCCAGCTCGGTCAGACACACCAACACTCGCCCAGTGAGACATTACTCAGTGACACAGTGACCACACTTCACTCAGTGACAACTGACGCTCGCTAAGCCATGACCTGGTGACACGAGCATAGCTGTGAGGCTATCACACAGGGACGCGCGTGCCGCCGGCCGTGCTGGTGCACCGACCGAGCCGGCGCAGGTCCCGTCAATGGCACTAGAGACCGGCGACCTCATAGCTCGCTGTGCGAGTGGCCCGGCCGTTGTGACGCCGACGACGGCTCTGAAACAGACGCAGAGGGATGGTGTCAGCCAACGAACACGGTCGCCTGACAGTACCTCGGCACGCCACACTGTAATAACCTCTCAGTGGAGAGTAGATAAGAGGAATTAGCTCTTCCGTTGCAATGACGAGGACGATCTCTCTCTCTCTCTCTCTCTCTCTCTCTCTCTGTCTCTGTCTCTGTCTCTGTCTCTTCTTTCTCTGTTCTTCTCTGTCTCTGTCTCTGTCTCTGTCTCTCTCTCTCTCTCTCTCTCTCTCTCTCTCTCTCTCTCTCTCTCTCTCTCTCTCTCTCTCTCTCTCTCTCCTGTCATCGGTAGCGGCAAAACCCCGTCTCCTCCCGCTCCACCGGCGGCCTTTATCGCGCAGACACCGTCGCCGGTTTAGCGAGTCGCTAAAAACGTGCGGCTCCGGCGGATTGGAGCGGCGCCGTAACGCCCAAACGTCACGCTGCCGTCAGCACACGTCACGCGAGCGTCACGCCGCGTTACCGGACGTCAGACACCACCAATCAACACACGTCGCAGGGCACGCCCCAAACAGACGGTTGAATAGCCAGAAATGATAGGTCCGTTACTACACACATTCAGGGCTTGGTAAAAAGAAGCAGAAAGGCGACCAGAGAATGGGCGGTGTGTAACCCTTTGATAGCCCTATATATCTAGTTTAAGCTGTCCGAGATTGTTCGTTATAGACAGCAGAAAATCAGGAAACAGTTCAATACATAAACGCATTATTTAGCAGTGAAAGGGGGGTAATATTTTGTTTCACTGGCGGGGGTGATAAATTATTCAAGTCAAAATTATGAAAATGCCACTCCCGCGGATATAGTTCTTGGAATTTCTGCACAACACGATTCTACGCTGTAAAAACCCTCCCTTTCATGCGTGAAGGTCACATATCCTGCACCGCAGTGCATACCGCTGCAGCTACCAATCGGCAGCCCAAATATTGTAACATATTGTAGTGGTCTTCTGGGACAAGGATGCCCAATTAGACATTACCTTTCAGATAGGTAGCATAATTTTGGCAGGGATGTACACATGGTAGATAATTCCGGGTGTTTCTGAGAGAAACTTCCCATGTTATATATTCCGATCTTTCCAAATCAACTTCCCATACATATGGTGTATTACAATTATAGCATAACAGAAATTATTTCAATGTTTGTATATTTGTTCAATGTTCCAATATTTTGATTGTAGCCAAGCGAACCGTTTCCGACACTTAGTACAGAAAATGAGGTCCGTGGAGAAGTCTATACCGATGCACCGATACTTCAGACGGGCTGAATGATAGTCTTGGGGAAAGGCGCGCTGAATACAGCAACTTAATCACGATTCTCGAACGGTCTGGGGTCCCTCGAACGGTGGGATACCAGCAGGGACATGCACTAGAGATGAAAGGCATTCAAAGGCATACCTCTAGCCCCCTCCCCCCCACCACCTCATCTCCCGCAAGCCGAAATTTCCCCAAGGATAGAAAGCAGACTGAGAGGGTAAGTTCGCAAGGACAGTTTGCCACCTTGCTCGACATTTGACTCTCATACTCTGCAATGCTAGTTCTCTGTCGCACAAAAATATTCACCAGTCGGCACCGAGGTCAACAGTTTTGTTTGATATAACAGCCATAAGCAATAAAATATCACAATAATGAAATTCCTTACGGCTTTGTTCACTGGGACGACTGAGATAAACACAAAACGTTAACTAGGTCAGAGACGCTTGCAAAAACGTTAAGCGTAGGCAAGAAGGCTTTGGTTTGGGAGATGCCACTTCTTAAGTTCAGTTTATGAACAAATTTATCCGATGGTGTGAAATCACCAGTGATAACTTCTTCCTCACGAAGCAGTGAACTCTGTGCTATTCTCTTTGAAGGCTTGCTCGAGCTTCACATCGGGCTCACAGTATGGGGTGAACTCTGGACGAAAAGTTGCTGGCGTCTCTGGCCCCGGCGCCGGTCTGTGTTTATCTCAGTTAACAATGTCATAAGCAGAACTCTCACCATGATGACATTCATAAATGTATCATCCAACACAACTACTGGCCTTTGTGCAGGTCGACAAATCTTTCCGGGCCGTTAAGTGCCAACATTGCAGAGCGCGAAAGTCCGATGTGGATCAAAGTGCGAATTGTCCCTTCAAACTATACATCTAGATCCACTTTCTACCCATAGAATTTCGGCATGGAGAAAGGCATGGCCTTCTGTCTCCTATGTTGCTTCTCTGAATGCCTTTTTATGACTATCGCACGCCCCGACTGCTATCATGAGGGATTACCAGGGAATCGTGACGGAAGTTTCTGCATTTGGCACACTTTTATCCAGCATTACAATATCGCCCCACTAAAACGTCGATCTAGATCCTCCTATGTAGCTTATTTTTCCAGGTCAGTGCCTGAAAAGGGATTTATTGGCTACAGAAAAATATATCGTGTTGAACTTGCCGCCTATGCTTAATCGCAGTGGTGGATCCAGGACAACATTTCGGAGGGGTCGGCGGGCAGAGGTCTCGAGCATCCTCTGCCATTGCCTCGGACAACCTTCGGCTGTGTATTAACTATAGGCACTCTGACATTACGGGGGGGGCGGTGGGGGAGAAGTTGGTCCCCTGACCCCCCTGTATCTGACACAGCTTAATCGTAATATTTCGCACGTAAGTGTCCATGGAAACACCTCACATTTTCTGACGGGTACGTCCCTGACAAAATTATATTTTCCTCATTAGAATAATGCAAAAATTATAGTTTTCATCCCAGAGAATTCCTCAGCAGATCCTGACTCCCGAGCCGGTACACCTGGCCAGCCAAAAATATCACAGGCGTGTTCTGGTCCGTCGATCAACATGTTTGCAAAGTTTCAAGAAAATCGGAGACATGAACCTGTAAAGCATCTCCTGGAATATCCTACGGAGCGCGTTAATGAGAGCTGGAAAAATGGCATTGCACAAATATACTTATAACTTTCCAAGGACATTCCAAAACACAGAATTTCCATAATTTTGACTTCTGACATTCATCACACCCGCTAAATGTAGCATACATTCTAGACATTTTCGGTACCAAAACAGTACCACCATTGCTCTCCCGCATCGCAGTGATGCAGCGGGCCTAAAAACGGGACGAAAATAACGAAAATGACTTTCTAGAATTGATATCAAATGTATGCAATGCGTTTGAGAATTGTTTGGAACCTGGAAAACCATATTTATTTTCTTCCTCTAGCGTACCACATTGGTTTCACAGGAGCTGAAACTTGAAACTTATTCTGCCTCGCTAAATACGGGTATCTGGCCAGAAATAGTAGCGTGATCTAAAACGTTAATAACAGGTGTTCACACCTCGCCATCCATAAAAAACGTATACTACCGTAAGGCTTGGGATGTTTGCAACCTTCTGGTTACAAAAATACGGTTCTAGCTTCTCCGAAGAATGCAGTGAATTTGTTTTAATAGACATATGTTTCGGAACTAAAATTTATAACATACATCATATTTCCTTAGGCTGGTAAAAAAGAAACAGCCAGTATCAGCTAGAAAATCATACCATGTATTTTGAGAAGTGTCTTCTTTACATTGGTGGAATCTGTAGGTCAACAACCGACGGCCAAAAAATGATCACAGTTTTAGCGAGCGCATGTTCTACCCGTAGTCGCCGGGCGGTTGTGGCAATGACGCGCGCGGCATCCACCAATTGATGCGTATTATTTCCTTTCTCCAATCAAATGACACATTTTAAAGGAGGAAGGGGGTAAAAAATCACAAAATATGCGTAACGTTATTAATGGACGGCCTCTAATTGAAGGAGGCAACAAAGTTGAGAAGGAGGAGGGTAAATTGAGACAACAAAGCATGTTGTTCAATAGTTATTGGGGCACAGCGAGATCAGACCGTACATAAGAAAATTGATATTTTAACTTCGGCTCACTTTTCCCTTTAATTTCTTCCCCTTTCTAAAATGTTATTTTAAACCGATTTTCCGTTAATCTTTGGCCTCCACCCCCTGTTAAAAATCACTGCCATGTATGTACAGCCGGTTCCACAGTGATTGGTAGGTATTAGTACCAGTTCGTTTAAGACATATTTTAAAAACGATTACTCTTCTCATAGACGTTTCGTCTCTAGCAATGAATTTTGATGAGCTCTTTAAATGTGGGACCCTGCAAACTGGATGAGACGTCAATTTGGAAAATTATGGACAACAAAACTTTTTTGCCGATCCCGATTATTTTCTGTGTCTTTTCTTAAATACTTCCGAATTTTTACCTTTTGTCGTATTTTGCACGTCAGTTCATGCATCCAGTAAAACGCAGCAGGTGAGGCAACAATGGTGTCGGCAAGGACCATCACTTGAGAGATATTTTTGCAAAAACGACCGCAGCCTAATACCTACCAATCAGTATCGAACCGGCTGTACATACATACTAACTCTCTTGGATTTTGAAGAAAGTCGCTTATCGCACATTTTGCTGCGTTTGCCGGCTGTTAAGGTTTAGCAGTGGTTATCTTCTGATGATGTTTTAATACCTGACGCTCCCCAAAATGTGTTCCCAATGCTAATAAATACGAGGTGAGAATGCATTTTTCACTTCCAATGTTTGCCGGCTAACAATTGAGAAAATCCAATCATTAAATCAAATTATCAATCATATGAATTGTTTCCCTTACTATTACCTTTAGTCAGCTTATCGCATGGTCAAATTTGCGACTATCTTAATATTTCTAAAACTACGTACTTTAGAACCGTTTAACCCTCGATAGTTGTAAGTGCGCACCCAATGGGTGGGGTGTTTGGTGTTTCGTTTGGACCTGACCTCAAATGGATGTCTGTCTGATTTTTTTAAGAGCTTTCGATGGTGTTGAACTCGATCAACTCCTCTCGGGTGTTTCAAGAATGATATTTTTGAATTGATCTAATGCGGTTTAATGTTGTTTGGTTGTTTATATCGTTCGAAGATATTTTGGGACATTACGATTATTTGTACTTGATAGTGTTTTGTTTTTTGTTCAAATAGTCTTAAAATGACTGAAAATGCTGTCTTTTTTTTCATCAAAATGTTGGTGAAATCCGCGCGTTCGTAGTATCCGCCAATGACACTGAATCATTACGTCCTTGTCATCGTCCACTTGCATTACTTTGGATTAATTCTAAAAAACGCACCTCTAGCTGGAGCTCGGGCCCAGAGAATCCCCAATCGGTCCATGTCCTTGTTCTGGGTGGCGTGGGGTCTTGTGCGCTGTGTCCCGTGGCATGCACATCAGCAAGCTACAGTAATATTACAGTTTAAAACTTTTGGTCAGCTCCATATGGCTCATTGGCTTCCTTCTATGAATGATGCGGCGGAAGCCCATAACCAGTGGCGGATTAGCCGGTTGGTTTGGGAGGGCAACCAAAGTCGAAAGCAAAAAAAAAAAAAACGTCGCGCAGTGACATTGGTATATGCCTTTTGGTGGATTTTGGGAACTGAGACGAAGCAAAAAAAAAAACTCACGGGGTGAAAATATCGGTCACATAATTTTATAGCCCATATTTAACTGAACTCTCTATTCTGTTTGGTTGGGTTGAAGCCCAAATTTTGTTAAGCTAAATGGTGGGGAAAAGGGGTCGTCGCTTTGGGGGCAACATGTTTTGCCGGTTTTCCGTTTGGGGGATTGTTTTCCCCTGATCCGCCCTGACAATAACCCACTGATCCGCGATAGGGACTGGACCATTGGGGATTGCTTTTGGACCGGCTTTCCTAGTTAGAGGTGCGTTTTATAATTAATTCCTAAGGTATGTGCGTGTGGATTGTGATGTGCCTAGTGACGATGTATGATTTGTGTTTGGCGTGATCTTGTCGTGATAGCGCGTGATTTCTACCAACATTTTGATGGGAACAGACGATTTTTAGTTTTCTGACTCTTTGAACAGAAAATATAAACAGCCATCAGTCATATGTAATGTCCCAATTATTTTCGACGATATGTAAATCATCCACAACACTTATTTATAAGCTTTGATATATTTTATGAACACCCTGGTTTCCGGTTTGTACCTTGTTTTGGAACGTTGCCTTACATCGGTTTGAATGGCATCTCGGTGACCTGCCTGACCTTGATTGATTTCGTCGATGTTATTGTTCTGGTCGCCGGCCGTTAACGCCGTTCCCCTAACAGCGTTTCAAAAATTGGATGGGGCAGAATCGACCCCCTGGCAAAGGGAGGGTTAAGAGGAAAACCAAATTTGGTGTGCTTGTTTGAGCCGCCTGATGGAGAGCTTCAAATTGAACGCAAAAACATTGTTCTATCATTATTATTTATTGAGCTATGAATTTCGTCCTATTTTTCGGGCCTCCTGCATCACTGTGCGCATGGGGCTCCGGGAAATCTTGGCCAGGTCGACCCGCCCGTGTCGGCACTGCATGTAAAGCTTGAATAGGTGTCACTCTAACGAAGTTAGAAATCACTCTAATGAAGTTTCTGCCCATTCCCACCTCAAACCTCCCCGAATGCAAGCATTCATTCAGTCATAATCGATTGCATGAGTTTTTCGCTCATAATGAATTTGGTAAACAGCAAGCAATTTATCCTTTGCACTGCACTTGTTCTTGCCTTACCTAAACTTTCCGAATTCGTCACTCACTGTGTCAAAAAGAGGCGCCAGAGGTGTTCGTTTGCTACACGTGGAAACCTTTGGTGAGCTTATCACAAAAGATAAATAATTAAATATTTGCATTATAGCTAAGTAGTAGGGATTGGATACGACAGTCAAAGGCGGAAACGCCCACGGCGAAACATTATCCAGTGACGTCATAGTAGTGTTAGGAAAAATAAAAATATTATTTAATTAACCTAAATCAACCTAAATTAATTTACATTAACCTATTGTTTAAATTTAAATATTAACTGTTCATATATATATATATATATATATATATATATATATATATATATATATATATATATATATATGAAGAGGTAGTTTACCTTGTAGATGAAACCACCTTGATGGCGTTTTTACAGCACCCATAATTTTGCCACTTCTTTAAATTCATAAAGTACAGGAGTCTTGAGTTTTGCCACCATCAAGGACTTAGTAAATATTTCAACGTCTTTACCATACATTTTCTCGGTAATGTTGGAATCTTTTAAGATGTGTAGACAAAGTTGTTAAGCAAAAACGTCATTTTTCTCTAAGAAACAACAAATTCGCTGATGTTAAAATTAAACGTACCAGTCCCAATGGGAAATATTTTCTAAACCATTACCATCTCCTAAAATTTGAAATGGTATTCACGCCTCACGCTCATTTCAGTTGCGACACACTCAAATGATTTTTGGGGACTAGAGAAGGCCATATAGGAGGAACAGATGCCCATAATATTGTATTTTGTTAGTGGGATACTTATCTCAGTAATCAGGGTTTGGCAGTTTAAAGAATGCTTAAAACTGCAGGTTTTCTGCAGAATGCCCTGGGCATTCTTCAGAATACCCAGACGCTTTGATAATTGGCAGAATGCCCAGACATTCAGTAAACTGCTCAGGCATTTTGCAGAATACCGTATTTTTCACTTTATAATATAAATATATGTACGTCCATACATTTTTCTGTATAAAAGAGAAGCTTTTATTCTCAAAAATGTTGCCGAAGAACAATATCAAACTCTACTACCGTGCGTTTTAACTGAGGGTTTCGGCCGCTATTTAACAATGCATGTTCATAGGCGAATTTCGATACGGATTAAACGGAGACAACATCATAGAGATAAGAAAAAAGAAACCGGTGAGAAAGCTGATAACAGCGAGACATGCTCTCGCATTTAACAGCACATGTATACATCTTAATTATGCTCTCGTAGGCCCGCAAACATGCAACGAACTTAGAATGCGCAATCCCATAGGCACGTTCACTGCATCTTTATCCACTTGCCGGAACCGAGTAACTACCTCCCCTTTCCCCAGATATCCCGTCTGAGCACCAGACAGGGTGTGGAATGAAAGAACCGTAGCGGTCACCAAGACCAAGCACAAGAGCAGGATGTACTTATCATTTACCGTATTGCACAAGGGATAGGCTTCGATCACCTCTCCAGCACTATCTAATTTCATTTACATAACTCACAAATCACTGTTGCCTCGGCAGCAGCCCCGAATACCCGGCCAGCCGGCAGCGGTGGTAAGCCTTCCTGCTGATCGCCAGATAGGCAGCCGCCAGAAGGCATTAGCCGGGCCACATTGCATCGCGCACAGGATCGCTGACGTCACACCGCTGACGGAAACATGCGAGAGGCCACGTCAACAGGCCGGCCGCTCAGCCCGCGCCCCACACAACGAGCTGTGCTGGCGCTGTTGTAAAGAGGATCAGCGTGTCGAATGGCATCGGACGCTGGTGGGGAGACGCCACCTCTCTCGGAATGCTCGTAATCACGTGGAAGTGGCTGTCTTAAAGTCTCGTCAGAAAGGCCCAGGTAATTCACAAGGTTGGACAAGGTCACAACGCTGCGCTGGAATGCCAGGTGCGCAACATTACAGCGCAAGGCGTCATTAAGTTTCAAAACATACTCGCTCCCTAAGATCCTTTCCCAACATTGATACCATAGTTGCAAAAACCTGAAAAGAAGGTGCGTGACTCCTGAATCCCTGTCACAACTTCATGACCAAGATGACAAAGACATCAGAGATCCACGATAACCGAAACCTGAAAAGATGTCCTGAATAATCGCAAACATAACCGCATTCAGAGAGGAGACTGTGCCGCGTCCGTGAACATCCCATTGAACGGCCCGAAACCACAATCTTATTTATCTCATCATTCGTGTTGCAGACTCCTTCCCATCTCCTAAACCTTCCTTGACACCGCGTCACGCATCTGTGACGCACGTTCTGTGACGTGACAGAGCGCAAGCTTAACCCAGTCCCAGCAGTAGGTGGCAGCGCTACCCTAGTTTGGAGGGCACGGGTCGGCGTGGCGTGGCCACTCTCCAAGGGTGGCAGCACCCCTATATGAAGCGCCGGTGGAGCCGGTGAGCCGGCAGAGTCGCCACCCTCCAAGGGTAGCAGTACCCCCAGCCAGTGGAGCCAGTGGGCCATGGAGCCGACAGGGTCGCCACCCTCCAAGGGTAGCAGTACCCTCAGCCAGTGGAGCCAGTGGAGCCGACAGAGTCGCCACTCTCCAAGGGTAGCAGTACCCCCAGCCGGTGGAGCCGGTGTGCCGGCAGGGCCGCCACTCTCCAAGGGTAGCACTACCCCCGTATGGTGCGCCGGTGGAGCCGGTCGCCGGCAGCAGAGGCGGTCACGGCTGACCGGCGCGGGAAAGTGCGGCGCCTGCCATCGCCGGCAGAGGCCCAGCGGCGGCGATGGGTGGCGTGCGAGGGAGGAGAGGATCGGAACGGGTGCAGCCGGATCATCCGCGGCCGCTGGTAAGCCTGGCCGGCCGGTCCATTTCGACATCCGGCGGCGCTCCGTGACGACTGATGCCTCAGATACCGCCACTCACCGGCGCCGACAGGTGCATGCAACACGGCAATCGTCTCAATGGATGACTGCGATGACCTGGACAACAGGCCAAATACAGGCCGGTGTGCGAGGCAGCGCGCTTTAAATCGCCCACAAAGACCAGGTGAACGGTAAGCTGATCGGCAGCTGGCCTCCTCAACACGCTGAGTTCTTTGTGTGGTAAATGCAGCACAAAAAAGGAGCGAGTTACAAGGCACACACGTTCGGTAGCGGCTGTTGCGTTGTGCTGATTCATCCGGTTCACAAGACTTCCTAAGCCTATCAGAACTTCCCTTCACGCATATCCGAATATGTTGGAAGTTAGCTCATTATGTCTCGGCTGTAATTACGCCGGTTGACAGTCCGAGTTTACGGTGGGTAAGCCCAGCGCATCAGGGCCGGATCCAGAAAATGCCGGTGGGTAGGCGAGAGAGGGGGCCGCACTTTAAAGCACCCCGCACAACTTTGAGGGAACCGGTCGTGCAATATGTCTATTTTCATAAAAAAACAGCACGCATGGCTGGCGAAGGACAAGAACCAACAATACAATATAGCAGAGCAATAACTTTTATGACACTTTTCACAATTCTGCCTGCAATATTTTGAGGATAGAACAAGCAAAAAGCATGGACTGGAGCACTCCAGCTAAGCATTCAATTTGATGTTGATTAAAAATAAAAATAGTAATGAAAATCCAATTATTTTCCTTCTTTATCCAGTGTTGTACCCACATTCGTAAGAGCTGAATATTTCACAGGGCCCAAACATTTATTTTTACTATTTTCTCTCGCCATCTTTACTCACTCTTCGAGACTTCACTGCCTATTTGGTGGCTTTGGCTTGAGCTAACATATAAAACAAAAAACACAAAGGCACTTGAAAAAGTCAGAGGTCAACATACGCAACCTAAACGTTGACATAGTGTTTATATTACAAAGAGCTGACACCGAGTAGACTGGAGCGGGTGCTGGGGTCGGAGCCGAGATACCGGCACGGCTCAGAGAGCGGCAGCCAAAAACTAGCGCCGACGGCGCGGTCTCACGCACCCGCCGATGCGTGTCACAATGCAGCCAGCGCGGCAGCAGAGCTATGGGACGGATCACAGCGCCAACAGCCGGGGGGCTGTAGAACGGACCACAGCGTCAACAGCCGGGGAGCTGTCTGACAGACCACACCGTCAACAGCCGGGGGGCTGTTAGACAGACCATAGCGTCAACAGCCGGGGAGGTCTCGGACGGACTACAGCGTCAACAGCCGGAGGGGCTGTCAGACAGACCGAAACAGCCGGCGAGCCCTTGGACGGCCTGACAACAGCGTGGAAGGTGTCGGGTGGAGCTGTAGCGACAGCAGAGGTCAGACTGCACCATCTGCTACGTCCCCTGCACTGTCCTGTTCGCGTTGCGGAGTCAGCAAGGCTGTTGTGTCAGAGTCAACTGAATCGATCATTAATGCCCACAGTTGGAGAAGAACGGGAGCTAGCTCAGAGCAGCCGGGTCTCCACTGACATCCCCGCAGGTCCAGCAGCAGCGCCGTCCGCGGCAGATCGACTCAGAAGCCGCTGACACCACACCGCCTCACATCAGCCCAGGGCTGGCGCACGCCAACCAAGGCACCGCCAGAAAGCAAGGCGTACATACGCGCCACTTAGTTACACTGCACCACGGACGACGTCACTCTCGTGTGGATTAGGTGGGTTCTCGGCACGCAGTTTAAATCAAAGCGAACATTATACCAAACTGCTCCTCTAACAACAAAACTAAAACCTGGGGAACATCAGAACGTACACCCAGTCTGCTCTGGGTCGCCATTGTAACCTTGGCGAACTTTTAGCCTTGTCGCCATTGTAGCCATATGCCCTCTGGCGAAGTTCTTGTACCGAGAAAGCCACCCGGAAACATTTTTTGTTGTACCTCTATGCAGAGTGTACATTGCAGCAACGGTAGCGTTGACCGACAATCCATACTTAGTCAACGAGTTTCAAGCCTTTTGCGTGTTTCAAGTACTTCTGCTACCTTGTCGAGAGCTTGAAAAAGACAGCAGCATCAATAGCTGCCAGGCCAAAGGAAAATTCCGGTGTTTTATGTTTCCAAACCTCGTGATGCGCTTCATGCTGGTATTTTTTTAATGAATTGAGCCTTTTTTAGATGATGAGGTGAGAGGTCGAAAAAGAAAACCTGACTAAAACAGAAAAAAAAACTGAAAAGGGAAAGGAAAAGATAAAAACAAGAAAAAGAAAAAAAAGTGAGAGGTACTTGATATGAAAGCATGATTATCCATGTATGAGCCCCTTTCCATAACCCCCTCAGGCCAGTAGGCGAGGAAAAACCTGTTGCGCACCGACCTTCAAAGGCAAAGAAAGGAAGCTCATGATTTATCAAGATATATTTTCCGCATCTTCATTGTCCGGCTAGATGTCCTGTCAACAAAAGAAAGAAAGAAAGAAGAAAAAATCACGTTATACTCGCTTATGATGATCTCTAGAAAAAATGGAGTTCTTTCAGATGATGATGAGATGAGAGTGACTTTAGATGTGAGCATGATTTTTTGGGAACACCGCAGTGCGGACTAGCACCGGTTGATTTTTTTTGATAATGATAAGGCGAGAGTGACTGAAAATGAGAGTCTGTCAAGCGTGGAAACATCGCAGAGCAACTTGACCCCGGGTGCTGAACCACAGACAGGTTTATACGTTACTAATAACGTGTTTTTTTAACCTGGTTTAGATGAAACAGTCCAGATCTTACATTTTATTTTATTCGTTGTAACAAAATTATTAACAATACAAATCTAGAGATGCGATTCGCCACAGAATGAAACACGCATACCTAGTTCGGCCACCACAGGGATAAGAGGAGATACGAAAAGATCTGGTCTATTGGTTGACATACAAATCCAACAGTTTCATTTTTATGATATTTTTTATTACTGTTTTGCTAGCTAGCACATCTGCAACTACTTGAAATTGATTGATGAAAATGGAATTCCACAATTTAGGGCCAAGGCAGGGAGTAGTGAACAAACGATAATTTCTATTAGAAAATGGTTGTTCAAGAATCACATTTTGCCGAGTCTCATGATGATTGATTTCTCTTATTTTGAACATACTGCAGAGTGAATGAGGAAGAGAGCCTGTAAGAAATTTGTGTACTAGAAGAAGCATTTGGGATTTTGCTATATCACTAATTTTCAAAACTTTAAATTTGACAAAAAAATGGTTCAGAACTATGTGGTAGATTAACATTTGCAATAAGTTTGCTCGCTCTTTTCTGTAACACAATTAAACGGTTCAACTGTGATGAGTAATTTACCCCTAAGCTAGACAGCAATAATTTAAATGAGAATGAACCAAGGAGTTGTAAAGAAGCAGAGCTATTTTTTCGTTAATGAAGTATCTAATCCTATGAATAATCCCAATGCATCGACTAATTTTATCTGAATTCACCTTTAGTTTATCTGAATTCACCTGTAATTGGGTTCTGCATGATCTGCTGCTAAGTTTAGCGAAAAATATGCATGCAATGTGGTAATATGTAACGCAACATATGTACGATATGGTCCTTTTACCAGGGCTGCGGAGTCCGCTGCCGACCCCGGCTGATATTTCTGCTGTATGACACTTTCGGCGTCATTTTTCACTAAACAGCTTTATGATTGTTGAAAGGAGACCTAAATCCGCACCTTAAGGTCTTAAATATGTGTTTGCGGTGAGATAAATGACCAAAACTAGTCTATGAGTAAGAATCCTCTTAGTGAAGGAGATCATATCTACTACGGGCAAAATTTCTGCAAGAAAACTCCCCGAATTAGAAAAAAATCTAGTCTTACGAAGTGACATAACTATTCCCGGCACTGAACACAGCATTGAAAACACATTTTCCAGATATTTCCGCCCGGAGTCGAAGTGGCACTTTCAGTGGAGTCGGCAGCCCTGCTTTGTGCAGAGCCGCGTTCAAAGAAGCATGTAGTCAAAACCTGACAATACACACGGCCTGGCAAGACCATCCATAGGCAGCAACATGACCAATTATCAAGTAACTAACATCAATATGCTTCCACCAAGCGAGGTCAAATCATTTATATTAGGACCAAAAAGAGCTTGAAAACCCAGCATACTCTACCACCGGCAGACTCAGAGCGACTCCCTCACCACCAGCTTTGTTTTCTCGTAAGCCCAAGAGGTAATAGGATTTGGAGTTTTCCACAGTCATGCGACTCCTTAATCCATGTCTATGGCCCGAGACTTCCAGACACAGTATGGCAGGGTCTCAATCTCGGCTTGCATTTGATGGAGCTGTCTGTTAAAGCCTGAAGGACACGTATCAAGCAGGACCGACGGCTGTCCTCATTTTCTTGGAAATTGTCCATAGATTCCATTTTATAATTTAAAGTTTAGGTGGTTCAGAGCTCAACTTGTGATATTCCCCGAGCATTGTTGGGATTTGCATGCATTAATTCAGTTGGATCATCAGAATTTTGTAGCATCAGGCTACCCCCCATTACGCTATCAGGGCGAGTATATTACTTAACATACATTTTGAGAGGTTTATGAGTAAGAATTTAAGTTGATTTTATATTCATTTATAGCCTGCTAGTATCGAGGGAAGCTCCATCAGGACACAGGTGCGAGCGGATTGCTTACTACTAAAACCATGGCATATTTGTTTTATAAACCTTGTCCAAGTTGTTGTAAGTTTGGCTTCTGGAGTCTGAGCCTCACTAAAGTCATCAATGGACTTGTCACGGAAACCCCGGCCCCACCACCCTAACGAGCAACTGCCACAATGAAGGGTTAATTTAGAAGCCAAAGTTCAACGTCATGCAAAGCACAGGGACGGCCAGTCCGCTCAGTTCACCCTCTCAACAGTCAGTTCCTAGCCAACCTATGTCGGTTAAATATGGAGCGCCGGAGCGCAAGGGAATATGCTTTCATCGCGATATACTCATTGGGCTGAAACCAGTTTTACGTTAACTTGACACCATTTTTCCCGCTACTCCCGAATTTAACGGACAGGTGCATACATTCCTTAGCCTAGAACGCCGAAACAAGGACAAGAGTCTCCTTCTGATGATCAACTACCTATCAACTATGCATTTATCACAAAACTTCAGTTTTCGTCAGTTTGAACAAACACCACAGTTCTATGCTTGTCCCCGAGCAGCCTAAAGAAAAGTATTCCATATCCCCTACTTTCCGGCACCATCTATTTTTCAGTGAAATCATTATGTCTGAAATTCCGCAGAAATGATCTGCAAAATGTCTGAGTCCACCAAAGTCTGAGAAGCTGTCCTGCAGTCTCAGAAACGCCGCATTATATAAGACTGAATGTATGCCGCATGTATAATAAGGCCAGCAGACTGTCACGCTCGTAGAAATGCCCACATTGAGCTAAACTGGTGCAGAGAGCATTGCTAGCAATGACCTGTGATGATACCCGACTTCTGGGCAAATAGCACCGCACATATCCAGCATCTCCAGGATTATTGCATACGATAACATTGCCTCCCTACTTCTACAATGATTCCGATACGGGCCAAATACACACGAACGTGAAGCGCATGATGCACTTCTTAGTACTGCACCCATATCGGAACATGAGCCTTCTCCTTTATGCAATATTCACCACTAATCAGAACAGAGCCTAGCTACCTTTAGAAGAGTTTGCAGTTTGCTCTCTGTAACCCCGTCGCTTACGGTCTCCGTAGACTCAGGTCCGCATCACTCACATTTCGACAGTCACTGAGAGTTACAGCGAACACAGATGGTGGGTGATGTTATCTAGATCTGGATTACCAACTGTTGGCATTTAGGGCCCATGCCGTCCCATTTTGTCACAGAAAACACAAGCTGTGGGAAAATACGACAGTAGAGTCGGCATCAGACAATGTCCGGCAAGGCTCCGGCTTCCGATATGCTTCTCTACCACGGACAACAATATTTTCTTGGGCACATATTTTTCAACGTCTGAGAGATTAGGTCTCATCAATCAATCAAGCTATCAATCAACATATGCTTTCAGACACCATGCAAATAGCACGCAACATTCAACCGAACCAACCCGTCCGCAGTCGGCGTGTGGCTGGTGTCAGTTTTACTTCCTCGGTTCGGTTCTGTTGTTTGACCCTCTTCCTCTAAATTTCCCCAGCTTGCTGCGTGTTCCGTCCGCGACCGTCTCCACACGCCCGACGAAAGATTCGCGCACGTAGGATTCCGTGTACTGGGGACCCTTCAGAGACCGATGCAGTTGGCGGCGACACGTCATCCGCGCCTCAGGCGTCGCGCCTGCTCTCCTTTCCTCGGTGTCCCCGGATACGCAGACGTCGATATCGACCGTTGCAGCTGCAGCTGAGCACTGCCCCCCATCGTCTAATCCCCACCCATCATTGGGTCTCCGGATCCCCCGTCACGTGTCCATTTTTCTGATATTAATAAGGCCTCTCTTTGCCTCCCTCGCTACGTGTTTAGCTGTGTGGGTATGGTTGCCGATAGACGTGCATGACTGTTGAACAGGTGGAGGGCCCGGGGAATGCCCGCTCGGCCGCCGTTCCCAGCAGACACCGACAGCGGCAACAAAGGAGCGCACAGCCCGGTAGCCGGCCAGTTCACAGAATACATACGGCGGGCTACGTGCGGCATACACAATGGCTGCGGCGGGCAGCAGTCGCAGCGACTGTCTTCGGAGCGGATCAACGGAGCCGCCGAGTACATCGGACGGCGACTCTTCGTCAGGGAGGCCGACTGGCACAGGATCGAGGCAGCGGGAGGGGAGCTCGGCACTGACGACGCCAAACAGTCCCACGGTGAAGATTCTACATTTAACTCTTGCAGCGGAGTCATGCTCCGATACATACTATGCATGGGCGTCGTTCGCATGAGTGTGCGGAGCGGAGAGAGTCTGGGGGTGCGGAAGAGAGAGACTGTGGGATCCTGGAACTCTCGTTCCCCGACCTCCGCCCTGTCCGCAGACGTCGACGCCCACAGGACGGGTCTCCAGCCGGTGTAAGTACCCCTTTCACAGCCACACAGGCGTTCCAGACAACGGCAGGCACGCGCTGGTAATGCATACCATCACGAATTCAAGGTTCATTGACCATCATTTGTCAATCATCCGACTGGTAATCGTGCCACATCCATCACACCCGTTATCACGGGCCGCCGGTGGGATCAGCCCCGCAAACAGCGTGTCTGACATAAACTCCCACATAGCCTCCCGAATACATGGTCCCTGCCCTTCTTCTGCACAGAGGTGTTTGTATTAACTGGTCCAGGTCGATTGGCGTGAAACAGTGATGGGTTGCTTATCGGTAGGCAGGCGACTGAAGGTGGTGAGCGGTGTGGGAGGGCCACGAGGCAGCGCCTCTTGCCTCCTCAGTCAATCACATATATGTAATATATGATTATATCACGGAGTACACGAGCATCCGAGCTGTTCAAATCTCCGAATTCACGTTTCTCAGCACTGGTTACGTGTATCCGTCAAGTATTTACATGGGACTTTTGTAAAAATGCCAGTTGCCTACATCATTCTAGGACACTATTGAAGCTAACAAATCGTATATTCATGAATTTTTTGCCGAGTATACACCCGCACTGTGTTCAGGAGCTGGGTCGGAAAGCAGACTATCAAGATCCCGCTGCGTTGTCACATACGTACATATAATAATACTACACACGAGCGCATACCGTATTATTCGGTGGTATCTTGTTTCATGTAGTATTCTCTGGACCTTCAATCCCACTTGATGTATGTCATTTCGAACCGTGACCAAAACTCTGAGCTTCCGTTTCTTAGCTCGTTATTTTCCTGTGGTCCAACTGTCACCATCTTGAAAGGGAGTTAGAGTGGACATTACCGGGAATTGAGCGCACGCTTCCCGCTCCGGTCTCGCCTCGAATCACGACTCTCTAATCGATTCATCTCAATCGTGCCTCGAATCACCAGATCCCCACTTCTATCAGCCAAATCACACCTGAGCCAGAAAAAGCTTATGCGCTTAAACCTGTCCACTTCAGGGACACCAGCCACCAAAGTCAAGCACATGGCAGCACCAAGCAGGTTACAGTGTATACGTGATATGCAACGCAATCGCCCGTCTACACCAGGAATAGGTACTAAATATAAAGAAGTAGGTTGAGAAAAATGATCATTTGTCTGCCAATGATTATCCTTTTTGATGTGAAAAAGAACGATCAAAATGTGAGATAATATTTCTGCGACAACGCTAGCATTAGATCATTAGATCATTAGATCTCATTAGACCTAATGATAGCGTTGTCGCAGAAACATTGTCTCACATTTTCATTCTTTTCATATCAAAAATAATAAACATTGGCAGACAAGTGATTATTTTTCTCTACTCTCTTTTACATAAAGGCACTACCACATGCTATGCGTTTTATGAAATAGGTACCAAATCACCAATTTAAACTAGAATTCCCGCACCGAAAAATCGTCAAGAGTAGCTGAAATTCCTGGAGCAGAATTTCTGAATTTTCCAATACCTCAATTACAATATGCAGGAGCATTTAGGGAATATTTTTCGACTTCAACCTAGTGATGCCTGCTGAAAAATCATTGCATTCATCTTGAGGGAAGTAGCAGTCTTGTAAAACTTGCCCATCAAACCCCAGATAAAGTATTTTTAGTCTGGTGAACCCATCTCCAAAAAATAACAACACACACCTGTTTTTCCTCAACAACAAAACTATTGCGTACGGGTTTTTCCGGCCAATGAACTTATATTTGCCCATTACTGCGATTCTCCATTTTGTTAGTATCTCGACGTCCAAAACACCACCGCACCCCCTCCCTCCTCCCATTTTCATTTAATATCCTCCCATAAGGCACTAGCACTGAATGAACTTCTCTGGGAACATTGTCTAGTTTGCTCTTGGTCAGCTCCTTCGTGGCGCGATATCTCCTCTAACCTAAAATCATGGTTAGTTCGTTCAACAGAATCAGAATCTAAACGCAAACGTCAGAGAAAGTGGCGGTTTGGCAGCACAATGCAAATAAACGTGGAGAGTCACGCGGAGGCTTCGTACAGCGCTCCTCCGCGCTGTACGAAGCCAAAGGTTCACCGGTACCATCACAACAAAAGTCGGGATCCGGATACAATCTTCGGCTGTCTAGATGTAAAGAAGGCCGAGAGCTTGAACGCTGAACGCTGAAGTGGAGCAGGAGAGCTCCAGAGATGGTGCCATTTACTAACGTAAGCTTTGATTTTACTGCGCTTCGCAGCTTTAAAAGAAATGGACCACTTTGTCGAAATTCTACAAAGAAAAATTTAAGAACAAGAGAGGTCTGAACATGAGAAAACAACATTTTCCCACTTCCATTAGCTAAAAACCGAAATATATCCTCTTTTCTAACAATAAGTAACGTCATCTAAGTGACAGTTTTAATAATCTGTGAAATCCCAAACCTTGATCATAGACTCGCTGTAAAAGCCCATTCACAGTGTTTCCAAATGACACGATTTGTGTGCAGTACAAGAAGTACTAGTACAAAAACTTAACGTCAGATGTCGTTGCGGCAGCCGTGTTTATTGAGTGGTCGAACGATAATGCACATTCCTGATGTAAATAAACAATTTCAGAGTTCGATTTTGACAAAAACAATTGATTATTGCTCTGAAAAAATCCGGCCGAGGCCGATGACTATGTGCCTGCCTTCAGTACCTCCTAGCACTCACGAGTGTATGCATCGTACTCCGCCGACTCAGGCGTTGGCCGGACATCAGTCCTCTCTCTCTCTCTCTCTCTCTCTCTCTCTCTCTCTCTCTCTCTCTCTCTCTCTCTCTCTCTCTCTCTCTCTCTCTCTCTCTCTCTCTCTCTCTCTCTCTCACCTGTCGCCGCTGACCAGGTGCCTGCCTTCAGCGCGTCCTGAAACTCGCGGATCTCTGTGTCGTACTCCACCCACTCCGGCGCTATCCGTACCGCCGCCTTCAGCTTCGGCTCCTTCGTCAGCGGGTTATTGCACTGAAACAAACAACAGACAGAGGGTTACTGCGCTGAAACGCATGGTAGCTTGGTACAGGTTTACAAACTTAACTAACGGTAGATAGGCAGGGGATTATTAAACTCACCACGGGTAAACAGGCACGGGGTAATTAAACTGAGCCGACGGTAGACAGGCATAGGGTTAGTAGACTGGGCCAACGATAGATAGGATCGGAGTTATTAAATTGTACCAAAGCTAGATAGGGACGGGGCTATCAAACTGAACCAACGGTAGATAGACGTGGGGTATTGCACTGTATTAACGGTAGATAGGCACGGGGTTATTAAACCGAACCAACGGTAGATAGGCACGGGGTTATTACACTGAAACGTGACAGACACGCAATAAATATGAGAATAGGAAGACTGAAGCAGAAAAAGGCGAGGGGAGGGAATTACCACATGTTTCATTTCCGCTGTTTTCGTATTGATAACTATCTGAACTTCTTGGCGCGTGTGGAGCTTTGTTCTGACCGATCAAACATGACAAGACTCACAAGTCAGCCAAGCTATTTTCGGGTTCAGTTTAAAATCGGTTGGGTTAGGTTTAGTCATGTCAGGTCATGCTAGAAAAAACGATTCAAAATTGCACCCCTTGGAGGTGCAATGGCAAAGCTTTGGCCTCTGCGCGTACCTGATACGAAGCGCGAATTCACCACAAACAGCAGAAGCCAGTACTTCTATTTATGCTTGATATTATACTTATTTTGGCTGACTTGGGATGGAAATATTTTTGGGGGAGCATAAGCGCACAGCGGGGTGGCCCAAAATACATGGAAATGTCTACTTTAGCTGGGAAATGTGACGTCGGCAAGGTCTGTCTCCTCCCCTTGGTCATGGCCGATTTCTGAGCTCTGCAGCCCGTCTATTTTCCATCCCTTAGCAAACCATAACCTATTGATGATTCTTGAAATGAATGTCACGCTTTGGAAACAAGAGCCGGCAGGACTCAATTTCCATCTCAGTGGCTCAGTTAACTAGTACGCATAACAAGTATGAAGTGTATTGTGCCGCATTAAGTCATTGCAGTTAGACAAGCCGGGATATATGCTAACATCTATATGCTAACATTTGTAAAAATCGCATTCATAAAATAGTGTGGCGAATCGCCACACGTGAAAATTAAAATTTGAAACGATATTCATGATATTTGGATACGAATACACCATTCTTCCAAATAACAAGCTTCTGCGATTACTTTTTTAAGAGCAACCTTCTGCCCACGACCATGCTAATAACTTGTCACACGACCATGTCACCACATGCACCAGATTACTAAAAGGCGATGAGAATAGGGCCCTTCTGACGGACGAGATCAGATGCCTCTTCAACCACAGCGCCCGCTGACTCAGTGGCACGTCTCTCCGTCTGAAGGCTGCCTCCTGGCTGCAGACCCCCGGCGGAATACATGTCAGGGCATCGACAGCGCGGCCGCGGCGTGCATAGCAAACGCCTGGTGTGTATCTGCAGCGATTGAGGTGTCGGCCGAGCGCGACATCCCCGCGTCGCGTCAGCTCCATCGCTCATCCGGAGCCGCACCCGGTGGCGGCGCCGGCCGAGGGACCACCAGTCACAGCCGTGTCACCAGTGTTTGAATACAGCGCTGTCTCCGCACCAGGATGAGGGATGTGAGTCCTGACCGGACGGTGAGGGAGGGCGGCTGCTCCGGAGAGGGGAGGTGCGGCCCCACATCCACTCCCGGTTGTGGTAACGCTACTGGAATGGTATCCAGTAGCCGCTGGTATTCAACACACTGCATGGACTATAATTCTGCATGAGACAGCTGTATAGGATGGTCACGTTGTAGTACAGCTCTTCGTCAGCGGGACCGCACACAGGGTGCAAGATGATCTTAGCCTACAAATCGCCCCCCCAAGAGTTGTAACAAGACATCAAAGGTGCCATAAAGCTGTCTTTTGTGGAACATGCCCGGGTAATGTATTCAGTAGTTGTGCTTCATCCACCGAAGAGCCATTGAGGCGTGTCCCACAGGTGCAGTGGACGACTCGACAAGGTGGACTGGCCGCACTGCCGCCACTGGCATTCTGCTCAGTGATGGAAGCCTTCTTCGTCACACATACACAGATATAATAGCAGACTTTTGGTGACACAATGCTAAAGAAAATGGTAGAAACTCTACTGTCAGGCTAAAAAGTGACCCGTTTAGTCCTGAGGTTAGCAGGTTATCCCGCGAACTCACTAAATTTCACAACTTTCTTGGATTTGATCCGAGCAAGTAGCTGCCAGAAATGAAAGTTTTTAGTCAAAGTTGGTTCTAATCATGGAAATTCACCTCTGACTTAAGTAAAAGTTTTACAGCTGAAAGTCCATTTACTAAATCTGACTCAACAACACTGCGGCATTAGGTAGACCAATAAACTTTGAATAATGTTTAAAGCTGGATCTTACAGTCAGAGCAGCGTTAGAGTCACTCCGAAACTACATTTTTGCATACAAACCAGGAGCAATTTCTAGCCTTCAGTCCTCCCATCCGTTCGCAGTCCTTCGGATCCCCTCCCTGCCCCCATCAGACTGGTGCCCTTTAGAAAAAAACTACGGGCCTGTTCCTCGTCGAGCAAATGCATAAGCGCCCTTTGCTGAAGGACGTTTTGGCTTCTGGCTAGGTTTACTATACCACCAAACAGGGAACTAAAGTGCCTTAGAAATAAGGAGTACCCTTTCCAGTGCTGATATATGCATGCTTAAGTCCTAAAGCCTCGCTTTTCTGTGTTGGTCCTCAGTGAAATCATGAGAAAAACAACAGGGTTTCACACCATTGTAAGTTTCGGGTGGCTCTCCTTCCGACGCCGGGGTCTCAAGGGGCTCCGGCTACGTGACAATCCGATATCCAGTAAAACGTTTGTACCACAATCCGGTAAACTCAACAAAACCACTAACAGCGCCCTGGTGTAAGCGCGGGAAGTGGTGTAACTTTGGGAAGTTGATAACTGCGGAAATTCTGCTGATCGCAGAACTTAATACTTAGCTTGTTGTTCTCACTGGCGAATCCAGAGGGAAGGAAATTTAGGGTTTTGGACTGGTCTGAGCTATTTTCTTAAAACACTATATATCTGTAAGATGTTGGCCGTTTGGTCCCGAAATCACTCCAAACCACCTCGTATGGATCCATCAATGAGTGCTTTGGATTTTCAAATTTTGATGTCATTCTGCTGACCGATAAGTGCCGTGAAATTGGTTGGGGAGAAATATTTGTTGATTTTCTATCAGAACGCAAGCAAGTTATCATTGGCCGTTGCTGAATCAGAAACTGGTCGAGGAATTTCAGAGCTCGGATCAGTGGGAGCATCGAGCATATTTTCTTTCCGATCCATATTTATAATATTTTCACTACGTTCTGCCTCCCCACATGGCTTCAACACGCGTTAACCTTGCGTACATCCCCACCGCTGAAACCTTCCCACGTCTTCGTACGCATTTACATCGTTTAAACAGCCAGCCATTGAAGTTTTCAGTTCCCTTTCCGCGCCCTTACCCAAGCTATACACAGTTTCAACGCCCCAGTATACCAATAACATATTCTAGTTCCGAAATTTAATCCAAGGCCTGTGCCCAAAGCCGCAACCGCATCTCACAAAATGACTCTGACCACTTATTAACGGCGGGGAGCATTTCTACAGATTTTGCCTCATAGCTTTATGATATTCATTGGGTTTAGATATACCTGCCGCTATAGCAGAGTACAGAGAGCCCAGCGCTCAGGCATGATTTCAGCTGCTGCTACGGCAGATTCCAGACCATCTCCGGGCAGCATTTCCTGGTTCGCAGTACTTGACAAAGGAGGGCAGCAGCCCGGCAGTGTAACTGTACTCCCGGCAGCGGGATTACAGAGACCAGTGCGATCCAGTGAGACATCAGAGGCGGGCCAGCGCCGCTTCTTCCTGCCTGGAACCGGCTAACGGCACCCGTCCGAGCCAGAATTGGAACTGACAACCCTGCGGCCTCCCCGCAACTCACATCACTCACCCAGACAACACATGCTACACCAGAATAAGAACTGTGGGCACACGGCTTCCTTCTTTGGAGTTCTACACTACACGGCCGGGAATAATTGTTTAAGTATAACATACCAATGGGGAAAAAACGAAGAGATGACAATTCCAACAACTCCAAAACGCTCATGGCTGCTCTTCGAAAACGCAGTAGGGCAGTTAGTCCAATATCTAAATTCTAGGAAAGTGATGAGCAGGACACCGCATGCCAGTGTATAGGGACCACGGCCTGCACTTTACAAACTACGTCACACTACGGCCACAACATACAATTACACCATGGGCGTGCACTGCCGAGCGCAACAGCTAAACCGCCTCAAGGACGAAATCGTTTGCGACAGTTTGGCTTCACAATCTTTACACCTTGACAAGTGCTGTTTGCCTAGGCCGATTTTGGCCAGGGTTTGTCAATGACTAGGCTGACATCGTATTGCACTATCAATCGAATCCAGAGTAGAGTATTTTTGTGTTTAGAATTATTCAATGAAGCTTTAAAGGGAGTGTAGCACCTTCACAACGTGATTTTAACTGAGATAGCCAAGTTGTAAAGCAGGTCGGAAAACCCGGTACTCCATATTTCATTTGTCTTGGAACTCGATATTTCCGTAGAAAAAAGCTAAAACCTACCTGACACCAGTCCCCCTCAGCCCCCGTCGCCGGCGGCCATTGTTGTGAGCTACTGGTGTGACGACATATGCTGACGTCACGATGAGCATCAGCCAATCAAAGCCCTTGAAGCGTTTCAAGTATGGTAGTGGCTGCCAGATCGTGACATCATCCACAGTCTGATATTTATTTCTTTTTCCTAGAGGAGTATTTTTAAAAACCAAATATTGAGCTTATTGTATATTTTTCAGAGAAATCATGAGTGGTTTCATTATTTTTGACTAAAAGTACGCCTAATTACACTATATTCCAGGATTCGACCAAGGTGCCACATTCCCTTTAAAAGCCGAAAAACATATTGGTGTTACTGGAGGTTAATGTTGCGACCTACTAGGTATGACAAGCTGGTTTCGGCCCTACAAATCTTTGCTAAAAGACAAAACATGTATTCACGCAAAAACAACAGAGCAGCTTCACGTACCCTCCCTCTGACCTGAACACCCCACAGAAATCAAGCATAAGACCAGGAGCCGCGTCATACGGCACAGAAGCGCCAGAGCTTCATCTGGGCGAGAGCAGTGCAGGCGAAGGTCACCATCACTCAGAGAGGGGCAAACTCGCCGGTAACTTTCTCGGTCTCGCATAATCCTTGGCCGGGCGACCGTTTAACTGACAATAGCCTCTTTTTGCTGGCAATCGTGCATGTTGATAAGCGGAGTTGGCAATTGTTTAATATTCAGCTGCATGCCTCATATGCACATCAATCAAGCGAAAACATGCTAGCTCAATCTTATTTGCATAACTGACATAACGCTAACGTGGGCTAGGTTTACGATGTTGTTTGAACAGGACATTGCATACTTCGAACCGAAGTCTGCCGGAGCCCTTCCTGAGAATACAAATCATAATAACGCTGTAATGGCCACCGCAGCCGACCCAACTATTTCTGACTTGTGAATGTTCCGAATCGCGTCGATGGAATGCCGGATCTAAAGGCGGACGTTAACAGCCCTGACATACGGGTAATTGCACAAAAATGAGGTCCACATGCATTTCTGAAGGTTAAAGGTGTTCCCCACGTGACTGTGCTCTGGCAAAGCCTTCCGCCGGTTCTCGAATAGTTCCACCCGTTCCGGACCATCAACATTCAATGAATACTGCCGCTCCCCATTTAAATAGAATCAGACATATAACCACAACTTAATCCAGGCCCAGTGTAATTAAAATGGCCGAGACTCCATAATTGCAACATTACATCTCGTCACGTTCCATACTTCAGCCGAAGTGATTATTTTTCTCCATTAGCGTGAAACCCTAGCCGACAGCGCCGGACGGCATTAGGCGTGCACGGCTTTATTCCATCACACGCACCACTCCACTCAAGCAAGCGTAATGACTCACAAGCGTTCAGTGTGACGCATAATCCCACATAGTCGGCCGGATCAGCGAGCAATCGCCGCCTGCGTCGCCCGATGGCCCATACCTTTCAGCTACCTATTCAGCACCGCCGGACACCGGGCGGCGGCGAGCTCAGGTCCAAATCAGGGCACCAGGGCTTTAGCGGGGGTGCGGCTGGCGTTAGTAAAGGCCCGTCAAAAGAGTTGGCCCTCTGAGCAGTATAGTCTATTAATGTTAATTACTAACCATTTCGAGACCCGCTCCACAGTCCAGCAACCAGAGCAGATTTCTGAAGCCCGCGCCATTACCTCACAGGCTACAGTAAGCTCCAGGTGATCAACGGCCACGCGGACCCAGTCGGACGGTCTGGTACTAACTTGGTGTATCAGGACTGAACATGGTTCGGTACTACATGGCATAACCCGGCCGAATTCTGTCCGTTGCTTACGCAGCGTACTCCCAACGAATCCTCCGGTTCGATAGCTATATGGTGTACCCGGAGTCCACCGGTGCGTACATAGTGTACCGGACCAAATCTACCGGCGCATATATGGCGTATCCGGACCGAGTCCCTTGGTCCGGTGCAGACGAGATACATCCTATTCGGACCGAATTGGGTTCCGTTCGGTCCTGGCTAGCAAACAAGCGCTCTCATCCAAATACTGACACAGACGCAACAGACACCAGCACAGCGGCTGGACCACCACTCATCTGGGAGTGCCCACCTGCGGCCCTCCCTGGACACGCCGCTGTGCCCGCCAGCCGATGTATTTGTCCCAGGCGAGGTACTTATCCCTGAACAGCACACAAATAGCCTCATCGCTGTGGTCCTGTACGAGCCAAGGCAGTAGCGGTCCCTACAAAGTGAGGAGGGCGGCGGTAAGTCTGGCGGCCGACCCGGCGCGGCGGCGCTGGACGCGCCTCTGCCGCTGTGCAGCCGGGTGAGGCTAATCGGCGGGGCTCGGCGGCGAGCTGCCGGGGAATCTCAGCCGGAGCGGCTCCCACTGACGGCCGCCCGTCACTGTCAATCATCGGCCGGCAACACGTGCAGAGCGGCGGTCGGCACCTCCGCTCCGGAGAGCCTCCAGCCGCTACCGGCACAGAGTCGCCGGTAGCAGCAGGGGTGGCTGGATTACCACAAACTGGCACACAGTCAGCGCGTTCCGTGCGCTTGTATCTGAACAAAAATTGGGAGAACTGGGATTTAAGAACACTCCAGCTGCAGCTGATGACTTCATAAAAAACAGACAGGAGTGGCAAGGACTCCTTAAAAATACGGATTCTAGCTTATGTCTCGCCTTCTATGCTGATATGTCTTGTCGGAGCTGATCTGTTCCTTACCTGGGCCCGCAATGGAAGGTCAAACGAAAACACCCGAGACCAAGTAAGAAACCAATACGGATGTCTGTGTTATACAGATCTCGGCGATCCGCTAATTGCTGCAGCGACTGGATAGGGTAAATTAGGCTGCAACTCGTTGTTCCTCGTCATAAAAAGTCTCCCTCACACTTTCGGAAAATAAATGAACCACGTCAAAGACCAGGCTTGCTCACTTTGGGGAGCCGGGGGGGGCTGTATTTTGATCCGATGGGTAGAGAGGATTTGATTTCTTGCACGATCTGCTAGTCCTCACCAAAAGAAGTGGCGGGTCTTGCCTCGACATGTCAAAGTAAACCAATCAGTGATACATACGATCTTCGGATTTCTGCATGCCCCTCAGGAAAATCTGACACGACTATACAAATGCTGCCATGTAAGGCCGATAAGCCAAATATCTGCAGATTGCGGGATCAGTGAGAATTTTTATTACTGGGGATCTAACAAACCCCAGTAAGGTCATAAGCAATGGCTCTCACTCTTAGCACAATCTTTGGAAGAACCGACAGAAAAATGGTATAAGTCGATAAAGGCATTATGATGCTTTTCTCAGGTTGCAAATGACAAACAAACAATCAAGGAAGAACAAATTTGAGTCAGACTTGCAACTTGTGCCATAAAGCTTATCATTAAGAGCTCAAACACTTATCTTCACATGTCACGATAAGTGATGGACACGTCACCTAGCACTAGGTGATGTGTACATCACGTATCGTATGCTTATCAGCCCATACCCCCGGCTCATTTACGATTACCACGATTTGGGACTTTGTCTTGGGTGATAAGCATGCGATAAGTGATGTGCAGTAACTTTGCAGTAATATACTATTAGGATAAATGTTTGAGCTCTTAATCATAAGCTTTTCCCCACAAGCACAAGGAAGAAAAAAGCCTTCCTTGACTGCCAGTTTGTCCTTGTTATTTCAATTACATTTTCCTCGGTTTTATTTCGTCTCATGCTGGTTACTTTATGCGTTAATCTATGTAAAGTGTGCCAGACGAAATGAAACGTGGCGAACTACTTAAAACAATTTTATTCCTGTTAAATTATATATTATTGTGTGTATAGGTTTCACCAGTGCTTAAAAGGTAGCAAACTACCTCTACCTCGAAATATATGTTTATAATTGTGTAATCGTAATCCCAGTGTATATCCGTCACGTTGTATGCAAACAGGAGAAATACATTTGAAAGGGCATCGATAGTAGTGAGTTAGCTGTGCTCTTTATTTCTAGAGAGGATGTAAAGGGTCAATCGACTATGCTCCTAAGTTCTGGTATTCTTTGCAAGTGCATCTTTCTCAAGTCACTCGGCTCCAAATACTCAATCTGCCTCACCCGATTTTTCATCGAACTCATCACTTTCGTCCAGAGTTCATGGACGATCCCAGCGCAGAGGCGGAGGAGGGGTCCCTTACGTTCACAGAGGCGCTTCATCGTCACGTCGGGCGCCAAAGCCGCCCAAAGCAAAGAGCCAAACTCTTGCCAAATGCCGAAAGCCCGCAGCATGGAAGTATTTGAGCTGAATTCAGAGCCAGACCCTGGATTGAACCCCTTATTCCGGCATCCCCCGTTGTTGGCCTCTGCCCCCCCCCCCTCCCCTCTGTTAGCAGAAAACCCCGTTCGACTATCTAGTCACCCCTCTCCGAACGGCGGATCACCTTGGCAAAGGCAAATAATGTGACTCTCCGATGAAATCTACGAAACACCCAAACCGAAACAACGCAACATTTGATGTGGCGAGCGTGCCCCTCGCAACGCCCAATAGTCATGCCTCAGGTTGTATACGAGGCTTTATCCCTTCAGCGAAACCATAGAAGGGTCCCCCTTTGGGTGCGACTGATGGACAAGTATGGGAAGCGCCGCAGGACAGTGGGAGGGGGTGCCAAGCCCTCTGTTTTCTGCTTACAGCTACCGCAGACTCTTTCGGTCTCAGGAGACGAAACATTATTATCCAGTGGGGTAGGTATGTTTCGCGCTTCATCATTTGCAATGATCCCAACATTGCCCGGTAATAGTACCGCTTGTCTGAATCTGAGCTAATTTCCTTATCATTTACAGCCGCAGATACGTCCTACCCCCTTCTCAATGCTCCCAATTCTGTCTATCCCTGGGCCGGGGCGCCGGCGGCAGGGCTGAGTGGCGGGGAGGGGTCTCCAGCGCCCGAGGAGCTGCGGTCTCAGGTGTCTGATCTGCTCCGCGAGCGGGAGGGTGCGCCGCCGTCCCCGGAACGCGGCCCACGTGTGGCCGAGGTGTGACGTCACGGCCGCAGCTGCTGACAGGCCGGGCGATCAGCATCACGGCACGTGCCGGCTTCACTAACACGGATACTGCCGCCCCGGCCGATCCCGCCAGTCCCAACCGCACTCATGGCAACGCGCGGCGGCGCTCAATGGCACTCATGGCAACGCGCCATACCAGTTTTACTAGTGGCAGGAATGCAGCTGCAATTAACATGGCCCCTGGTCATGCAAATTCATCAGCATTTCACCCCACTTAAAACGGTTGTCTTCATTGAAACGGAGGAAACTACTTTTCCCCTTGGCAACACTACATGTGTTGGGGCAAGGCTTCACGCCGTAGGCCAATGCCTGGAACTTGTCTTTTTCGGCACAGAAGTGGTCAGGGCTTTACGAAAGGTTGCTTGTCCTGCCAAATATTACACTTTGGACTTTTCTCTCTCACACAGACTAAACAACAGTCCTTTTTATATTGTTTTCCCAGCTCTACTGCAAGGGCCCGACTATGTTTCGCCACCCAGATATAATAAACCTGGGACCGAATAAAGGCAGAGTTTTACTTCCAAGGCACGGGGGTTTTATAATATTTGGTGGGCTTATTGCTGAGCAAGGCTGACGGACACCTGCCAAACGGGGGCAGGATTTAGATTATATTTAAAGTGAGAACATAGGGTTTCCAGGATTCAAGTGCCGAGTAGATTTGTGAATCGTGACAGATCCAAATATGACCAGCAAGTTGTGAACCAAAGCGGAAAGCCCTCTGTATTACCAGCGAGAACGAGTGTTCTCAGGCGCCCTGCTGCAAAAGGCGAGGGGCGGCTGTGAGAGTGACCCCTCCCCCTGCAGCCTCCGGGAATAGCGTATTAGCTTAGGAACAAATAACAACGGAACTTGCAGTACTTCATCCGCGATCCATTTGCCACATTCCAAGATATTTTTTCCTAGATAATTTCAGCCCAATAAATTTTTACAAAGCCGTGTGGTCCACCCAAACCCCCACCCTCCAAATCAAACAAGAGCTTGATGCGGCGCTAAGGAGGATATATTGGCGATCGATAATTTCTGTACTGACACTTTTTAATAAGATCACCAAATCCTACAAAACGGATTTTTCAGATTATTTATATTAATTGGTCAGGTTTAGGTCCAGTCATGCTACCTAAGATCAGGCTATTGTTTTTAGGTTGCCTTATTATATGTCCTTGAAAATGAAATTTCCCAAACACTAAAAAAGGTTCTTTAAATTTGTTTAGTCTGGTGCAGAGCTTACGAACTGCGCCAAAAACCTGTTTTCGCTTTTCTATGAAAAATAGCGCGGAGGCAAAATCCGCCCCCCCATGCTGCGTCATAGTAGGGATACCGGCGGCGTGCGTGCAAGGCGATTTATATAGTTCCACCACAGCAAGTGCAAATCATCTCAGCATTGTAGTGCTCCAGCGTTCCTTTAAAAAATAATTGCTGGGGTTTAAAGACACAAGAACTGCCAGGGTCATGTGGCGTAGTCAACTCTTGCCCTCTTGGAAGGAGTTTGGGGGATCAGAGCAACTAATGCAAAGGCCCCGCCGGGACTTGAACCCGGGACTGGCGGCTTTGGCGACAGGAATGTCAACTAAGCCACCCATCCCCCCCACCAAGCATTGCCTTCTAAGGTCACGAGAATTATGAAAAAACTAATTATAGGTATAAATGTCCGGCAACATGAGCTCCAGGGATGCTACCAGACACAGCCAGACAATAGTTCTGAAGGCACACCGGAATAACCATTTAGCATCAGTGTTCGAAAAACGTTCCCCATATTTTGCATGTCTTTTTCAAGAAGGTATATGGGCCTATATGATAAAATAAATATTTGGATCATCTCCGACTAAAGCGGATATAAATATATAAAACTATGAAAAGGCCCTTAGAGACACGTGTTTATCGCCGTAGGGCGTCCTCCACTGTTGGTCGGACAGCCCCGTTCGACTATGAGGCTGCTTTTCCAGTGACAGCGGCACCTCTCCAGGGAAATCCTGGGTGAAGTACTCCTCCATGACACCTTCAAAATTTGAGCACCCAAAATTAAGACTGGGAGATGTCTTCCCAATCCAGGGGGAGTCCTGAACAGGGTTTCGCTGGCACAGCAAAACAAAACCTATACAAACCCCATGAAAGACCCAAAATCCAGGTACCCTAAATGCCCCCCCCCCAGATCTCCAACCATGCTCTAAAAGGCCAAAAACTTGCAATAGAACAGACCCCGTTGAATCATCAAAAGTTACTTCTAGCCATTCCTATGTGGTACATTGGTGCCCTCTTGAAGCGTCGCCCCGTTTGGCGCCATTCTGAACCTGCCACCAGACTGGTAGGTGAAGGGTGCCGCCTCAGTAGCTGGAGCTGCTGCCGTCAGCGCGCCTGGTCTGCACTCACCAGGTCTATGGTTTTGGCGTACTGTTTGCTGTGGTCGTCGCACCAGGTCTCGCACCAGAGCCACTCCTGCGGCAGTGACTTGATGCGGACCTGGTGAATCATGTTGTTCGGCAGGTCCTGGTCCAGGTTGGACAGACTGTTGGGGTCCTGTCGAGTCACACGGGTGGGCGTCAACACCCAACTGGCGGGAGAACTTGGCGCGAAAGCTCAGGCCCATACTGATGTAGTACATATTCGTCCACATTGTTGAACGACAATTCATGTAACTACTTACGATTAATGAAGGAAGCCTGTTGCAAAATTCGGGCGGAATGTGCATTAAGACACAAAACACCATTCAGATCACAAAGCCTACATCGAAATTACTGCTTGCTTTTCAACGGAAAACAATGAAACACCAATTTCACGCCTTAAGTACGCCGGGCACGTCAAACGCACCGAACCAGATAAAATAAGAATGGCCACCAACAGCCAGCGTGAAACAACAGACCTGGCTGAGACCCTGGTACTGCCCGCGCAGCCTGTCGCCGGCGGCAATCTGTCGGAACTTCTTCAGGTCGACCACATAGAGGGCGCTGATGTGGTACTTGCGGCCCTGCAGGTGGCTTCGCCAGTAGCCCTGGTTCCAAAACCTGCCGACAGGCGGCAGCACATACAAACCGAATACGGCCACCGGAAGAGATCGTGGTCACTGATATGTTTTGGTACGTTTGGTTGAGGCCATCGTCTAATCTACTGTCCGTACCTGGCGCATTTCTCCTAATTTGACGAAATATTCCAGAATTTTAAGTGACAGCGCAGCTCAACTAATACAAAAACAAATATTTCGTTAAAGGCTTCTGACAGTAGTCCCAAATGGTTCCTCCGTGACCAGTTTAGCCAGGAGCGCTGTATGAAGCAGACGCGGAATCTGACGAAGCCATGGATTCCTGCTGCCCTTCCGGTGCGGGAGGCAGCAACACCTTCAGCTATCAAGGACCACGCACTGTGCACAGTGCTGAGATCCAGAGATAGGAACCAGGCTCGACCCTCTGATACCACCAACTCCCACTGAAGCCTGCCCTGATGTTCCTAATACACCGCAAATACTTCAGATTATGCCTAATAAAACTTTTCTTTGGGGAAGGAACAAACTCATTACCCATTCGCAGGAAGGTGAACTATGCGCACTGCTTTTCCCATAGGAAAATTTAGCGTAAGAGGATCACTCCCAACTCTCCTTGACAAGGTCGGAATCGCTGGAAACTTAAGAACATCCAAAACCAGCGTCCGCTGTGCTCAGGACCAGCAACTGACACGTGCTCTTCTGGAAGCCGGCTCTAATCGGGGCCGATCGCATTGTTCGTGTCTGAGCCATCAGGCTAACAGCTCATTAGGTGCAGATGATGCAACAGGCGGCGCGCCGCATGCATGGGGCCGCCGGCAGCGCAATCCGGGCCTGCGATAGCATCGCCCGTCAATCACTGGGGTCCGCACCTCCCCCACAGACGGCCGAGTAGGGCCCAGTCACGCGACTCCCCGCCTCAGTGGCCAGCTCTGGGCTCCGGAAATTCAACGGGTCAGCAGGGGTCATGCTGATATCGCGGTAAATACAGCTGAGGAAGGGCAATGACATCTCACACTGACGATCAGACACAGACACCTCACAGTGTCCCACAGGCAGTACAATGTTGCCCTTTCCGAGACACATCTTTCCGTTACGCACGCAATTCATGGAGCCTATCTCAAAGCTATAATATCAGTTATCGCTTACCTTACATGGCGATAAGAACCATATTCCTGGCCTTCAGCGATAAACTTCTTACTGTGAAGGAAAATCCACGCCGCTGGAAGCTGACAGTAATCTCCAGAGCACTAGGAGTGTACGTCACTACTGAGCGCCGAGACTAGGTTCAAATTCACGCCACCCTTCATACTCAGTCTTATCGTCGGCATGATACTCCCCGGCTTTCATTCATCTGCCCCAGCCTCCACTGCGACTCACCTGAACCCGTCCATTTCTTTTCTGCTGTCACAGAACGGGGTGTAGCCGTAGGGCGCGCCCTCCAGGTCCAGGTCACGCAGCTCCTTCAGGTCAGTCCGCACTATCTGTAGAGCGCAGGTCAGGTCATTCCGCACTATCTGCAGAGCGCAGGTCAGGTCATTCCGCACTATCTACCAAGCGCGGGTCAAATAAGGTTAGTTCACACTACCTGCAGAGCGCAGGCCAGTCCCACGATCAGTACAGGCCGGGTCGGGTTACACCAGTATCCATCCAGATTAGCTGGCTTAAGTAAACCGTATTAAGTCTCATAGAGCGGCTGTTAGGGGTGAATATACCAAAAGAAATGAAATTTTAAACGCCAAACGAATCCACAAAAAACGAAATGAACCGAACTTCTGACAACTATCGAAATTAGCGACCAACAAAATATACAATAAGAGCGTCAGGTACAAATCAACGTGGAGCACAAGAAAATTAGATCCTAACAAACCAAAAAAGGACAAATGAATATATCCTACAGCAGTGAACGAAAACGAATATACTTTCAGAGCTACATATTATCATACGTGGCAGAAGAATGAAAAATCGAACAAAGCAGGACAAAAGATATTGCAATTGGACTCTTTATATAATTAATATTGTAAAAAAGCTGTAGGCCATACAAAGCCGTGAGTAATCACAACGCTCTTCCAAGCAAATCCAGCGCAACTGACCGATCTCAGCACACAAAATGTCTCGATTCCGATTTCTCGCATTTTCAATAAAACACTTCGACGCTAAACCACATACCTGATCTGCGTCCACAAATATGAACTTTTTGACGTCGAGCGGGAAGAGCACGTCGAGGAAGAGGATCTTGTAGCCCCAGATGATGCGCTGTTTCTCCGTCTGCTGGTGCAGCCAGCGGGGCCACTTGTACTGCACCAGCTCGAACTCGAAGCCGTACTTCTGCGCCATGTGAGGCAGCAGGTCCTGGGGATGGCGGCAGTGTTGTCAGCGGGTGCAGCAGCTGGACTGGCAATGACAGCGCGATGGTTCATCGGAAACACTACGCAGCACAACACACGGGAGATCAGACTCGAATTAATGTCAAAATCAGACCCATCATGGAAAGGGTATCAAGATAAAAACGCAATCGAGAAATACATACACACCACTGAGCCCACAAATACTGAGGTATAGTTTACGGGCACATGCCTAATAGTCTCGAAAACCGGTAACATGCTCTGAATGAATGCACACCTTGAAGGTGGGAGATAGGTAGTTTTTGAGGAACCAGAACTTGACGGGTGTTTTGGTGTGTCGCAGCACGCCCAGCATCATGATGCGCATGAGCCGCTCGTAGAGGTGGCCGGAGGCCAGTGAGAAGATGTTGAGCTTGTCGTCCTCGCCGCCGGCGGGCGCCGACCCGCCGCTGAATGTGCTGCAGACGTAGTGGTAGTTAGGAAGGCCGTCAACGCGGCTGACTCCCACCGAGAAGTAGCGCGACAGATAGAACCGTGTATAGCAACACCAGATAACGGATTCTATACGACTAACACGAGGAGGGATTGGTACGACAGACAATAAATGGGGAGCATACAAAACAGCGGGAAGGGAAGTACACAGAACCGTTACCAATGGCAGTGTAGAGCAAGAGTACCTGTTTAGCGGAGGATTTACATCTGATATGTCCTATGGCTCGAATAATTCGGGGGACCATTTTGTCTTATTTAAGATTGGAGCCAAAAAAAGCTAAGACAAACTTACACAGAGCAACCAAAGAAAATCAAGCGCAGAACAGCACTATTAAACTTGCTAAAAAATAAAGCATTCATTAGAAACCGAAGGAAAGTCGTCCCATCGTTCAGGGGATTCATGTCGCATCTGAAGGTTCTGCAAAAAGTAAGCCAACACCAAACTATCACTCAGATAAAAATACACAAACAATCGAACGATGAAACCATGAGTGTGCATTACACAGTATGTGCAATACACACTCCTACACGCTGTGCTTCACGACGTTAGCGTCAGACAATGCAAAAATATTTTTCACAACATTCGAATAGTTCCCAAAGAAAGAACTTTCCAAGCAAAATATGCAAGCCAAATCGGATCCCACGCAATTAGCAGCCCACATCCATGTTCTGTAAACAAATACCGTGCATTGCTGTTGCAACACTTTTTCACTACAAAGTAAAAACAGTCATGCATGTGGGGGTCAGTCGATTTCTTAACACAATCTTCGATGGCAGACTAGACACGAATTCGTGTTTAGCGATGGTGGCGCGCCTTTCGGAAAATGGACAGCAAAAAATCACACTTTCTCGGATCGCACGCCTCCCATCAGACAAATTAGTAACATAACATGGCGGTTTCCAAAACGAAACTACAAATCAGGCCAAAAAACCATGCTTCAAAAAAGGCGTTTCCGAATTTAGCTGGGATCAATATCGAGAATAAGTTTTTGAGACATAAAAAGGCAAATAATTGTATTTACCTTTCTTTGCCCTTTTCTGTAAACGCTGCAAAAATGTTAACCATAAGATTTTAATTTCTCATGATAAAAACCAACACATCTAGGGATTTTCGTCATGCCGTGTTAGGCAATCTTGAACAGAGTACCAGCACTATACATAATCGGGGAAAGGCTTGGCAGCTTTAATAAAACCTGCTTATATTTAAGTACCACTCACTCTCACACCACCACACTGTTTTTGCCTGGAAACTCGCTTGAACCCTTATTCGCGTTCTCTGCGATTTCAAAAATTCTTAAAGAAAATTATTTACTTGGATGGGAGAATACTCTTCCAGTTTCATAAGTTGACAACAAAAATTCTTGACATCCACATCATCCAAAACCATGGCCAAATTTTTACCTTGGCATGTTGTACAATCGACTGACAAGTAAAACTAGATGTGGGACGTGCATACGGTAAAAAAACAATGTTAAAGGTTGAGAAGACAGGGCAACAGCAAGTGACTCGCCTCGCATTTAGCCTCTCACATTTAGTTCGACAAAGACAAACTCGTGAACATATACGTGCCAACACGAATGTCAGACTGTACACTACTGTAAATTCACGGACGTAGATAACTATGAAAGCGTCATCTGAGACTCTGGGAACGTGCAGGTTAAAACGGGTATAACGCATGCCCAGCTAGCTTGATTTTTTCATATCATATGTACAAATAACCTACATTCATATTCAGGATAAAAAAGGCCAAAAATATCAACCGACTTATTTCGTAACACTTATCTATCAAGTAAGTAGAAATTTGAAATTCGGTGCACAACGTATATTTCAAAAACATACGTTATTTTTAACGTTATTGAAGAGTGGACGTACCGGAGGAGCACAGCAGCGGTAACGCGCATGGGCAGCTGGCCGCTGCGATCATTTAACCTCTAACATAGAGAAAAAATATCGCATTCCTGCACCCCGCGCCGTTCGGTAAACTGGATGACTGACAGCTCTCTTTCCTCGCATTTCGCATTTCCAACATTCTTACTAAAGTTTGAAATTATCGTTTACCGATGACAATGTAAACATTTTTTAGAAGCGGGGCGTGGTCAATGTCATAGCTGCAGCGTTATTCGCGCCCTTTGTGGCAATGTAGGGTGCAGGTGAGAGCGGAGAAGTGGTGCCACAGCGTCGGGTGCGTCCCAGCAGGGCCTGGGATGCACCTCCAATCGGGGAGAACAGTTTCCCAGCAGGCTGACAGCAAAGAAGCCCACTATTCTATACGCGTGTTGTTGAGGACATCAAACCGGAATGTGCCATATAAGACGGGCACCAGGTTTAAAGGGAATGTGAGACCTTCATAATGGGATTTGAACAGAGATAGCCGTGAGATGGGAACTACTTGGTCGATGTTTCATTCGTCCAGAACTTACCGTTCGCAAAGAAAATGTAAAATACAATCCCTATCCTCCTCTGGTGGTTACGAGGTATGAGGTGGCCTTAAGAAAGTAATGTCTTGCTCCAACACCGCTATGCGTGCGGAATGGACAATTTTTTCTTGCTGGGCCCCTCTTTAAAGGGAATGTGGCACCTTCACAACGTGATTTTAACTGAGATAGCCAAGTTGTAAAGCAGGTCGGAAAACCCGGTACTCCATATTTCATTTGACTTGGAACTCGATATTTCCGTAGAAAAAGCTAAAACCTACCTGACACCAGCCCCCTCAGCCCCCCGTCGCCGGCGGCCATTGTTGTGAGCTATTGGTGTGACGACATACGCTGACGTCACGATGAGCATCAGCCAATCGAAGCCCTTGAAGCGTTTCAAGTATGGTAGTGTTTGCCAGATCGTGACATCATCCACAGTCTGATATTTATTTCTTTTCTAGAGGAGTATTTTTAAAAACCAAATATTGAGCTTATTGTACATTTTTCAGAGAAATCATGAGTGGTTTCATTATTTTTTACTAAAAGTACGCCTAATTACACTAAATTCCAGGATTCGACCAAGGCGCCACATTCCCTTTAAAACCTACGTGCTAAGCATGACTTTGGTAAAGGCCATTAGAAATGCACATGACTTGCTTTATATACCAATTTGAACAAAACAATAGGGAATGATCAGAGCCCTTTTGGGTCCCAGCAACTGCCTCTTTTAGCTAAAAACGCTTCATGAGTACACGTATTTATCTGTGGCCTAAATTGAGAGGTTTATCGTGGCACGGCAAATTACCAGATTGTAGGCCGGTTTGACGCGACACCAATTTATAGATATTTTTAACTTACATGGGAGATTAAGTAAAATGAAACTTTTAATCTTATTAGTCATTTTTCAATAGCAATAAGACCAAATACATTATCTTTAATAGATAGTACCCATAAAAGCATTCGTCTGGAATTCCACCAAGGTGCCACATTTCCTTAAAAACAAACGAATAGGAGGTTTGGGCGCGAAGACCTATTAATTACACGAACAGACAAAAAGGACAGGTGGCTTGAGCTAAGCAAGAAGGGTCCTGTCCAGCAATAGACGAGCTGAACTATCTCAGTCCCAGAGTCAGCAGCAGGTGCAGTTGACAGGTTCCGGTGTCCAGCCCCCCGTGTCACGTGCAAGCTAGCCAATGCGGTCACCTGAGCCTCAGCACATTGGTCCAGCGGGCCAGCGGGGCCAGAGCCGACCGCAATAGCGGGCCCAACACGGGGACCTCCAGCGCCGCCCTGCACACCACAGCGCACACGCTCAGACACCAGTGGCGCACCGGGGCGTCCCGACTGCTAGCAGTCAGGGCACGCCACGGAAGTACTGCACATAACTCCCTTGGCATCCCATAACTCCCTACATGACATACTCCCTTGGCATGGCTATGCCATTGCACGACCGTCCATTCGCAAGCTGAAACATCTTGCAACCCATTACTTGAAATAACTCCCATTGCTTTAACATACTAACGTAGCTTGCCCTACCAAATTCTAAATTCTCCCACACACCCTTTGGGGCAGGTGTTGCACTTTTTGTTATAAAAGCCATAAGTGAGAAGTACTGCACACGACTCAGCTGGATCAGAGCTGTCCAGCTGCTGTACCGCTCTGCACCAGCGACGTCGCTAATAAAGCAGGCTCTCATTTCGGCTCCAAAATTAATACAACAAAACGCGGATATCGGAGCAGCCCAACATATTGTTTTTACAAAGTCTCTAAATCTTCCCCTACGGCACGCCCAGAAATACAAATTGAGGAGCTGTCTTCTTTCACGACGTGGCAAAAGTACATTTATTTCCATAAAAATTAGTGGTCTGGTCAGAAGGCGCACTTCTTTTGGTCAAGTAGCCAGTCACTCAGTAAGGCTAGGGGCAGGCATTTACGCACTCCATTGATTTCATCTATAGCACTGATCCCATCGATATGATTAAAAAGCATCTGACCAGCTCATCATCGTGGCAGCAGTGGGTTAGTGAGCAAAACAATAACCTGGCCACAGTTTAGGTGCATGGGTTAGATTATTGAGTTAATCGAGCACTTCTGCTAAGCATTTATTTACTCACCTGACGTTATACAAACAATGCAAGCCGCTAACTAATCACGCAACTAGAAAATGCAAAACGGCATTGTGTACTCGGGCCAAACAGCAGACCAGCAGAGGAAAGGGCGGAGACAGAGACACGGCACACCACCGTTCCCCCAGTAGATTAAGGGCACGTCAGCGGCTGAGGCTATATGTGGCCGTTTACCCAGACGCCGCCAGGACTTGCCTTTTGATGGAGCCCCATATGCCGGCGCCGTCGTCGGCTTCGTCGCTCAGCAGGTCCTGCGACTCCATGCCCGGTTTCTTGGCGACGCGCAGCTTTACCACGTGGGAGCGGAAGGAACTGACCACCACGCTGGCGCCCGCCGCGCTGTCCACGATGTCGCGTCCCTCCATGCTGCCGGCGGAGGGGGCGGCGAGGTCAAACAGGGACGGATGGGTCAGACAAGGACGGAAGGGTCAGACAGGGACGGAGGGGTCAGACAGGGATGGAGGGGTCAGACAGGGACGGAGGGGTCAGACAGGGACGAAGGGTCAGACACGGACGGAAGGGTCAGACAGGGACGGAGGGGTCAGACAAGGACGGCTCACTGGTTAGAAAGGGAGAGCAATGTTAGACACAGAGAGGTCAGACAGGGACGAAACTGAATCCAAGTAGAACAGCACAAAGGTCAGACAAGCTTATCTCAGATATGAGACTGGAATGGCAGAATTCAAACCGGGATAAGAAAGGTCAGATAGAGAGAGGTCAGTCAGGTACAGCAAAAATGTCAGGGACAACACATAGATCAGACAGGGACAGTGTAGAGGTCAGACCGGGGACAGGAAGGGCATTGCTGATGACCCAGAAGGCACAGCGATTCAATACACACATCGTAAAAGTAGACAGAGGTAAAAACGAACAACGCAGAGGCCTGATAGAAACAGAAAACAGGTCAGGCAAGGATTCCACGGAGGTCAGACAGGAACCACAAATAAGACAGAACAGTACGAAGGTCAGATACCGAACAGATATTGAACAGGGAGAGAATGGAACCCACGGATACTGTCACACTACCGCTCGAAAGCAAGACAGGAAAATAGGTAACAGGGCAGGCTGAAGGTACCAATATTCTTAGCACGTCATAATGGTTTGCGTAGACCTCATGCACTTATAAAAAAGCACGGAGGAAAAAAATGCCAGAGAAGAGGACCACCGAGTACTGCGCCACCTCGGAGCCTGCCCTGTTCACCCCGCGCACCGCTCACCTGACCATGCTGTAGAGATCGGCGGAGCGTCCCTGTCGCAGCCGCAGGGTCCAGGCGCCGGGCAGCGCCTTCAGCTGGAAGTAGCCGAGGTTGGCCATCACGATGGTGTCCACCAGCACCGGCTGGCGCGTGGTGCCCAGGGTGACCTGCAGGCCCCGCGGAGGGTTGCCGCTGCTCTGTTCGAAACAGTGGCCCTCCAGCAGCAGATGCTCCAACTCGAAATCACTGCCGACGGCGAGTCCGGTGACACACACGGCACTGGGCTAGGCACAGGGCCCGCACAGTGAGGTGGTGACGCATACAGATAAGGTGGTGCGCACGAGCCGGTCATGGCGCTGAACGCCCGGCAACGACGTCCGTATATGGCAATTCTATTTCTGCACCACTGAATGAATAAAGTCAGAGCATCACCAAGACGTTGATGGTCAAGGTAATGATTTGGAACGGTACTGTGTGGATGCAACGTGCCTCAGAAGAAAAGAAATGTTTGAACAAGACAAGATAAAAAAGCATGCTAGCCAGTCACCCGAACACCACCCTGCTATGAAGCCCGTTCCAAAGCGGCGCCACCCGAGCCGCCACCTGTGCACGCCGTGTTCCACGTCGTCCAGCTTGATGTTGTCCAGGTCATAGGGCGACTTCACGGCCTCCACCATCCAGTTGTCAGGCACGTGGTAGTGCTGAGTGAGGATGGGGGTGCCGGGCACACCGGTGAAGCGCGCCAATGGACCCTGCAGCTCACCGGAGGCACTGAACTGCGGCTCCGGGTCCAACACCAGCCGGTAGAAACTGCGGAGAAACGGGGGGGGACGTCAGCACCGGCCGGTAGACACTGCACCAGCCGGTAGACACCGCACCAGCCGGTAGAAACTGCAGAGAAACGGGAGGAGAAGTCAGCACCAGCGCGTAGATACCGCATCAGCCGGTAGAAACTGCGGAGAAACGGGAGAAGTCAGCACCAGCCGGTAGAGACTGAAGAGAAACGGGGAAAATGTCAGCACTAGCCGGTAGACACTGCGGAGAAACGGGGGAGACGTCAGCACCAGCCGGTAGACACCACACCAGCCGGTAGAAACTGCAGAGAAACGGGGGAGAAGCCAGCACCAGCCGGTAGACACCGCACCGCCGGTAGACACCGTACCAGCCGGTAGAAACTGCGGAGAAACGGGGAAAAGTCAGCACCAGCCGGTAGAAACTGCAGAGAAACGGGAGAGAGTCAGCGCCAGCAGATAGACACTGGGAGAAGTCAGCGTTAGACGGTAGAAACTGCAGAGAAACGGAAGAAATCAGTACCAGACGGTAGACACTAAGGAGAAACAGAAAAAAATCCGTACCAGACGACGCAATATACGCTGCAACAGTCAATATACTGAGGTGCAATGAAAAGACCTTAGCGACGTGAGACAAAAATGTCTGTCGGTGGTGAGCTAAGCCACAGAGGTGCATAGACTTCTCAGCGCAATTTTCAGTGGACGACAATGAGTCCCACAAGCAGTCCGTGCACAAGAAACAACACATATGTCTCTACTCAACGAACGTGGCACCATAAAGTTACAGTCGCCGACCAGATGATCCCCCACACCCCCCTCCCATCCATTAGCTCGAACACCCGCAACTGCCTCCCACCCACCTTTTCAGGGGCATGTCGCTGTGCTTCTCCTGCGGGTTCAGCACCAGTCGGAGGTCGGCGTTCAGCACCTGCAGTAGCACCGAGAGCAGCGCGCCCAGTCTCTGAGCGCCGCGGCTAACCGGGTCACAGATGGCCACCAGGTCGAACGTAGGCCGGCCCGGGTCCGCTGCTGGCAGTCTCACAACACTGTCGGCACAGGGGAGAGACGGCTGGGGCCACAGCTGGTCCGGGACCGAGCGCACACGCCGCCACGACACCCTGGCGGTCACGGATAGGACGCCCGAGTGCATCTGAGCGGCAGGACTGCGCCTCAACAGAGACAGAGCGCTAGGCAGCAACGCCAAGGTAACAAAGGTGGAGCCGGGAGCAGGAGAGACGGGCTGAGCTGCCGTGTCTACCATCGTAATCGGCACACGTGAAAACAGAGAGCCGATTCAGCCATTGAACATTGCCCGAATCCACTTCGCTCTATGCCATGGGGGACTAGCTGGACTAAATATAGACAAACACCTCGCTCCTCCTCAGGACAGCAATAGGAAGACACGGCGAAGATAACAACTGAGCCGGACACGGTAGCTACCTGTGTTTGTCTTTCAGTTTCGGCACCGTCCAGCGCTCCTTCTTCAGGGTCCGCGAGCTCAGCAGAGCGCCGGTCTTCATCATGACGTCACTCAGGTCATCTGGGGGAAACGGGAGGTCTCATTGGCTGAACTGTGATCGCCATGACGTCACAAGGTCCTATACAGGACAGGGTAGCTCTCATCGGCTGAAACTGCGTTGAAACAAGGAAGCAGCGGCCAAATAACTCCCATATATTTCAGCAAAAAAATACCCCATGAAGCTTTATCGAGAGTGATAATATGGCTCGTGTAACAGGCAAGTAGGGGAAATGACAGAATATCCGGATTCCCGGTCGAAAATAGACAGAAAGTAAATAATATTTTGCATAATCTCCTAAAATTTTGGAACAAATCCAAAATTGCAACAACAAATGGGCGCCCACAGCGCGAAAAATGGACGGCACCGGGTTTCATACGACAAAATAGATGGCGTGGGTTAGGAGTGTGAATTCAAGACTAATGACAACAAAGATTAGCTTCAAGTCCCGCCATTGCCGGCGCAGCGCAGAAAAGGGAACAGTCAGATATAATGCCAACAGCATATTCTGGCACAGACAACATTTTGGCATGTATCCAGCCATCATATCTGCCGCCCAAACTCAGCTGATGCACCTCCTCAACGCCCGTCGCTACTGAGGCTTCCAAGTTTAGCTCAAACAGTTCCGAGCGACACAACCCCTGTGCTCTGCTCAGTTTTCCATTTGAATTCCACGGTGTGTATGTGCAAAGCATAGGCAGATCCAGGGGGGCAAGGGGGCACGTGCCCCCCCCCGATCGACCCTCGGCGCCCCCTGAAAGGTCGATGGCGCCCCCCTGAAATGTCGCTTCCCACCCCCCCCAAGATGCGAAAGTCGGCGCCCACCGATAGGATTTGGCGCCCACCTAATAGCTTTTGCCGGTCATAAGTGGCGCCCCCCTGGTCCGGATGGCGCCCCCCGGTCCGGATGGCACCCCTCCGGTCCGGATGGCGCCCCCCAGGAAGGTGCCCCCCGATCGGCAATCCTGGATCCGCCTATGGTGCAAAGGCTAAGCCGTTGTTTTACATGCCATTTTTGATGTTTTAGATGACGCTGCCGACATTGCTCCCCGATGCCGCTTGCTTCTAAACTATGGGCGCAAAATGACCGTCGTTGTCGACGCGCCCTTAAACTCCACTGATAATGATGACCATTTGAATTCCAGCAATAGCGTTATCTGTTCGAGTGGACGCTCCACATCATCTACGTTCTTGACCCGTCTTATTCTTGACCAAATTATGAAAAGCTTCAGTTGGGTAAGAGGAAGTGAAATTACACATCTTACACGGAGACGAGTGGAATATTTAGATCAAACCCGTGACGAGTGAGTGGAAAATAATACTGACCCCGGTGCAGTTCTGCGCCGTAAGTTCTAGTGATTTTGTGACCTGACTGACCGTGTTCCTCCATGGCCCGCAGCAGCCTGCTCTCCAGACCGGTCTGGCCGCGGGCGGTGAACCTCTCCAGCAGCGCGAAGTCGTCCTCTCCGAACGTCTCGTCCTTCCGCAACGGCCCGATCACCTGTCCGTTCACCACCAGGGCGCGGCCGCCGGCGGGCACCCGCAGCACGCGGCCGCTGTACAGGCCCGGCACTGACAGCGCGTCCGACGAGAGAGAGGCTAGCGCCGCGGAGAGGGCGGCGCCGTCCGACTCCTGCCGGGGAGACGACCGGTCAGCAGGGAACGGCGAGAGAGGGGCTAGCGCCGCGGAGAGGGCGGCGCCGTCCGACTCCTGCCGGGGAGACGACCAGTCAGCAGGGAACGGCGAGAGAGAGGCTAGCGCCGCGGAGAGGGCGGCGCCGTCCGACTCCTGCCGGGGAGACGACCAGTCAGCAGGGAACGGCAGAGAGAGACTAGCGCCGCGGAGAGGGCGGCGCCGTCCGACTCCTGCCGGGGAGACGACCAGTCAGCAGGGAACGGCGAGAGAGGGGGCTAGCGCCGCGGAGAGGGCGGCGCCGTCCGACTACTATCGAGGAGACGACCAGGTCAGCAGGGAACGCCGAGAGAGGGGCTAGCGCCGCGGAGAGGGCGGCGCCGTCCGACTCCTGCCGGGGAAGACGATCAGTCAACGAGGAACGCCGAGAGAGAGGCTAGCGCCGCGGAGAGGGCGGCGCCGTCCGACTCCTGCCGGGGAAGACGACCAGTCAGCGAGGAACGCCGAGAGAGGGGCTAGCGCCGCGGAGAGGGCGGCGCCGTCCGACTCCTACCGAGGAGATGACCAGTCAGCAGGGAACGGCGAGAGGAGGCTACCGCCGCGGAGAGGGCGGCGCCGTCCGACTCCTACCGAGGAGATGACCAGTCAGCAGGGAACGGCGAGAGAGAGGCTAGCGCCGCGGAGAGGGCGGCGCCGTTCGACTCCTGCCGGGGGGACTAGACCCGTCAACGGGGAGTGGCGAGAGAGAGAGGCTAGTGCCGCGGAGAGGGCGGCGCCGTCCGACTCCTGCCGGGGAGACGATACGATCACATACAATCGGAGGTTTGTTTATTTGTTATGGAAACTATAAACAGCCAATCTATGTCAGCCGCTTCCCTTTTCAAAAACTCTGCCCATTTGAGCACTGGTTATTTCCTGGTGGGCTCAACCATCTTAACGCAGCTCGCCAACCTCGCTTAGACCAGACCCAACTCTACTCCACAGCTCACCGGCAGTATAGCCTCCGGCTCCTCCTTCCCAGCCGACAGAGCCAACAGGTACTTCAGCTTCACGTCTTCAGAGAGCACGTCCAGGGCAGCCACCGCACGGCGGTTGGTCGGGTTTTCAGCGGTCGGAGAGGCTGGGTTTGGCAGGAACGCCAGCCGCATTTCCCGCGAGCCCTTCTGCACGTCCACAACCGCGGCGCGGGAGGTAGTACGGATACAGGCAGTGGAAAATATCACACAACGCTGGGACTGACGACACAGAAAATAGCTGAGATCACGAATAATAATGATGACAATACACAGACAGCAAAGGGTCCGAACTCTGAAAATATATCAGAACAGGCTGAAGGCATCTGGCACGAACGGGCATAGTGCCACAGCTTCGCTTGCAGCATCCACAGTCCGCAGCTCTCACCATTTAAAACACGTCATCTGTAGCATTCACCATCAGCAGGGCCCATTATCCTCTCAGGCAATGGTCATTTCTAGCCCTCACCACCAGCAGCACCCACCTGCAGCAGCTGCCGGCCGCAGCGCGGACCGACTACGGCACTCAGCGTCTGTAGCACGGCGTCCTGCAGCAGCTGCAGTCCGACGAAGGTACTCACCGTCTGTAGCACGGCGTCCTGCAGCAGCTGCCGGCCATCGGCCGTCTCCAGGTCGGCCACTAGCCAGAGGGTCATGGACCGGAGTCGAGCGGTGGACGGCCGCGCCACGTACTTCAGCTGCGCGCCGATAGAGGCGCTCATGTCGCGCACCGACAGCGCCGAAAATGCCTCCAGAGAGTCGACGGGATGGACATCGCCTGAGAAGTCCACTGCACGCTTCTCCGACTTCAGTACTCTGTCGTTCAGTCTGGGGGCGAGGAAAGCTGACTGAGATACGGGAACCCTGCACAATGGGAGTTTTGTTTGCATTCGGATGTTTAGGTGTGCTGAGAGGCTCTACTCTTTACATGAATGCTCAGACCTGACAGAAATATTTATTTTTCATGTTTTAACACTCGTCTAACGCGAGTTCTTGGAGAGATCTTCGTAAACAAAGCGCACCAACCGAACGCTACGACCCGCATCACCCCAGGGCCCGCGTGAGTCACCGGGACCGGAGGCGAGCCCATGGCGGTACATCCGGCGCCGCCAGTCACCGGAACCCGCTCGTTCGCACCCGGAGTCCAATTCAGCCGGGTGGGCCGGGTTGAAGTTCAGATTCAGTGCAAGATGCTTGCAGTTGACTAAAAACATCGGACTCCAAATTAAGGGACATTTTAAAAATCAAAACCACCACCCCTGACCACCCCATGGAATGATGAGACCGTTGTCCTCCAAAGTACAGCATTCCATGTACGGAAAACCTCTCACTCGGCGACCGCCCCCTGCAGAGCCCCACCCCTCCCACCTGGGCATGACGTTAGGCTGCGAGACGATCCACTCCGCCACGTCGTCGTCGTCCATGATCTCCTGTCTGTAGACAGCCTTGGTGAAGAGGTGGAGGGAGCGCATCAGCTCCTGAAGCACCGCCTCCTCCAGCGCGTCCGGCGCCAGAGAGCGGGCCGGCAGCGGGGCGCCGTTAAACAGCACCTGAGGGACACCGACACGGCCGTAGTTCAGTTGAACCCAACGGCCGATCCCCAAACACTATAAAGTCAGCCCCACTACCTCAGTCTCCGGTAAAAACTCACACTCCGCCTTTCCGTGAAATCCGAATCCAGGGTCTCACAACTCGTTTATTAGTTAGATATAAAGAGAAGAATTCAAGTGCAACAGTCTAATGAATAAGTGGAAAGATTTAACATCCGATTAAGCGGGAGCAAAATTCCAGTATGTGTGCTGTTTGGGAAGGACAACCTTTCATCCAACTTTTGGAGACACAATCTTTAAGTTTAAATAAATACAATGTTTCATTAGATCTTTAAACTTGAATCCAGTCATAAGGAGACTGAAAAGGCGAGAGCGAGGTAAGGATCAAACTGCGAACGGGCAAATCAGTGGCTAGGAAAACAAATACAAAATGCTGATAATTGCGCAAAAATAGACATTCCCTGGGATTAGACTTCCACCAGCCCAACCTGCTGTACGTACCTGCGGCGCTTGACCCAGACCCTAGTCGTGTGACGTAGTCGCGAGCCAGCTGACGGCCGGCGTCGTACTCCGACATCTCGCCCAGCACGTCACCCACGTCAGCGGACGGGTACTGACGCCGCAACGCCCGCTCCACGTCAGTCACGCTGACGTCACCCTCTGACGCCGACATTGTGTGTGCCTGCCAGTCACATACACGTTCACTGTTGGTACACGATTGTGGTGACAGGGAAAGAGCACGCACTCGCGTCAGAGAACTGGGCCAGTTAGGATTGCTCACATGATGTACGTAGTCGTCTGTCTTTTCACCGTCATTTTCTGGAGAGAGAGCGAGAGCGAGAGCATGAGAGCACGAGAGCACGAGAGAAGGAGAAGGAGAGAGAGAGAGAGAGAGAGAGAGAGAGACGCCATCATCCCCTGAACTCACATCGATGAGCAGGTTGAGCGCCTTCAGCGGCGCTTTGCTGTCCTCGTGCCGGAGCGCGTAATTGAAAACTTCAGACAGCGCCACGCCTGCATCCTGACGACCAGTGACGTCACTGTCTGACGTCACCGCCAGAACCAGTCCCACTGTGACCGGCATCTGGTTGGTGAAGAGGGACTGGGCCAGCTTCAGCGGTTCCAGGGAGGCGCGCCGACTCGGATCCAGGATAAACACCTGCGGCAGGGGAGCCGAGCCGTCATGCCTGTCATGGACAGTAACTCCTACTGGCTCGACCACAGACGACAGGCTGGTCCACAGACGACAGGCTGGGTCATAGACGATAGGCTGGGTCATAGACGATAGGCTGGGTCATAGACGACAGGCAGGTCCATACAAAATGACCCATATCGCCATAGGTGGCGATACCGTGGGTATGCCCGATCACATAGGGTGATGAATATGGTGGAATCACGAGACTAGTCTTTCTCAAAATAACTTAGCCTAAATCATTGTTAGTTCGGCTTTTTAACAACTGCAACAACGCAGAAATAAGTAAGGCTATCAACGGTCACACCGCACAGCTTTCCACTTAATTCCGAGACATCGAGCATTAATTTAGTCTCCGCCTCTCCTAACAATGAGCAATCCTTGGCTTTTGCTAATTTTCCAAATCCGTGCATAATCTCCGAAAAGCACCAGGCTGCTGACTGACCAGGTGGTACATGTTTTTGCGGACGGTGCGCAGCATGCCGGGGTAGGTGGGCCGCAGCAGCTCGGTGATGGATGCCGGCCACTTGGCGTACTGCCGGTCCCGCTCGATGTCGTTCAGCCAGCTGACGGCCGTGTCTCGGAAATCAACGGCGAACGACGAGTCCTCTCCGCCGCTCAGCTCGACCCGCAGCAGTTCGTCAAACGACGACTGCGGCACTCCTGCGAAAGGGGGGGGTCAAACGACAACTGCGGCACTCCTGCGGGAGGGGGAGGGTTAAAAGACGACTGCGGCACTCCTGCGAAAGGGGGGGTCAAACGACGACTGCGGCACTCCTACGGGAGGGGGAGAGTCAAACGACGACTGCGGCACTCCTGAGAGGGGGAGAGTCAAACGACGACTGCGGCACTCCTACGGGAGGGGGAGGGTTAAAAGACGACAGTGGCACTTCTGAGAAAGGGGAGAGTCAAACGACGACTGCGACACTCCTGCGGGAGGGGGAGAGTCAAACAAAGACTGCAGCACTCCTGGGAGAGGAGCAGTCAAACGACGACTGCGGCACTCCTGCGAAAGGAGGGGGTTAAAAGACGACTGTGGCACTTCTGCGAGAGGGGGAGATTCAAACAAAGACTGCGGCACTCCTGGGAGAGGATCAGAGTCAAACGACGACTGCAGCACTCCTGCGAAAGGGGGGCGGGTCAAATGACGACTGCGGCACTCCTAAGAGAGGGGGAGAGTCAAACGACGACTGCGGCACTCCTAAGAGAGGGGGAGAGTCAAACAAAGACTGTGGCACTCCTGGGAGAGGAGCAGAGTCAAACGACGACTGCGGCACTCCTGCGAAAGGGAGGGGGTCAAACGACGACTGCGGCACTCCTGGGAGAGGAGCAGAGTCAAACGACGACTGCGGCACTCCTGCGGGGAGACGAGAGTCAAAGACCCACTCTGGCACTCCTGTGGGGGAGGAGAAACAAAGGACGACAGCGGCATTCCTGCAGGGGAGGAGAGTCAAACACCCACTCTGGCGCTCCTGAGGGAGGAACAGGGTTAAAAGACGAGTGTGGCACTCCTGCAGGAGGCCGAGACTGAAACACCCATGCTGCCATCCCTAACGGAGGAGGAGAACCAAACACCCACTCTGGCACCCTTAGGGGGAGAAGAGTGTCAGTTGATGGTGAGCGAAGGGACTGTTCAGAATAGTACACGAAAACGCATATGCCCTGTCGATTTGATCTTAAATAATCCATAAAATGAAACATTAGCTTTGTAAAATTCGAATGTTTGATCCAAAATTAAAGCCATCTTTCGCTATATGAAGTTATTTTTCATCTTAGGCAGTCGTGCACACATTAACAATATTTCAAATCCTTCACACACACACCTAGCTTGTGCAGTCCATCCATGACTCTCTGCTCTTGGCGAACGTGCTCGAACAGTGTGAAGACGTCGTTGGAGTCCATATCGAAGAACATGCCGTTCAGCAGCAGCGCAGCGTCGGAGTTGTCTAGGTTCAGCGACTGGTAGATGGTCTGGTAGTTGTACTTGATCTCATCCTTCAGGGGCTTCTCCACTTTGGTTCGGATCAGGGACCGCGCCTGGTAGGGACAGGTCAGCCGTCGGTACCCGTGTCTGCAGCCGATGTCGACTCACACCAGGAGAATGGCAACGCTAATCAAAGATGAGACGAGTACAACATTGTTTATACACTCGAGTTTTATTCATTTTCATTTTTCTACTTGCCTAGTCTGGAAGAGCTCTTTAAATTCCACAACCACCACAAACAAGAACGGAAGCGCTGGTAAAGTCAGCACATGGTCCCACCTGCCCCCGTAAGCACTGACCACGGTGGGGAAGTTCTGCGCCAGACCGGTCATTAGCCGGACGGCCTCCTCTGGCGCCGCCTGAACCACACGCTGCGCCGCCTGCAGGCTCAGCTCCTGCAGCTGCCACACCTGCAACCACATGGACTTCAACACCGCGTACAGCATCCTTACTCACGGCGCCGCCTGCAGACTCAGCTCCTGCAGCTGCCACACCTGCAACCACACACACTTCAACACCATGTACAGCATCCTCACTCACGGCGCCGCCTGCAGGCTCAGCTCCTGCAGCTGCCACACCTGCAACCACACAGACTTCAACACCGTGTACAGCATCCTCACTCACGGCGCCGCCTGCAGGCTCAGCTCCTGCAGCTGCCACACCTGCAACCACACGGACTTCAACGCCATGTACAGCATCCTCACCACGGCGCCGCCTGCAGGCTCAGTCCTGCAGCTGCCACACCTGCAACCACACACACTTCAACACCATGTACAGCATTCTCCTCATGGCGCCGCCTGCAGGCTCAGTCCTGCAGCTGCCACACCTGCAACCACACGGACTTCAACGCCATGTACAGCATCCTCACCACGGCGCCGCCTGCAGGCTCAGTCCTGCAGCTGCCACACCTGCAACCACACACACTTCAACACCATGTACAGCATTCTCACTCATGGGCCGCCTGCAGGCTCAGCTCCTGCAGCTGCCACACCTGCAACCACACAGACTTCAACACCGTGTACAGCATCCTCACTCACGGCGCCGCCTGCAGGCTCAGCTCCTGCAGCTGCCACACCTGCAACCACACAGACTTCAACACCGTGTACAGCATCCTCACTCACGGCGCCGCCTGCAGGCTCAGCTCCTGCAGCTGCCACACCTGCAACCACACGGACTTCAACGCCATGTACAGCATCCTCACTCACGGCGCCGCCTGCAGGCTCAGCTCCTGCAGCTGCCACACCTGCAACCACACACACTTCAACACCATGTACAGCATTCTCACTCACGGCGCCGCCTGCAGGCTCAGCTCCTGCAGCTGCCACACTTGCAACTACACACACTTCAACACCGTGTACAGCATCCTCATTCATAGCATTCACTTACCCATTCGTACATCTTTCATTATTTCGAGATTTCGATGGATTCCCTTCTAATTTACAAAATCGTTCACTTGTACAAGATCACACTTCATTTAAAAACATAATAACAGTAATCTCACCATGCG
>JAOTON010002038.1:1092500-1247258 GCA_034440635.1 Lepas anatifera
GAATAGCAAAACTTTTTTGATCCCCGATTTGTCGAAACTGTAGGACAACCGTTATAAAGAAAAATCAGAAGAGTACCTAAACCCTTTACTACCCTGAGTAAACTTGCCAAGTTATCATCTATCCTGTAAAAGCAAAACACTCATATGAGTTTGAAGCTTTTGCGTCGTGTATGCAGCGAATCGGCCGATGGCTGTCGAGCATTGATTGGTTGATTTATTATCTCGCACTTTTTTAATATTGAGGCTCATCGCCCGTCAATATGGATAAGTTTTTCTTAAATTTTAATGCATGATTATAGATTAATTTTCTTGAAATAATTATAATATTTTAAACGAAATACAGAAAGTACCAAATGATTGGCTTTGTGTCTAATACCAAATACCAAATAGAAGTGAACCAGGGGCGGCTACAGGACCAGATTTCTGGGCATACACTGAAAACAAAACGACACAAGGCCCGTGTGTCAGGTAAATAAACACACGCACCTTGGGTGAGCAACCCACGCTGGATGCAAGGCAATAGAGTAAAGGTAAAACGGAGCGGGCCGCTCAGCCATGGCCAATGACAGCAATTTTTACAGCTGGCACAAGGCAATAGAGTAAAGGTAAAACGGTGCGGGCCGCTCAGCCATGGCCAGTGACAGTAATTTTTACAGCTGGCACAGGATAGCTGACTGCTGGAAAAGCATAGGGTGGCTGCAGAGCCAGAAAGTTTCCATCAATACATATATCTACTGAGGTAGTTACAGGTGAATATAATATTTTATTATATTTATTTATCCTATTTTGTAGACACAAAAAGAGTTTCAGTAAATTTTATTGTCAACTGATTGCCGCCAGGTCCCGAGCTGGCGGTGTGTATTGTCTATGGAGCTGGCGGTGTGTTGAAGAGATAGGGACTTTTTGGCGTACAACTTGGCGTGAAAGAGACAATTTACAAACAACGTTCATGTACCGTTATTCTCACATCTACCAGTGTCTTATTTTGAAATAAATTTGAGACGTTGGGATGGATTGATTTTCTGTTTGTGTGTGTGAATTTGTGTATGGACGGAAAGCTGTTGACTTTTTAAATTACCTACCTATAGTGCCAACTTCTTTGGTGTGATACTAAGCGCTGTGATCACCGCGGTGCCCAAGAATCATATCTGGCACAGATGTGTGCTCAATGCCTGGATGTACGAAGACCAAGGAAAAGGATCGTGATCTGCCATTCTTCAGGGTCCCAAAGGAGCCAACTAGGTAAGAAATATGGCACAAAATGATTTCACACTTTTCAAAATTTCCTATGGGGCTGTGGAAGTTGGGCGGCTCTCCTCCTTGCCAGTCTGCAAAGTATGATAATTCTGACCAGTTTTTGGTGTAAAGTGTACCTCAAGACTGGTCCACGCAAAGCAAATTTTGGAGAAAATGAAATGTTGACCAGTATTTACCAATACTGAGTGTATAAATGAGAATGGCACTTGCCAATACTGAACTCACATAGAATTTGCAGCGTATAGAAACTGGACGACAGAATATAAAATACCATATTGTTATTCTAAGGTAAACAATAATTCATCACATTCATATTTCATGCCCTAGGGCAGCTGGGGATATAGTACCAGTTGTGTGGTTGGAGTACCAGCCAATTTGTTTGGAAATAAGTAGAGGTCAGTGTGATTTTATGCCCATTTTGGTTCCAATTTTAGGTGAGTGGTGGTACGATCATTCTCAATAGCTGGTGCAACTTCTTTGGCATGCTGCTATACTTTGCCAACTGACCGTCTTACTGGATGGTTTCCTCTTATCAGTACTGACTGACTGCTGCTTGATTCAGCATGTAGAATCTGACAGATTTACACAAGATCTCATTGGTGTAGCCTTTGGGCAGAATTACTGGTTTGGGGCAACTCTTGTCATTCTTTGTGGCAGGTAAAACAATATTGGAGCTGAGTGTGACAGTTTGGACAGTGCTAACCCTTGTTAACAGTCATAAATGTGTCAATAAGTTAGTAAAACAGGTAAAATTGATGAAAAAGAAAATGTCTGCTTCAGTGTACAGAGGACTCTGGCCCAGCTCCTGAATTTCTTCCCCAATTGGGGTAGGATTTGAGCTACCCCAAGCATATTTTCCAGTTTCCTGCCACATTCTGCCGATCAGCCCTTGACTAAATGACATTCCCGTCATAGGCGGATCCAGGATCACCGATGGGTGGGGGCACCGTGCCCGGGGTGGTAAGAATTTGATGCCTGGCTTCATAAGAATTCAAGTCCTGTCAGCTGGTGGGGCACTAATAGCCGTTTCATTAATATATTTGGACAGGCTTCAAAAGCCTTATTCATCAAAATGATTTGATTATTTATAATACCCCTCAGTACCGATTGTTAGTTATTTGGGTTTTTTGGCGCACGAACCAATATTAATTATCGCCCATTTGGTACCCATTGTAATCGTGTTGTATTGTGTTCTTTTTCCAGTGCGACTGAGGTAACCTGGACATGCGAAACCTCTTCGGTCGCGAGCAGCAGCGCGCGGCTGAGGCAGCCTGGACTTGCGAAACCCTTCGGCGGCGAGCAGCAGCGCCGGCAAAGCTCGCGTGCAGCAAAGCCGTCATCCAGGCGCTGTGCTACCAGTGCTCTCTCTGATATGGTGGCGTGTAGCCGCAGTTCAATTGATAGCTGGATTTGTCAATCAATTTGGGATTCTTGTCTCTGCGTTTGCAAGAAATGTTCAAAATAAATACCAATGAGATATTGAATAAGCTACGAGTGGTACTAACGGGGTGAACATTTATCCCATGCCTTTTTAGATTAGATGAGTATTTTTATTAATACTGTGTCCCAGTTCCCACAGAAGATCTACTGGTGCCATGCGGGACTTGGCTCGCAAAACTTTCGAATACCTACTTTTGATAACTAATGGAACTCTTCACTGTTCTTGTCATTTGGCCTTGCTCAGCGACCAACTCCTCTAGATTTGTCATCTACCCAGGATGGCAAAGTGACTTTGAGTTATACGTATGGTAGAACAGTGGTCTACCAATATAATTGCACATTTACGGTGGACTCATTTTGCACTGCCAAATTTCTATATTTTCGTATGTCGCGCCGGCTCCCCGCCATTGGATTGGCCATTCCGCCATTGGAGAGCCGTTGACCTTTCATAGTGGTTTGATGGGCATTTCAGGAAGCTTCGTATAGATCGGCCAACAAGTGCTCCCTCACCCTCTGAATCCGTTCATTGTCAGTGCCAATATCTAAAGCCATTTTTAGGCACAGGGGCAACACGTTTGAGAAAGGTGTTCGGCGATAAATTGCCGCAAGCATGGTGTTTTATAAATCAGCTAGAATATAGTCATTTGAGGAGACCATGGCCTCTCAACCTCCGACAAGATTTGGATTGCCTACGAACACATGGACGTCGAAAGCGGGGGGATGATGAGACGCGTCCCCCTACTCGCGGATCAGAGGGGGACGGTCCCGCAAAAACTTGGTGACTCGTCCTAGGTTTTTATTTGGATCCTCTTATTACTTGCGTTTACCTTCGTTAATTGCGTGCAATTCTGCAACCCAACTCGCTAAGTTTGTCGGTGAAGTGTATTGCCAGTATCGTTTTCAGATACAGCCCATTCGCTCCAAATTTTGCGCCCCAGCGCCCCTCCCCGCCTCTGGTCGTCCCGAGTCATGGTCCGTCCCCACCGGTAAAAATTCCGCGGCGACGCCCCTGCCTTTGCACCGCAGTCTCACATTTTGCGGCGCCCGTCATCGAAGCGATCGAGCTTCATATGTGTAGGTGGGGGTGGACAGGGGCGGACGCACGAGTGCTCTTTGGGGGGGGTGGGGCAACGCAGGAGAAATAGTAAAAACATGGTATTGTTAAAAGATCGGTAAAAAATTGCCATTTTGGGGGCATGGCCTCTGCCCCCTCCGTACGCAGATCCAGGAGGGCAGGTGCCCCCCATCAACCCCTCGTCGCCCCCTGAAATGGTCACGGCGTCGCCTTGGAAGGCCAATGGTGTCCCCTGAAACGTCGCCTCTTACCCTCCCCCCATTGATGCAAAAATCCGTGCCCACGGATATGATTTTGCGCCCACCTGATAAGTTCTGCCGGTCAAAAGTGACACCCCCTGGTCCGGATGGTGCCCCCCTCACCCGATCGACAATCTTGAATCCGCCTAAGCCCCTCTGCGTCTGCCAATGGGCGGCGGGGAGGGGTGGGTAATGTTCTATTCACTCTCCTCCCCTTGGAAGTTGGATCCGTCGCTGCTCCGGACATTTTTTACTTTTACCCGATTATATGATGACGGGAGTATGGTCACTGGCGGCGGAACGGGGGGTACCGGGGCACGGTACCCTCCCTTAAATCATAAATTTTAACAATAACCCAATGGCGTTGACTGGAAAGAAATGGGTTGAAACATAAGCGGATCCAGGATTGCTGATCAGGGGGGCGTTTCCGGGTGGGCGCCATCCGGCCCGGGGGGTGCCACTTTTGACCGGAAAAACCTATCAGATGGACGCAAAATTCTATCGGTGGGCGCCGATTTTCGCATCCTGGAGGGGGGGAACAAGCGACATTTCAGGGGGGCGAGAGTCGATCGGGGGGAACGTGCCCCCTTTCACCCCTGCATCCGCCTACGGGTTGAAAAGCTCATGGTGCCCGCCCCCCTTACATTTGGACGTTCCACCGTCGCTGAGTATGGTAGAAATCCGTCGGAATATATATATTTTCCACCGTTCCGCATATTATTTCTATGCGAATGCTACTTTTCCAAGGTACTATTACCGTTCCAATTTTTTATCAAGCGTCGGTGAAAATTCCGTGCACTAGAATAGTCTCCGCTGATGGCATTGCTAAAATTAAAAATTTCGTCGAACCGCATCCTTTACTTTACGTTTACGCTCTTTGCTTGTCCCATTTGAGCATCTCCGGAATACGAGGTTCAATAATCAGCTGGCATGAAATTGTTTTGATGTCACGTGACCGTGCCTCCCTGGCTGGATGTGTTTTGCACCGGCAGCACAGCCACGAGCAGGCCGGGGCCGTCGGCTGCGAACCTGGGCAGGCGCAGTCAGCTGATACCGATTGATGCAAATTGCTGTTGGCTCACTTCAAAACCCAACTAGAGATGAAAATCTGGATGGCCGTACCACCGAAGACCGTAATGGGCTCTGTTTGGAGAATAAAGGGCAGTAAATACCCAGTATTAGTATTTAAAGTGCGCAGACACAGTGTTATTAACAGGAACATGCAATCGCACATCCAGGTTTTCTATTGTGGGAGAAGGTAAGGTGCATCTAGACCATAATCTATTAGAGCGCCAAGGGTGGTCATGGGTTTTGCTGCAGAGTTGAAGTGTATCGGAGGAACAAGGGGAGGCATGAGTGGAGATTGGGGGGGGGGCAGGACCCCTCTTGGTTTTGGGTCTCTTATACTGACCTATGCTATATGACCTATACTATATAGCATGCTTATGCTCATATACTTATGCTCTTATAAGACCTGTTGTCGGTGCGACAAAAAAAATCGAAAAAAATGGAAATATGACCTGATAAGTCTCTCACAGGGTTTGCATTGCCGGGCCGGTGTCAACCCATCCATGACCACCCCGGGCCGAGAAGACATTATTCCCAGCCCTGAGGGAGGCATAGGCGAATGTAGGATTTCGAATCCAGACAGTGTAGCTTTTAAAGGGGGTCTTTCTATTTTCTTTCCTGACTACATGTGCGGACGTCAATCCTCGCATGCGAGGAGCGACGCTCAGTGGCACATGTGTTATATCACTGGAGCACCTTACCCCCTGGACCCTGCGGAAATGAAAATGAGCCCCTTATGGGCAAGTTTCAATACAACTTTAATGCCTCCCAATTTAACATCATTTGTCAGCTATATATTCAGCCGGAACATTTTCCAATGGGTATTTTCCAGCATTTTCTTAACTTTGTCAGCCAAAATCAGGGCGCAGCACAACAAAACTGGGAGGCACTTCCTTTCGAAGATGCTGGCAACGACTTTGCCAGAATAAGATCAAATTTATATTAAAACGCTTGGGTCAATGCCGTGAAACAAGATATATGTACCAGTGCAGTGTATTTATCTTCATCACGGCAACGAAGAAGCTTCGATATCACAATGTGCGCTATTTTTTTCAGGAAAAACACCATCTAATTCAGCACCATCTTGGCAGACATTTTGAAATGAAGTCTCGCAATCCATAACCATATATATATATATATATATATATATATATATTCGTGATATAGGTAGGTAGGCAGAGAATCGACGGTATACAAATACTTATCGAAATCGTAACGCCGTAGACATGTATTGTGTAGTGGAGCGTCCATTCCCACACGTATTCGTACATGGTTTACGCACTAACGCGGTCTCAGCCACTGGCCCGTTTGTAAGATGATAAACAGATGATGAATACTTCTATTCTTGTTCAGCTGCACCAAAAATAGGACACTGTGTACAAAAGTCACACTAATGCACATAACAGGGAGATCAACAGTTTTATTTGACTAGCATACAGAAGTGATCCGTTAAAGGTGGCAACAAATTACGCAATAAAACATATTCGTTTATATCTCCAGCGCGTCACACAGATCACGTATAAAATTTTGCCCCTACCCATTGTCGGGTAGGCAGGAGTGCCCTTCCCTTTCCCATGTGCCCATTTACTTTACAAAGAAAAAGGAATGGATAGCAAATATTCTGGGCCACACCACTCCCCGCTATTTCTTTAGGTTTTTTTATATTTTTATGTTTTTACGTTTTTATGTATTTATGTTCATTTCTTTATGTTTTTGCGCAAAGGATAGCGAACCTACACGAAAAACAGCTTCTTTAAAAAATCTCCCGACAAAACGCACAATGACAACGGACATGTACAAAGCACTTACACAGTGACCAAGGACAAATACAAAACTACCAGTGGGCGGGAGATTGTACCACCAGCAGGGTACCGAAAATACATAAAGCTTACACATGTATGCGCATATTGGGATAATATGCAGACAAAATGCCTAACACACAAGACGACTGCTCCACATCATGAGCCAGAACATGGATCCTCTCAACCGGTCGGAAAGGACAATGCAAGGGAATGGAGACGGGGGAAACAATTTCGAAAGTCAAACCATTTTCCAAAGTAAGAGGTGTGAAGTAAAACTATTCTGAACAAGTCCGAACCTTAAAAAACCAGACGCTGGGGAAGGAAAGCGAAGGTAAACTACCCGGCTCAGATGAGGAGCAGACGCAACAAGTCACACAAGTTGAGCACTATAACCCCGCCGTACCTCTGACGATAGACATGTAATAGCTCCCTGACTCGTAATTGATAGATATTCACAGGATTCACAACGGACAGCACAGATTAGACGCGACAGCACAAAGACTTACCAGATAACCAGTTAAGTATACTACACATCAGCTGTTGTCCAAAAAAAAACAACACTGGGGGTCAACCCAGCTTAACCTAGGCTTTCCATAGCGTCATAGGCAAATACAACCCTCTCACGCAGCGCCAAAGCACCACAACACATCAACGACCAGCGAAGCCATCGCCCCAGACACCCCGCAAAGGCAACGGGGCCCCAGCTCTCGCACCCAGGGGGCCCGGGGAAAAGGGGGACGGAGGAACAATAGCATCGCGCGCCCGACAGCGCCGACTCCCACACCGATAGGACAAAGGACGCCCGCCAGCGCCGACTCCCACACCGATAGGACAAAGGACGCCCGCCAGCGCCGACTCCCACACCGATAGGACAAAGGACGCCCGCCAGCGCTGACTCCCACACCGATAGGACAAAGGACGCCCGCCAGCGCTGACTCCCACACCGATAGGACAAAGGACGCCCGCCAGCGCTGACTCCCACACCGATAGGACAAAGGACGCCCGCCAGCGCTGACTCCCACACCGATAGGACAAAGGACGCCCGCCAGCGCTGACTCCCACACCGATAGGACAAAGGACGCCCGACAGCGCCGACTCCCACACCGATAGGACAAAGGACGCCCGCCAGCGCTGACTCCCACACCGATAGGACAAAGGACGCCCGCCAGCGCTGACTCCCACACCGATAGGACAAAGGACGCCCGCCAGCGCTCACTCCCACACCGATAGGACAAAGGACGCCCGCCAGCGCTGACTCCTATACCGATAGGACAAAGGACACACGCACGATCCCGCGCCCCCCCCCACGATAGACTATGAAGAAGGGGATATGGTGTGGATTATCCCGTTTCATACTAACGCCTACCCCCCACACCCCCCATAACGCCTTGCCTAATCTAAATCCCGCCCCACATGACGAGGACAACCAACGTAAGCAGCACTTGAAACGCTGCATACCACACAGCTTGCTGACCAAATCCATGAAAGACCAACAAGGCGCCAGCGGGACACCCGAAGCGAGGCACCGGGGCCTCAATTCCGGTGCCTACCTCGCACCCCCGGACCCAGGGGGCCCGGTAGTGCGGGGGATAGAACGAGCCATCGGCGCCGGACGCCCGCCAGCGTAGACATACTCACTGTAATAGTAGAACGAGGACCTACACAAGGAACCAAAGGTGGGTACTCCCTATAACCTAGTAAGTTTCCAAGAATATTTGTTGACAACCGTTTTGAACAATGATTTTGATCTCGGAATATCATCCATATTTGGATCACATCACATGAGCTATCACAGATATGCACATTTATGTACATTGCTAAACATGGCTATCATTGATAATCATTTATATACCACCCAGCCGTACCTCTGACGCGGCGCTACAGCGGGTAAACGCCCGATAAGTATACGAACTGGGTGCTGATAAAGTATTATCAATAATAGCTGGCTACCACTGCAGTGACCCAAAATAGGTTTTGTGCTAGGGTGTCGAGTGGAAAATTCAGCTCGGAATGTATGGTGAGTGAGTGGAAAATTCCCCCAAAATGTATGGCGGAGTAAAAAATTTCCAATTTGGGTACTCAGGTGGTAAACTCTCAGAGCCTTTGTTTGAACTGAGGGATGGATATTTCCTTTAATTTTCTCAAAGTAAATATTTTTAAATGGTCCCCAAGCAGCATTGTTTGACCATTACCATGTGAAAAATTTGGGTTAAGCAGGTAAATCTTTACCAACTGAAACCCCCTGATGCAGTCTTCAAATTTCTTTAAGGAATTGGTGAATTTCCACAAATAAAGAGCTTTTTGGGGGGCTTCTGAGACCAACCTTCGGGGAAAGAACTCTGGAAGCCACCAAGACTAACATTTGTGGGAGGAAGATCAACTCTTGGGGGCTTCCCTAGACCAACTCTTGTGCCCCTCCTCCCCTCTCCCACACGACCAGCTCCTAAAGGGCCCCTGAGACGAAATATCGGGGCTCCCTTAGACCAACTCTGCAGAGGGGGCCTCCGAGATCGGGAGGTGGTAAAAAATGAAAAGGGATTTTTTCATGCAATACCTAGTGCCAAAATTAATTATCTAAGCATACACTGTATAGTTTTTCTGTCCAGGACAACGCCCTCCTATACCTATACCTATAGTTATCGGAATTTTGGAGGCCACTCCTGACCTCAGTCACTGCACCTCGCATACACCTATGCTGGGGCCCAGTAGAGCCTTGGTTTACACCTAACTAACCCAAACGAAACTTCAAACTTTCTATCACGGCAATAAACTCTTCCAGACTCTTGCTAAAAGTTTCTTTTCTTTACCTGTCAATTCCCCTGCTTCTTTTCACATATATACTCACCTTCATATGAATATGCTGCTTTCTATCAATATCTAATCGAAGCTACAGCCCCTCCCTCTCCTTTTCGGTGTGTGTTGTTTCTTCCTTTCGTCTACAATCAGCCAGGCGCGGCGGGTTGCGACAGCGTCAGAGCAACTACTAATTTAAATTTATGATCGCTTTCCGCTTGCCGGTCGCATGAGCAACATAATTTGCATTTCAAAAATTGCTTTAAATTAATTTTCTAAATCCTAATAGACTAGAAAATTATACAACTAAAAGCACACCAAGAGGAAGACTAACAATGTTTTGTCAATAACGAATATGAAACCGGCCTTTCAAAAAGCCTAAAGATGCCGCTTTTATTTACTAGATGTAAAGACGGCGATTTGGTAAGTCCACGCCGTAGACCAGCCATACAAAAAAGTGTCGATGTTTGAAGGGTAACTGGATGCATTCTTGTTGCCCAAAAAAATCATTTAATGAAAATGTAGAGTTTCAATGTATTCAAGTACCGGACACTTTCAGTCGGACTTAAATATCAGCGTATTTATGCCTAGGGTGTCGTAGGGTGTCGTGAGTGGATTTGGGTGTCACAGGGCGTGGACGCAGCAATGAAGGGCTGATATGGATAAAAATTATTTTCTTCGAAATAAATGGTCAATTTTCTACCATACAATGTCAAAAAAATATGCTGCTTAGCACACAAATTTCAAGATAATTGCTTTTAACAACAAAATGACCAAAAATGGTTTTTCACTATTCTCGGTACCAAAAATACAAAAACAACTTTTCAAGGACATAAGCCTAGAAGTCATGTGCACAGATAAACTGCTTTCCAGAAATGTATCTTTCAAAGCGGTCAGCTCATTTTTTTGGCAACACAAGGCTAGGGTGTCTAATTTTTCACTCACCCATTTTGTGAGTGGTGGAATTTAGTGACGGTGTTCACCCATTGGAACTTTCTCCGGTGGGGCAGGGGGCACTGAACGTCTTGCCCGCGCCAGAATTTCGATTCAGTTGTTCCACTGAAATTGGTGGATATAAGAATGCCAGGTATAATTGGCTAGAAAAATAGAAATCGCCAGATTTTCTTGCAGAAAAGCCAGAGAAGTGCATAAGAGCCGAGTTAATTTGGCGATCTTTTAGTCGATTCTGCTGCTCTCTTTTTCCAGTGGACGTTGGTAGAGGAGGTAATGGAACTGGCCTTTGTAGTAAGTATTGCTGAGTAAAATTAAATAGTAGTAAGTATTGTTGGAAGTGAGGGGAAAATTCAGCAAAAAATATATAAAAGTGAGTGGAAAATTCTGCATGACTGGGTGTCGTTCTGCACCCAGCACCCCAGGTTTTGGGACACTGTACCACTGACCTGATGATCCTACTCACAATCACTTTGACTGAAGGTAGTAACGCATTCTCTTCATTTCCCGACGACTTTTCTGTTCTGCCCTTGCCTTTCGCTTCCCCTCCGCATACAACCGTTGCAGCCACTTCACTCGCATGTGTGTCCTTGTCACCGCGTACTTTCGCGCTACCTTTTCGTGAAGGTCCGGGAATTTAACCAGCACATCAGAAGTCAAACGGCGAATGACTCCTGGGTTCCTATCGATGTCGCTTGGTCCATGCATAGCGCAAAACAAAACCTCTAGCTCCCCTACTTGTCTAAGCCACTTTTCACTCGGTACTGTGAGACCCCCCCGATTGAGGCGTTGCAACCACTCCAGATCCCCACTTTCTTCTACTACAGGCACGGTCGATGAGATATATCCGAGAGAGCTGTCCACAGATTTACATTTTGCAGCAACAAAGCCCGCCACGTAAGCCAGTGCCTGCCTACACAGTTTTTGGCTCGCGTCCACTACTGACGGAGCAGCTGGTTCCGCGGCGTCGTCCCGGTCATCCTCGTCCAGCCAGTCCTGCTCCGGGTTGTCCGGTACCGGTGGAGGCGGGGCACGGCTGCACCCTCTCCACCTGATCACACACAGCAGCGACGTCGTCAAGCTCTTCAGTACTGACTGTCGGAGGGTCCAGCTGCAGGGTAGCCGCACTCAGGTAGGTTGGCTCTTCTTCTTCCAGCAGGACTGGGGCTCCATCGGCATGTGGTCTGGCATGAGAACCAGCGGCCACTGACGGTGAGGCCCCCATCAGCAGAAGCCTCACACGAGTCTTGGCCTCCACTGCCGTTGGGTGGGTGTTGGCTGCCCCCAAGCCCCTGATCTGTGAGAAGAAGTTCTCCACCACGTCCTGGTTCACCCGTGACGTCAGAAAGTACTTGACGCCGTAGCTGTTCTTGAGCATGCTGTGGAGACCTCGCAGGGCTGTTAAGGACATAATGAAACCGTCCTGGAAGGGCAGCCTGCTCTGGCGTCCGACGACTCGGGAGTCCCGAATCAGCCGCGTGAACTCCAGCAGAGATGTGTACTGAGCATCGATGGTGTGCTCCAAGCCGAACGCCGACCGATGAGCCTTGCCGTCCAGGATGCACCGAGAGTTGCAGGTGTCGAACATCTCGTCGCAGGTGATGATGAACTGAGCCTGCTTGACGAAACGCTGACCAAATAGGTGGAGCAGACACTTTCCGACGCGCTCGCTGAGCATCTGGGCCGCGGGACGTACTCGCTGTCGCTCCTGGCCAGTCACCTGACGGGAAAATTTTGTTATAAACTTCACCATCACAATTACCGACTAATGGGCGATTTTCAAACACGAACAGGTTTATTGAATATTTCGCGATACCGAGAAAGTAACAGACACTTAGGCTAAATATTCACAATTAAGTGATTTATTAATATTCTTTCACCTAAAAAATATAGGAGACCAAACATGTTCAGTTCTCACACCCATAAAATTGCTTTAAACCGACTATATTTATTTTCAGCTAGCCAGGGAAAGGTTTATAATTCGGTTTCATTCAAAAGAGCACCACTTTAATTATTGCCATGTTTCCGTTTCCCTAAGAATATGTTGATATGTTCATTCGAATGAGTGGCCTGATAATTCATTCAATAGCCATGCGATCTATTTTGCCTCTGCAAATAAAATGGTGCACGGTATATTCATACAAATGGTATAAAACAAATGGAAAGATACACTGCCGAGCACTGAATCAGTCAAAATCCTATCCGAATCAGTTAACTTTCACGACCAGCACATATAAAAACGAGCGCAAATAAAAGTTCAATGCACACAACTGATGGCCCGTACCTGTATATGCTTCAACTGAAGGGCGTGGCAAAACTGTAGCTCGGCGTTGTCCTTTGCCAAAAGCTGCTGGAAGAGGACCTTGTCTACTACCGGTGCTTCTGGACCCGGTAGCCTCAGACCATGGTCCAGGATGTGGTTCCTCAGCAGCTTCAGCAGGTGAGGGACATCGGCGAAGGCGTAGATCTTTCTGCAAAAGCCCAAAAATTGCAATAGGTCAGAACTTTCATAACGCATAGCCAGAGATGACCTACGCTACGTTACGTTACCGAATTACGCTACGTTACGATTCGATTTGGGCCAAAACATACGCCACGGAATTACGCTACGCTATATTTCATCGACTACGGAATTACGTTATTTTAGCTACAGCTACGTTAAAAGTATATTGTACTGAGATATTGAACTTTTGTTCACCCATTTAAAGCAAATAAAACCTGTACTATGAAATAAAATAACATGTATTTTCTTCCAAACCGTATATCCTGAACCGAAAGTGCCCCACATACTCATTCAGATGGACATAGCGCGGGGCATTCTCCGGTCGCTGGTTTCACACGTTTTGTCATCAGTTGTGTTTTGATAAATAAAGGTCTTTTGAAGTGAAAGATGTGTGTGTGTGTGTGTGTGTGTGTGTGTGATCAATGGTCGGCAATTCTTGTCACCAGTTGAAAAGACAAGTTCAAAAACAGAAAGCAAACGACTTCTAGTTTGTATAGGCCCAATAATGTGTCTGTGATTTACACTACCCACACAAAAGGCCCGATCTTAATTGACAGTGATTTGATGCATTTCTCGTCAAATTATTTAAAGTTGGTAATTTTAAAGAAATCACTTGGTCGTTAATGTTTCAAATACTTTCACTTCAATTTCAAATTCCGAATTAAAGCAAATCGTTACCAAGAATCCTTGGAACCGCGATCGAGATCACGAGAAGTTATATACATGTATGACGTTAATTTTTTCGTAGTACGCTACGATACGCAAAATTTTGACGTAGTACGCTACGGAATTCGCCCAGCTACGCTACGTTTCATTTCCAGAGCTACGGCTACGGAAAAGTAATTTCGTAACGTAACGTAGGCCATCTCTGCGCATAGCAAATGCAGTCATACGCGTGTCTTTGAGCGGGTCTCACCTGCTTGAGTCACGTGGATGAGCAAACCAGGGATCCTCTGGGTTGATGCCAAGACCCTTGACGTTCCAAGACGACCAGAGCAGCTTCCGGTTGGTTGCACCCAGGTCACACACCGTCGCAACGACACGGTAGCCAGCCTCCTCAACAGCATGTATGCAACGGAAGAGAATATCACGCGTCATGTCCTGATCGAAATCGAAGTAGATCGGCTGCTTCCAGTGGCTGCATAAGCTGCGGATCATCATTACTTGCATGTGAGAGTGAGGGCCGTACACTGCATCATCTGTCGAATCATAGCACAATCGCGAATCAATGCATATTTCATCAAACGACAACACAACTAGTCGCTCATTAGACGTGAACGAGTCATTGACGGTACGCATTATCTCGAGGGACATATCTAACACTCCAGGAACTATCCGAAAGCCACGGGTCCACCTGCGCAGTGTGGTCACGCCTGGAAGAGGCAGACTGAACTTATCCCTCAGCAAGTTGTAACATTTCTGGGAGCTGCAACGGATCACAAGCGCTTTCACGATATCTTCCTTGTCCCAGTTTACTCTACGCCCACTTTCTAACTTAGCTAGCTGCTTTTTAGAAAAGACCCCACCCATGACGGTCCTAAAGTTATCTACGGCCTCCTTGGCATCGCTAAGTTCTGTCCTAAGCTTCTTCTCTACTGCCCGCCAGCGCCGCTCCTCTCCCAGATGTCGTCGTCGCTCTCGCCGTAGCTCCACCGCCTTCTCGCGCAGCTGCGTCTTCAGTGCTTCACACCGTCTCCTGCTGAGGGAGAGGTCGCCCTTCCACAGACGGCAGCGTAGCGGAGTCCGGTCCGATGTTCTGTAAAAAGGTGTAGAGAGAGAGAGAGAGAGAGAGAGAGAGAGAGAGAGAGAGAGAGAGAGAGAGAGAGAGAGAGAGAGAGAGAGAGAGAGAGAGAGAGAGAGAGAGAGAGAGAGAGAGAGAGAGAGAGAGAGAGAGAGAGAGAGAGAGAGAGAGAGAGAGAGAGAGAGAGAGAGAGAGAGAGAGAGAGAGAGAGAGAGAGAGAGAGAGAGAGAGAGAGAGAGAGAGAGAGAGAGAGAGAGAGAGAGAGAGAGAGAGAGAGAGAGAGAGAGAGAGAGAGAGAGAGAGAGAGAGAGAGAGAGAGAGAGAGAGAGAGAGAGAGAGAGAGAGAGAGAGAGAGAGAGAGAGAGAGAGAGAGAGAGAGAGAGAGAGAGAGAGAGAGAGAGAGAGAGAGAGAGAGAGAGAGAGAGAGAGAGAGAGAGAGAGAGAGAGAGAGAGAGAGAGAGAGAGAGAGAGAGAGAGAGAGAGAGAGCGTTCTATGTCAGATGAGTCATGAGAAACACACACATTGTTTCAAAATGTCACAAAAAACGGGTTATTAAGATGTATGGGGCTTTCTTTTCAGGAAAACCAAAGCCATGACTTCTTCAGCCCTCAAAACAAATCCACATTTACGGCTCATTTAGCACTTCATTGCTAATTTTTTCTGAACGGTTAAACTGTGATAACACTATTCCTCATGATGCTGCTGCAAATGTTGCGCTACTGCTCCAACATCGTCTGACCTGACTTCTCAGGAGTCTCGTGTTCAAGAATCGCGGATTCATGAATCGCCGGAATCGCGCGGCGTGTTGATACTGCTTTTACCCGAAGTGTATGTCCCCCATGTGTATGTGTGAAATATATGTATGGATACAAAATCTGAATTTAAAACGTACGACACAGTGCAGAGGCGTCTCCTTGGTGTCTCGGCTGCAGCGGGGGCTGCCCCAGGCGCCCAGCGGGAGATACAGACGGGAGACTCCTGCAGGCACACAGCAGAGATGAGTAAAAACACAACATGCGGGTAAGAAAGCCCTTGAACGGCTTGCATGTGGGCCATAGCAACCCTGGGTTTACCTACACTATGGCAGGATCCATTATCTCCGAGTCAGACGCAGAGAAAGACTTAGGAGTTTGGACTGACTGTGACTTAAAATTTCATGAACAAGCAGCCACAGCCGTATCAAGGGCTTCGCGAGTCCTAGCGATGGTACGGGAAGTCTTTCACTGCCATTAATATCACGTCACTGCCTTTGCTGTACAAATCCCTGGTTAGGCCTATCCTTGAGTACGGGAACACCACATGGGGACCCTTTAACCGGCGTGATCAGCAGGCAGTGGAGAGGGTGCAGAGACGAGCGACCCGCTTGGTCCCAACACTTCGAAACCTCGGATACGTAGATAGGCTAAAGGCACTCGACCTCCCTTCACTGTACCATCGTCGCCGGAGAGGAGATATGATTAGAGTTTTCCAGATCTTAAGGGGATATATCGACCTTGATCCCGAGCAGTTTTTCACCATAGCAACCCACTCACGCACTCCGAGGTCACTCCTGGAAGCTTGCAAAACCTGTAGCAGTGTCCAGAGTCCGCCGGAATTGCTTCAGTGTTAGAATTGTGACAGACTGGAACTCACTTCCAGCTGCAGTGGTAGAGTCTACGACGACTAACCAGTTCAAATCACGGCTTGACGCCTACTGGGCACTACAGAAATATGACATCCCAAACCAGGACTGAGCGAAGACCTCACATGTAGTTGAGCTCCATTAGAACGGACCCCACAGGCATTAAGCCTTCACTACTCCGATTATCATATCATATCATATCATATCATATAACCTTGGAGAGCACATGTGGCGGCAAATAAATGGCGCGATTGACTTGCGCGCGCTTGCTTGATCTTGAAAGATGCAAATTAAGAGACTTGATTTTATTCATATGACCTCTTATTTTTTATAACAAATTCACATAAAATTATACAAGAATGTTCTAATAATATTTAAAAATTGAAAAAAATACAAAAAAAGCTTAACATACTCCAAATAATGAACATTATGTATTTTTCTGTGGCAAAATGTTGGGTTCAATAAGCAGCAAGACACTTTTTTTGCACCGTTTACCCCCCTTACCGCGGTTACCAAGTCAGCAAGAAAACTGCTTTGTCTTATATTTTTTGGAGAACATATTTGTTTATCAATTTAGTTAAAAAAATTCAAAACGAGACGATTTTTTATATTCAATGTTTAAATAAGTTTAAGCTAGTCCAGTCCTCTACTGCCCAGGTCCCGAGCGGGTCCCGAGGCCCCGCCCCCAACATCTGTCAAACTGTGCACCCATTGGTCCATTGTTTAAATCCGGCCAAAGTTTTACCTAGTGTCTCTATTGCTTTGGCCACGAGGTGCTACCGACACGAGGAGATTGTGTCGACTGATTTTGGCGAGAAAAATACACAATGGCTTACACAAACATTTAGAATTTGACACAGGGATTCTGTGCGCACACAGATCTTGTGTTGCTGCAGACAAAACCTTGTGTTGCGTACCCAAGAATACTGTGTTTTTCTGCCATTTTTTTGATGAGCTTCCGGCCCGTCCGCCATCTTTTCAGCAGATAACTGCTGCATATGGCGGTCGGCACTAGAAACTGGAGAAAATCCGTGACGTAGGTATGAGGTCATCACCTGGTATGATGTCACACAAGCGAGGAAGAAAAATGTTTTGCTGGGCGTAAATTGCGGTGAACCTGGCGCCTCATTTTCAAGCACTTGCGCGAACAACGGATTTGTCTGTTATCCAGTGTGTTTTCATGATGACAGTTTTGTGCAGGTGCAAGACACGAATCTTCGATTATTTCACTCTATTTTTCTTTTTAGTTGCTTGTGATAGTGGTATTGTTGCTCTTCTTTAAATTATCATCACACATAAAAGGATGGGAATGACATGATATTTTGGATAGCTTTTTGATGTATGACCTATTTATGGCTGAATTCCAAGATTTTCTAGGACGTCTTTCAGTAATTTATGTTCCCAAACATGCATAAATAATATTTTAGCAGCATGGCCCATACTAGAGGTTAAATTCTTGTGAATGATAGGTGTATTGCTTTGTAGTGCTTAGGACAGATGAAGGGAACATGAGTTACAGATAAAACAAATGTAAAATAAAATTGATTTTGCACCCAACTTCTGTTAATATAATTGGCTTATATAGACATAGCATTCATGAGCCCTATCTTAGGAGTTTGAGTGTTTCATTATGCCTTTTCTTAATGGCTCTGGCTTTTTTGTTCTCATGTTTGTTTTAAAGAAGGTACATTATTGTGTCTTGTTACGTTTAAAGCATTTTGAAATATTATTTAAACTCGCTCTCAGCAACACTGTTGAATCACAGCCTTGTGTAACAGTTCCTAGTCCCCAGTTTGCAAAGTATGGCACTTTTGACGAGATCTCGTCTGTGCGAGTGCCCTTTAGACAGGAGCGAATGGTACAAATTTTACCACCTTGGTGCAAATTTGTGAGTCTGGTGTGAGGAAGGCAACACTAAAAATCAACAAAATCATGTGGGAGAAGGGAAAAACTGAATTCTTCAACCATGGGTGTGTTTTTCCTCCCTGTTATATTGCGGATTGGTGCAAATTTTTGGTGACTGGCAGTGCGAATTAGTGTGATAATTATAGGTGGCTGGTGCGACTTGTCTGGCCTGCTGCTATACTTTGCAGACTGGCCTAGTCCTATGTTCTTGGGCAGGTATAGAAAACAGGGATGTGCCTACTTAAGATATTTTGACTAATTATTTTTTGGTGCTTTGTGTCATGGGCACAAACTATCTCACATTTTTTACCATGGCCTCTGAACAGTGAAACTGCTTCAGATTATTATGTTCATGCACAATGTTTGTCTCAAACAATGCACCCTTTTGGACAGCATATGGAGAGAATTTTGAATATTTGAAGTTTGATATCCAGCACTGGCTATCTTATAAGAAATTTCGGTTTAAAATATCTGAGTGACTTGGATCTTGGAACTCTGGCCTCAAACTCTGGCAAGGTGAAAAGCTGTGGTAGCTGCTGAAGAATGCGTTATGTTTTATGCTTGCTTTCTTTTTAATACATGTCTTTTGCTTTTCCAGTAATGTAACATCAGGTGTCACTGGAAGACTTCAGCAAGATCTACATCAAGACCTCAGGATGTACATCCCATCACAAACCAGGAGATAACTTTTTAACACCAGTCAATGAAGGGGCTTGGAGCTGATCAAACACTGGACTAGAAGACACATCTTATTTTCTTGCCAGTTATGAGTGAGAAGAGAGATCTCCTCTTTGTGGCCTGCCATCAGGGCTACCCATTGGTGTATGTGTGGCTGCTGAGCTGGGAACCTACTTACCCAATCTATAGATTTCTGAGTTCTTAGTGTTACACCACAATGTGGTTAGCTTCTGGTGCCGATGACAGCAAAACAGCTTGCTTGCCAAATGTAGATGTCGCCACAGCGTAGTCTCAGTGGCGGCATCTACATTTTCTTAGGTAGTGCCATCGGACCCACTTTGGTATTGCACAGTCTAATTCCAAAAAGTGTTCTTCGTCCGTGTTTGAATATCGATGTTCCCTGAAACTGACTGCGGCAGTAAAAACAACACTTTAACCGTAAATGACCTGGCTCGATTCGTATTTCATTGAGCAGCCGCATCTCGTTTTTCAGTAATTAGCCGCAACATTGACTCGAATTTTAAGTAAGTTATTTTCTTTCACGCGCGTGACGTGCTTTTGCTGCATTTAGAACAGCGTCCTAACCTGCTGCTGCTGGCGAGACCGCCTACAAGGCGGTCGCATTTGTAAGTTGCTTAATCCTCTCAGTGATTTTGAGTGGGCGCATTGTCAAAATATGCTGGCGTCACGATTCAGAGCTTCTTTGTAGCTCTTAAATTTTCTGCCTTCCAATCTGTTTACGTGGCATGTGTTCCCTGACGTTGCAGTGTGTGTTATCTTCATCGACGGGAATGATACATGTCAAATGCGTGGCGGCGTGGTAAATTGTATTTTGCAAGGAATGTGTGGCCTGGATTTTTGTCCAACATGGATTTTCATGCGTTTTTCCTCTTCTGCTATTTAATCTCCTTTTGCACTTTTGTTTCACAGGACAAAGGAGAAGTGCATGATGCGTGTTTGTCGCTCCTTAGCACGAAAATTTGAAAGAGAAAAATACATCTAGCACGGAAATTACATATAGTTTTGGAAACATAGTTTTTCAAGCTACAACTAAATATAATAGAATATTTGCGCTGGACATGGCTGGAAGTCTCTTCTCGATCCAGGGGGTTCCTGGGTAGGTTAACGCTGGTACGGCCATACAAGCCCTATACAAAGCCTATGGGAGACCCAAATTTCAAGGGGGTCCTGACTTACCAACACCCGCGGGATTTCCACCCATGGCGCTGGAATATAAAGTTAACAATGCCCCTGGTCCACAAACGCAATCACGTTGTATTTACACTTTCTATGGAAAGAAAGAATATGTGTAAATAAGATGTCTCTGATAACCAGGGCTGCCAAGACATACAATGAGACGCCAGGTTTTGCGTCGAGTGAATGAAAAAGCTGACGCTCCAAGGGGAAGCGGGTGCGCTGGGGCGGTTCTAGTCGGAAACTGGGTGCAGGGTAAAAGGGATGAGTAGTTCTCAATCGGGGGGGGGGCATATACTCCGTTTACCCCAGGGGCGTAGCCAGAATTTCGCTCAGGAAGGGGTAGCACCCTGAAAAGGGCCCCTGCGACAGCCCCAAAAGGGCCCTGATGGGTAAAAAGGGCCCTCCTCATGTTACAGAATAGAGTGCTGAAGAGGGCTTAAGAGGGCCCTGTCTGGTATAAAATACAAAAATTTGGCCACAGAGCATAGTGCGGACGAGCCGCCCTTCGCGCGGCTCGTATCCTCAGGGGGCCCTCAGGGAGGAGCGGCTATCCCTTCCGCCCCCCTTGGCTACGCCCCTGGGTTACCCTGTTTGCAGGGGAGGGCAAGATAGACATTAGAAAAAATCAGTTGCATTTCAGGGGACCAATAGGATAGGCGTATCCAGGATTGCCAACCTGGGGAGGGGGCACCTCCCCGAGGAACGCCACTTTTGAGCCGTCAAAACCTATCAGATGGGCGCAAAATCCTACCGGGGGCGCTTATTTTCGCGTTCGAGGAGGGAGGGGGTGGTAGGAAGCCGAATTTCAGGGGGCGCCATCGACCTTTTAGGGGGCGCCGTGACCATTTCAGTGGGCACCGAGGGTTAATCGAAAGGAGGGCACTTGCACCTCTGCTCCCTGGATCCGCCTATGGGGAGCCAAGAATCGTTTGTGGAGCCCAAGAATCGATTGGGGGAGCCAAGATTAGTTTGAGAGGATCTTTCCGCTTTGATCTGTCAGATGCATCCATGGTGGACCTCCACTTTGCACCTCGGCAGCCTGGATACTTGCTGAGCTGAAATAATGTTCGTGAAAATTGAAAAGCTGGCATCTCTAGCTGTTTAAAAATTGCTAGCAGATGTCACTAGCTTCGGTGTTTGCGTTCGTAACTCTGTGTCTCATTTTTAAATCAAATTGAACGTGAAGCTTGCGACCAAATGCTATTCAAAAAACAAATTATGGAGATATTCGTCATATTTTTCTTCCAATTTTGTTCTATATGTATCGAAAAAAACATAGATAACAATCGTTTCGGCACATCTCCCCAAACACCGAACGTGCTCATTATCCAGTTTCTAGCAGGAGATGGCCATCTGGAAAAACTGCACTTGGAACAGACTACAAATACCTATAGTGGATCTGGTCTAAAAATATAAAAATTGAGCATGAGTGTCGCTACTTGCATCCCTTATATCCTCTTATATTATACTATTGCGCAATTCAAACGACCAAAAGAGAAATATACATGTTTTTAGTCTCGGAACACTTTACAACTATGAACACACTGCAAACGTACTTCATTCTGTCCATCACTATCTGTTAGATTCTGGCGCAAAGCTCGCGAAAGCTCATAGCACTGAGCCCACTAGCGCCACCAGACGGGAAACGCCCAGCAAAAACTCCAGTTTCTAGTGCCGACCCATATGGCGTCGGGAAGAGAGGTGACCATTGTTTGCTCGCCTTTTATTTAATAGTATAAGTTGGTGTGTTTGGCATATATCTGTGATCTAGGACGTAGTATGTCTGCCAGAGAGTCATTATTCCCTTGTGATTGTTATTCCCGAAGAGGACAGTGCAAACAAGAGCTAAAAAACTTCCAAGGTTTGGACAACCACAGACTGATGCAACACAAACAAGAAGTAAATGTTCATTGTAGAGGAAATCATACCGTTAGCTATATTTCTGTTATCTTTAAATGAAAAGTTTAACATTTCCTCACATACCTAAATGTTTTTTTTCGGCATTAGCACTTTGAAAATCTTAGATGAACCACATATGAAAGTGCATTGGAGCTGCTTTACTGAAGTGAGTTCCTCTAGGGAGTAGAGTTAAAACCATGGCTTTAAATGGTTGATTTTCTGGAACCACCATCATGTCATTGGGCACCCTAGTTCCTTCAATAATGGAAACACTGCAGGTGAGTAAACCAGGTCGGCAGTCAGACGGAAGAAAAGTGTGTGTCACATTCAGATTATTTTACAGGAGAGCGAATTTTCCATTTTGCTTAACATTAGCGGAGCCCTGGAACTGAATTGAAAAGACAATATAAATAAGAAATTTAGGTGAACTTTGTTATAGCATGTGATAAGTAGATGCAGCTTGCCTTTCTGCATCAAATGATACCAAAATCTCAAATTCGAAAAAATGTGACCTACTTTTTCTACCGTGGTGATGGCAGAGGTGAGAAACAATCATTGCAGTGTTCAGAAAATTTATGTTAAGCATGAATTTGGACTGCTCTCAAGCATGTTGCAAACACCATATAAGCAAATAGCTATAGCCAATGTGCCGTGGATTCATTCAGTTGAAAAACATATATGCAATCATCTTAATTTCTCTTCGGCTGTGGGGCATTGTAGAACCTTATACTGTATATAGAAGCTCTTTGCCTTTCCAGAGGCAAATAGGTAGTAGAAAATTAACAATCTGTCTTCTAGCTTGAAAAGTAATGCAACAATATTTTACAGGAGAGCGCATTTGCCGTACAATGTGCACTAGAAATATAAAATATTTGCAGTAGGTGGATTTTAAAAACTGGCCCTGGCGCCCCTCCCCCATCACGCCGAAGATTTTCTGGAACTAGTCCAGTCTCCTGGTTCATGGAACCCATTTTCTCTTTTTCATACTACTGTAATTATTAATTTTCTTTTTTGATGAGTGAAATTACACCCATTCATATATTGCAGAATAAAAACACAGATAAAACAGTACATACAACGTATAGGAAAGATCCCGCAGGAGAAAAAGAATGGAGAAGACATGCAGCAAAGTCAGGGCTTTATTCTATTTTTACTCAATGTGCTTCCCTCAGTAGGATATCAGATTTAGGGCTTAACCTATGACTGCCCTCTTTACATCACCTTGCCCATCACCTGGTTTCCATGCGCATTGGGCTGATAAAGATACAGCTGAGGATCAGGATCCAGCGACAGCAGTTTCCATAATGCCTCAGCTTACGTACAGAGCCCTAATGGATAGAAACCTTTTTCTCCTAAAAAAATTAGTTTAGCACACATATTTCAAACCAAACAAAACACTGGCATTATGGGGACCTCAGTCTGTGGTGCCAGGTGATCTTTCCCATACAATTATCCAATAATTATATGAAATTATATATTAGGTGCCTACTGTAGAATATATTAGGTGTGTACTGTACTGTGTTTTGCTCTGTATGACAAGCAACACTTTTTCTGTGTTGTGGCTGCTTGCTAACACCCTCACATGAAATGACCGAGTCTGAAGGCCTACTCAACTTCATAACCCCCCAAAAACCCTTCCTTTTAAGTCTACCAATAACTTAATTTCGCCTCCATGATTCAGAATCTGCTTTACTTTCCAGCAGAGCAAGCTTCATTGTAGCTGCCTGCACGGACACAACAAAATAAAAAGGCCCTAGGTGCAGGAGATGAACCTTGGGCATATTCGATTATGAAAAGGAACGCTTGGAGGAAAACAAATTCTAAAAATATTCCTTATGATTCATTTGAATTCCGAAAAAAGTCTGATGTTTTTAAATGTTAATGAAAGCAGAAAGGTCCTTGCAACAATTCCAACGATGAAATATTGACACAAATGCAAGGGACTGCTAATTAAGACCAGCAGACAGTTTCATAAAAATTGTAGTAATGTGACATGTTTTGCACCACGTTCACCTGCAAGCTACACTGTACTCAGAAACAGAATAACCTTTCATAAAGAGCGGCAACATTCATACCAAGACAACGTAGGTATGAAATGCAGCGTAAATTCAAGATATGCGTAAATTAGGCCCAATTCCAGAATGGAATTACTTCCTCCAAATCATAGGCTGATCCAGCATTGCTGATTGGGGGGCATCCGGTCGGGGGCGCCATGAAACCTATCAGATGGGTACGAAATCCTATTGATGGGCGCCGATTTTTGCATCCTGGGGGGGATGGGAAGCGACATTTCAGGGGGCGCCATCGACCTTTCAAGGGGCGCCTGAGGGTCGATTGGGGGCATGCCCCCTTACCCCTGGATCCGTCTATGTTCCAAATCTAACATATAACTTTTATTAAGATGAAAAAGCGCATATATTTATTTTTATTTGATTAGTTAAAGGAAATCATTGTACTTACCTGCTCTTAATCGATTATTTTATTAATAATTATTATTTGATTATCAAATTTCTCACAAAGTTGAAAAATACTGTGGTAGAAGGCGAGCTAACAGCAGACATAATAAATATACAACACATTTTTGTTGGCAACACCCTGTTTTTGCAGTTTGCTTGCTGTGACTCGTCAGGTAGTTAAGTACTCTGTCTGGTTCGCCGCGGCCGTCTGGTTCGCCGCGGCCGTCGGATGCGCGGCGGGGGCGGGCTCAGTCCGGTGAAAATCAACCACCCAATCACCATCACCCACCATAAATGATGCGGCACCATCATGGTAGATGCGGCACGATCAACCACCACCTACCCATGAATTTATTTTATTTTATTTTATATTTTTTATATTTTCCTTTTTTCCTTTTTTCCTTTTTTCCCCTTCTGAGCGCTTACCGCATGTCGCTCCGGCTCCGTCACCACAGCTACTCATGGAAACTACACGCCCACTCACTCTCGCGCGACTACACGCTCGCGCGACTACACGCTCGCCACACGCTCGTGACTCACTACACGCTCGCGTGAGCCGTCCCCGCCTCGTGGGTTGGTCTGCCGGGGGTCTTTTAAGGCCCTCTCCACGTGTCATCCTGCTGTTTTTAATCCATGTCTGTTTTAACCCATGCCTGTGTATGTTTCATTCGCTCGTTTTTTGTGAATATATGTTATGGAGGTAAGTCTGTCAAGGCCCTGAAAGGTTCATGTGTTATTATTGTGCAAGCGTAGGTACTCTAGTGGAACTGAGGTTGAAGTGTGCCTACTGAGCATGAGTGAACTGGGTAAGGTTTATGAACCTAATAATTTCGTGAAACTGGGAAAGGAATAGAGTTAACGTCTGTGAATAATACCTAGATGCCAGTCGGTACTTAGATCAATAGCTTTTATTTGTTGTTGTACCAAATTGCCATATAACTCTAAATATCAGCTCAACTTGCCATGAGTAAATCTTACTTCAAACTTGTGGAAGGGAAGAAATTAACACCTTTTTATCTAAATGTTGTTTACATTCACAACTTTGTCCTTCACTACAATAGTTTTGCCTGAGATTCAGAATTTCAGGAGAAATTATATATTTTTTGTTTTGCATCATTGGCTGATAAACTCTGCTACATCTTGCATAGCTTTTCAGGAGTGTTTTAAAATTCAACGTACCTACATGTTGTCTGTTATATAAAACAGGATTGGGAATATTCTATGCTACATTCTAGTGCAGAGTAGGTGATAGAGGTGTAACTTTGTAAGTAGTTGTATTTTACACTGAATTTTTATGAAACATGATTTAAGTGTATTATTCACTTTATACACTGCATTATTCTACTTCTACACTATTGACATAAGTTACACCTTTTATGGAATGGGGCCCTGAAAAGAAATCATTTTTGCTAGATACAAGCCGCTCACTGTGCAGTCTGTTGTCAATGCATAAGGCGATGAAGTCAGTGGGGATAATTGGCATGCATTGAAGGTTATAATGCATCTTTTCTATCACATTACCTGGATTAATGTGTACATGCATGCTTGCACACATTACCATACACTAGGTCGTGTAGCCCCATATTTGTGACCACCTTGGCATAATTCGAGGATCAGCAACTCATGGGGTCAAAGACGTGGGGCACACTTTCATGTGGTGCACATGCGCTGGTTGACCTGGCTCCGGATTATGCAGTTCCATATGTTTGCTCGTTCAACACATTCACAATTATCTTCATCTGCTGCACATTTGAACATGCAGCTTGGTAGCGACGATTGCCCGCACTCCAGAGAGTGTACCGGCATCATGTGGTGGGATTTCCATGCTCCTATGAGAGAACTGTGTTTGTGGCCTCTGTTGTGTGTATGGTTTGTTTGTTTACCTCAGAATTCGAGGATGGCTTGAATCATCAGCTTGGTGGCACTGATTGCATGTGGCCGAGAGTACCTGTTTTTACTGGCCTATGGCAGCAGGAAAGTTGGACCAGATCAGACTGAGGGAAGTCATACAGTTTCTCATTCTTATTTGTGATAACTATGGTGTGTACTTGTTTACCCTGGAGTACATGTTTATGGTATCAACTGACTAGTGGGTATGCCATTATTCCATTGACACGTTAAGCTATTCAGTTAAATCATTTTCCCCATGTATTTCCAATGGAGAGGTCATGGCTTGTACCTGACCTTAGGTCATCGATATTACCGGAATTTATTAATACCGAAAATACTAGAATGTATTTTAGAGAACTCGGTGGGTCCATGATGTGCTATGAGTTTCAATCGGGTAGGTTCACCCTGTTCTGACTTTTGCTGTCATAAACTTTGTTTTAGGTCTGGTCACTTGACCTGTACTGGTGCCCTGACTTAAGATAACCTAACCTTAACATATTGACAGAAGTTGTAAAAATGTTCAGAAAATAGGTATGCCAAGTACGGCGGAGCTACGCTCCGCCGTTTGTCAGCTGTCTCCTAAAAACCCGAGGGAGGTGGGTACCGGCCCCTCCGTCAATGGGCGTGCTAAAGGACTGATGTGAAGTTTACTCTATCCTTATGGGGGCTGCGCAATGGGTGGGCCCACGGTATTTGTTATTTTCATTTTTTATACTGCTACCTGGCTGCCTTGTAAGAGGGTCGCGGTGAACTTGAAAGAGTCTGGAAAATCCTCGTGCTGTCGTAATTGACAGCGTTCATGTTTCGGGCACCCCCATGAGTTTCGAAAATCCATGCCCCTATGATCTAGGCTAAAGTCTTACTATGGATTAGATATCATGGTCTTACCATACAGATTATCCGAATTTTGAGGCAAAAGACCGGCAGACTTGGACTCCGTTCTCTATGATCTCTATTTTGATCACACTCGCGCACTGCAATGTGCACAAGTGTGATCACAAAAGCGCACTAGCATCTCCTGTGCATATGAGTTGCCTGTGCTAGGAATTTATCATTTGTCATATTATTTTTTCACATAGATGTACACGTAGACATACACAATTTGCTAACATATAATTTGTTCAACACACAGGTCCACACAGGTCAACACACATGAGTGTGTTCACCTGCTCTGTCATTTTTATTCGCGCACATGCAGAGGGTTTTGTCATTGCTAATGGGTGTGGGGTGTTGTTGGGGCCTTTCCTGCATTACGCTTGTCTTCTCCATATGTCTTGCATATGCTTTCTTCAAAAAGTGGAAAATAGAAAACGAATGGTAGTGATTAACGTTCCTAGTAACCCGTCTCCCCCTAAATCCAGAGTCTTGTTCGAGCTGAGCTAAGTGTCGGTGTCGGCGTCCGCGGACCATGGGGCCTGATCAGGTTAATAGAGAATAATAGGGGCCTGAGAGGTAATAGGGGCCTGATAGCGCCCAGTTGCTGGATTGTCTGTCGCTGCCTGTGTCCGCTGGGGATGTAAAGTCGATACCGTTTTTATTGTTTTATACTTTTAACCCTAGTGTGATGAGTGTGTAATAATACACGTGTGATGGCTTCAATGGAAAAAGATCAGGGCTTGGTTTTTGGAAATAATTTGAAAACTATTGGCCTGTTTTAAAATTTAAAACTTAATGTCAAATTAAATTTAAAACAATGTCAATAGCGATCATATAAAAACAAATGGCTTTATAGAAATTGTGTTTTGCCTTTTCCACAGTCCTTTTGAACGTCGAGAAACCGTTTTCCAGTTTTTTCTATTCATTTCTCGAATCCTCGTGTATGGCTACACTCCCCCACGTTCGCATTCTGGCGTTCCTTATTGTCTTTCAATCCTGTCAAGTGTTTCCCTCTGAAATGTACTGTCTAGGGGATGTTTGTTGTGGTGTTGTGTACCTGAATACATGTGCGGAAGCCACTGAATAAACTACTTGAAATCCTTGAAATGAAAACAGGAAAATTTAAAGGATATGTTCGCACATCCCTGCATAGATAATCTTCATTGAGTAAATTTGTATCACTTTTCTGTACTGAATTCACTGCCAACCCTGTTCCTTTTAGGGCAACACATTTTGTGGCACCTTTTCATGCTCATTGTGCCAGTTTTCATCTGAAGACATCAAACATTTTTGCAAACACTTGAAAGCTCATAAATCATCCGGTTTCTTCATTGCGTGCCCAGTATGTTCTGAGTCATACTCAACCATTCGATACTGGAAGGAGCATTTTGAAGCAAAGCATGGAAATGCCTGGCTGCTTGCTCAGGGCACCTCTGGGCCCAGGGCGTCTGCAGTTAACAGAACCGAAGAAGGTGAGGTGGATTTGGAACCCATGGATCAAACATCTCAGAGTCAAGCATCAGGCACCAAAGATGTTCCAACGTGCTCACAACTTCCTGGCTACGTTCAGAAATCTGCTGCTCCGTCGTGTGCCAGTCTTATCGTACAGCTTAGAGCACAAAATGTACCATTGGAATCATGCCGACAAGTTTTGAGGTTCGTTCATGACTTCAGTGAAGCAGTTGTACAGGAGGCAAAGGAGGGAAAACATGAATTGCAAGACAAATGCCTGGAGTATGCAAAAAGCCATCATGCCGAAGAAAAAGCCATGAAAGAATTTCATGCCATAGAGCCTAAGCAAATCCCGATGGGTGATCACAAACCGAAGAACAAAGAATTTGGTGTATAGATTGTATATTCAAGGCATATCAAGCCTTCTATATGTTGCATTTGAGAAAGCAACTGTGCATTGTAAATTACCCTTCTAACCACGGTTCTGCCTTTCAGGATACTGCTGCGACCTGCTAACTACATCGTGAGAGCCTTTGGTTGAACGCAACTGGGTTCTGTTCATAAGACTGTTTTTTATCACTATCTTATGTCCTGCATTTATCCCTCTTTCTCTTTTTTTATCACTTTATCTTATGCCCTGCATTTCTCTCTCTCTCTCTCTCTTTCTCTCTCTCTCTCTCTCTCTCTCTCTCTCTCTCTCTCTCTCTCTCTCTCTCTCTCTCTCTCTCTCTCTCTCTCTCTCTCTCTCTCTCTCTCTCTCTCTCTCTCTCTCTCTCTCTCTCTCTCTCTCTCTCTCTCTCTCTCTCTCTCTCTCTCTCTCTCTCTCTCTCTCTCTCTCTCTCTCTCTCTCTCTCTCTCTCTCTCTCTCTCTCTCTCTCTCTCTCTCTCTCTCTCTCTCTCTCTCTCTCTCTCTCTCTCTCTCTCTCTCTCTCTCTCTCTCTCTCTCTCTCTCTCTCTCTCTCTCTCTCTCTCTCTCTCTCTCTCTCTCCCCCTCTCCTCCCCTCTCCCTTCCCCCCCCCCCCCCCCCCCCTAAATGCGGTTACAATATTTCAAGTCCTCGATGAATTGAAATATTGTTACTGCTACGATCGTACTGAATCATTGTTCGTAATTTTACCTATATGCTATCACATTTTAAATTCTGTTGGTTTGTATAGTGCAATGCACATGTGTCCTTTAACGTTCATTTGTACCAACTATTTATGTTAGCGTATCAGCTATGCCGTGTACGCAGTATGCCAAAATATTGTGTTTATGCATGAATAACTTGTTAATGTAGTTATTTTAGTATAGCAGAAGTGTGTTAATCCAAGGAGTAACACGCCGCTGAAGTCTGATTTTAGCAATTTTGTGCACAGGAATGTTGTGTAAAATTTTCGGGTTAATGCATAGGCGGATCCAGGGGCCAAGGGGGCTCATGCTCCCATCCCCGATCGACCCTCGACACGGTATAGCTTTTGCCGGTCAAAAGTGGCGTCCCCCGGGCCGGATGGCGCCCCCGGAAGGTGCCCACCCCCCCAATCCGCAATCCTGGATCCGCCCATGGGTTAATGCAGATCTTGTGTTTAAATGCAGTGGTCAATACGTATATTTCTGTGTTTTTAGTTATTTTGGTCAAAGGAATTTTGTGTCGCATTGCTGTGTTAACACAGTGCTGTTGTGTAAATAAAATGTGTAACGCGCCAAGTCGTGTGTTTTTGGAAAATTCAGACACAAGGAGTTTGTGTAGGCTCCCTGTGTTCACACAGTACCAGTGTGTAAATGCAATGTGTAACACACTGTGCTAACACACTGTTCTTGTGTTGGGAAAACACACTTGAAAAACACACTGCCAGCGGCGACTAAAATTGTTGTGTTAGTTTGTCGCGCGGGGGGGGTGTTAACACAGCATCTCTGTGTATTTTCATGTGTTAACACAGTATCCTTGTGTCGTTTTGTTTTCAGTGTAGAAGGGCAGAAGCGGTACCAGCATATTGACCTAGGTGGTATGACATCAAGACCACGGTTCCTATAGATAGATCAAGACCATGTTTCACACTAACAAAAACATAAAATTCAATGAAAACAAATAAATTTGTTACCACACTACCGATTCTCTGCGGGCACCCCAGAAAGGGAAAGCCGAAGCCGATTTTCCCAGTGAATCAGGACAAGTTGACCCTCGCTCTGCCGGCACCCCGGGAGTTACACGCCCTGCCGGCATGGCTAAAAAAACCTCTGGGTTTACTGATGGAGAACTTGAATTTTAGGCGGTTGTATGTGCCTTACAAGGACTCAAAAGAAACCTCAGTCATTTTTCACCTTGTTCGGATATGTTTCACACTTGAATTCCTATCAAATGTGCCTAATGCAGTTTTATCCCGACCACAGCAGCCGCCACGCGCGGCACGTTGCCGCTTCTCCCGTGTCCCGGGTACAGTGTCCCAAAACCTGGGGTGCTGGGTGCAGAACGACACCCAGTCAATCAGAATTTTCCACTCACTTTTATTTATTTTTTGCTGAATTTTCCACTCACTTCCAACAATATTTACTACTACTATTGAATAACTATTGAACAATATTTTACTACTATTGAATTTTACTCAACAATACTTACTACAAAGCCCAGTTCCATTGCCTCCTCTACCAACGTCCACTGGAAAAGAGAGCAGCAGAATCGACTAGAAGATCGCCAAATTAACTCGGCTCTTATGCGCTTCTTTCGCTTTTTGAAAGAGAATCTGGCGATTTCTATTTTTCTGGTCAATTATACCTGGCATCCTTATCTCCACCGATTTCAGTGGAACAACAGAATCGAAATTCTGGCGCGGGCAAGACGCACAGTGCCCCCTCCCCTGCCCCACCGGAGAAAGTTCCAATGGGTGAACACCGCCACTAAATTCCACCACTCGCAAAATTGGTGAGTGGAAAATTAGACACCCTAGCCTTGTGTTGCCAAAAAAATGAGCTGACTGCTTTGAAAGATACAAAAGCAGTTTATCTGTGCATATGATTTCTAGACTTACGTCCTTGAAAAGTTGTTTTTGTATTTCTGGTACCGAGAATAGTGAAAAAACCATTTTTGGTCATCTTGCTGTTAAAAGCAATTATCTTGAAATTTGTATGGTAAGCAGCATATTTTTTGGCATTGTATCGTAGAAAATTAACCATTTATGGCGTAGAAAATAATTTTTATCCATATTAGCCCTTCATTGCTGCGTCCACGCCGTGTGACACCCAAATCCACTCACGACACCCTATGACACCCTAGGCATAAATACGCTGATATTTAAGTTGAACTAAAAGTGTACGGTACTTTAATACATTGAAACTCTACATTTTCATTAAATGATTTTTTGGGCAACAAGAATGCATCCAGTTACCCTTCAAACATCGGCACTTTTTTGTATGGCTGGTCTACGGCGTGGACTTACCAAAACGCCGTCTTTACATCTAGTAAATAAAAGCGGCATCTTTAGGCTTTTGAAAGGCTGGTTTCGTATTCGTTATTGACAAAACATTGTTAGTCTTCCTCTTGGTGTGCTTTTAGTTGTATAATTTTCTAGTCTATAAGGATTTAGAAAATTAATTTAGAGCAAGTTTTGAAATGCAAATTATGTTAATCATGCGACCGGCAACTGGATTGCGATCAGAAATTTAAATTAGTAGTTGCTTCGACGCTGTCGCAACCCGCCGCGCCTGGCTGATTGTAGACGAAAGGAAGAAACAACAGAAAGGAGGCTGCAGCCGTGGAAATTAAATAACGGTACCCTCCGGCGACCGCCTATGCTCGCAAACACAAACCAGCTACTAGCATTCAGAGTTTTCTAGAACTTTAAGAAGTGTAATTTTACTAAAAAATAGTCTTTTTAATCCATTTATTGCTAGAAATATGACTGATAATTTACATCTATTCCTAAAAACTTAATATATAATTTATTTGAAAGCAGAATTGTATGTATTAGGGGTGCTTAGTCTAAGAGCGAGGCAACTCGCGCATGCGCAGTGGACAGCGTTTGTGCCCTGCGGGTGCATTTCGCAAAGACGCAGTTTTATAGCCCAGGGATTCCTGGAATTTGCTTGCATTGTATCTTTTACTCAATATTTGTTAAGAAACCTTAATCGATATCAAACGTGCATGAATGGCAACAAAATAGATCAAGAAATGTTTTATGTGGTTGATTGGCCATTGTTTCAGTTTTATGAACCAAACTCGCTCATTTCTCAGGGTAAAGGTGCCACTTCAAAGACATGTGCAATCCAAGGTGAGGTATCCGCCGACGGGGCGCTTGTGTCGCACCTGGAGGCCGAGAGGGCGCTGGCGTAACACCGCACTGCAGTGGGGGCACTACGGTCGTGCCTCACTGCTATTGGTGCGGGTGCGTCGACGCAAACGTCGGGGGAGAGGGCAGGGACGAATCTCAGAAAGGCGATGATCCGATCTGATGGTAGTTTTCGATGGTCTCCAAACTTTTGTAGAAGAAGTCAAAATCCGAGCATCGGCGGATCTGGGCGGGCAATGGGGCCAATGCCACTACATATATACAAAGGGTAGGAACTTAGCCATGCGAATTTGAAAAAAATATCACTTTTCATTTATAAGATCACACTTTTCACCCTCACTTGCCCCCCCCGTCAAGAGCATTATCCACTCAGGAATAGACGTCACGCCCCACCCCGCCGCACTCGCTAGAACCGCGGGTCAAATATCCCCCTCCCTCTAAAAAGCTCGAGTCCTGGATCCACCTACAACCGGCGGAGCAGTATGTTTGAAGATGTGAGGCACCCCACAAACCCTCACCCTATAACTTGAATAACGGCCAAAACGCAGTGTTTACAACATTATATTATCAACAGTATATGTGTGTTCATCACGATAGTTTTGCACTTATCGGCGTGCCAGCAATCAGCAACCCGGTCCTGAGACCGGCCCTGTCGCCCCCTTTATGAACCCATGTGAGCTTTTCCCCGTCCCTTTTACTCACCATACGTCGAAGACAGGAGCATATAATTTAATCAGTACATTTTTCTGATTACGTCACCTGTTTACGCTTGAACACCCAAATTAATTCGCCTGTAAATCACCGTGGTATTTCTTGTTTCGAACCGATATATATATTAAAAAAACTTAACTCAGAGACAAGACGAACTCGGGAAACATCTGTCTTTTGAATGTTGGTTCAAGCTGCCTTGCGTCGTCTGCGAGGGTAGCAGCTTTTGACTCATCTTAACTGGTTTATACCTGCTCTCTATCACTTTCTCACTTTATTTGATTATGGCTCACGACAGACCTGTATGGCAGAGCATGTCATGGATAGGAAATGATAAGGGATATACTGTCTAACCAGATTCATGGAATGATGGAATCAGAATGACCCTGGTTGCTTTCGAATTCGGCTATATATATGAGTCGTCCTTTCTTTCGTCGATTCAATAGAATTATTCACTTTTTTCGTTTGTGAATAGGACTTAGGTAGATTAGTAATCGTGGTTTTCAAATGGATTTGTTTCGAATTTTCCAGACAACTTCGGGTATGGCATAGGCGGATCCAGGATTGCCGATCGGGGGGGGGGCACCTTCCCGGGGGGGCGCCATCCGGACCGGGGGGCGCCATCCGGACCAGGGGGCGCCACTTATGACCGGCAAAAGCTATCAGGTGGGCGCCAAATCCTATCGGTGGGCGCCGACTTTCGCATCCTGGGGGGGTGGGAAGCGACATTTCAGGGGGCGCCATCGACCTTTCAGGGGGGCGCCGAGGGTCGATCGGGGGGGCACGTGCCCCCCCTTGCCCCCCCTGGATCCGCCTATGGGGTATGGAATGAATGGTATGATTATATGTGAATTTTCTTGGCAATGACTAACTCTACCGCACGGAACGCTACACACAATCAAGCGATAAAAAGCTGCTTGCAAAACACACGTAGGAGGAGGAGGCTCAATTTGACAAGGTCTTCATCGTGACGTCTTTGTTAGCTCCTAAGCAGTTACCGCCCGTCAGGATGGATTACATAGAGGTCAGTTCCGAAATGTCCATGCCAGCAACGCAGTCGCTCCACTCTTCACATGTGTCCTGGCGCTGCCCTGGATGCTGGTAAAAATGAATAGCAAAAGCTACTGCATGATACATGTACCCGCAAAAACCACTGCATCGTCGGCTCCGTGCCTTTCTGCCACAAAAATACACATATTTTTCCGGAAAAGAGTTCATCTGCAGAACCGATAATCTGCTAAGTAACAGCACCGAATTCCACAAGAATAGCCAATGTACTTTTGCCGATTTCTTGCGCCTAACCTCTATGACGCAACGCGGCTTGGTGCTCTGATTCTATCGCAACCGCAGGATTCGAGTCAAATTCCCGATGACCCATTCAAACTTTCACAAAGTTTCGCTCTGCTGGCCACCACCGTCACCAGCTGGAGCAGCACCCGTGAAGAGACGCTCACGCTTTCCAGGGTCGATACTATCCTCCTGGAGACGAACCTCCCCACCACCTTCCACTCTGGAGAGCAAGCGCCGGCGTCCACTTCAACTTTGATGTAGGCCTGAGGACGTAACGACGTAACGCCCTCGAATCTGTCCGGAACACCGCAGAGGAGGCACACCTAATGTCACTCCCACCACGAATTACGAATAAGTGTGGTTAGATGATTCTCCATGAAGGTCGGAGTCTTACGAGGAGATGGTGGTGCCCCGAGCACGTTTCAAAACGGCGATGGACGTGAACTGAAGACAGCGGTCGGTCAGATCTGCTCAAGCAGCCGAGCCGAGCTCTCCGCCCCGCGCGCAGCCTTACAGGTAATCCGAAATTCGGCAGAAGTCACCTGTGTTGAGTCCATGGTTGCATGCGCCGGCCCTCTGGCTACGCTGTACCTGCTGGCGAGTGGCTCTGCCGCTCACGCCTTCGTCTGAAGGTGGAGCTCAAGCTGCTGCTGCTGCTGCTGACTATAGACCAGAAGAAAATCTTCATACAATGAATCCCTGGACACTGCAGCCATTCCAGGAATGAATGAGCCGACATCCTGCCACAGATGTGTCTAGCCTGCCTCAGGAGCATGCGTGCGTCGATGAAGAGACCCTAGCCAAGGCTGTTTTGCACACTGCCATCTGGGATGAGACGATCAATGCAATCAGAAGCTAGATGTTGTTTACTTCTCCAGCAAACTATTCCCGATGAAAAAGTCTGAAATAAAAGCAAAGAAATTCCTTTTATAAACAGCATCATACAAACCTCAAATAGTTTTCACCAGCTTCAGCCATATATACAATTTACTTAGCCAGAGAAGATTATATTTTTTGGCTCTTAATCTCAAACATATACTGCAAGCAAAAATATACCGATTTCTTAAGGAAAAGAGGTACCACAATCATTGAAAAAACACTTGCTGGGTTCTATTATTAAGTCCCAAGGCCCCACTAGAAGTATCCTCCAGTACCAACAGCTATCAGTTAAAGCAAAATGGTTCAAACATAAAAAATACATAAAAATTACTGTTTGACTAATATATGCAGCAGAATAACTAATTGATGTGGCAGCCATTCTGGTAAACCATAGAAGCATGGGTGCATAACATAAAATGAAGATTCCAACTCACCCATGTGAACAGAAATTGTGGGTCTGTACCAGATATACAAGATCTAAAGGTTTAAAAAATCAAGTTGGTTCCTCATAATCAACAACTGAAAGAACAGAACACAATGTTCACCTATTTACTCGATGAAGTACCTAGAAGATGAATGTACCTAAATTCATGCTGGAAGCCTTACACAGGTTTTTATTGTGAATCAAAACATAATGTAACCCACAACTTCCAATTGGCTTCTTGTTAAATAACTTATTTAATAAGTGGCTTATTCAAAATCTTACATTGCTTGAATGCAAACACTGGGATTTTTGTCTGTAACTTGATTGTGTAGAATTTCACTCAATACTCTGTGAGCGGCTAGTTAACCCGCTCTACCCCTTTATTTACAGGAACATTCCGCATTATATAAATCTGATATGACCTGAAAAGTGAAAATATCATAACATTAGCACATTCATAAGTACTTCTAGAAAATTCACCGTGAAAATAAATATTTTGTTTAAAATATAAGTACATTTCAGAAAAATTGGCACATCTGACACAGTCTGACACAGTGAACAGAAAAAGGACAATTATATTTCTGACATCTGAAATAATATATTGACATTCAGATCTGGCAATGTTTGACAACAGGCATAGGCAACAACAAAAAAGCCTGACCTTCATTAGAATGTTATTTTATTTCATACTCTATATGAAGACACATGGACAGAAACTATAATAGCTATAATAAGGTATGAATACTATAAGAAGCCAGTAATAATACAAAAATAAACAATATGCTGAGTTATGTACGCAACCACGGGAATTTCCTTTTTCACTTACCGTTATTATTATCCACTGTCCTCTGCAAATTCCTTCTTTACCGTGGGTAGTGTCCCTTCAATGATTGAAATACGAGCGCCATTCTCGCCGAGGTTTTCAAAAGCTCATCGTCATCTCGGCTAGCTAATTCGGAGCGATAGGCTTCTTTTGATGACGTCACATGCCCGGAGGGTACCGTTATTTAACTTCCACGGGCTGCAGCAGCTTCGATTAATATTGATAGAAAGCAGCATACTCATATGAAGGTGAGTATATATGTGGAGAGAAGCAGGGGAATTGACAGGTAAAGAAAAGAAACTTTTAGCAAGTCTGGAAGAGTTTATTGCCATGATAGAAAGTTTGTAGTTTCGTCTGGGTTAGTTAAGTGTAAACCAAGGCTCTACTGGGCCCTAGCATAGGTGTATGCGAGGTGCAGTGATTGAGGCCAGGAGTGGCCTCCAAAATTCCGATAGCTATAGGTATAGGTATAGGGAGGGGCGTTGTCCCGGACAGGAAAACTATACAGTGTATACGTAGATAATTAATTTTGGAAGTAAGTATTGCATGAAAAATCCCTTTTCATTTTTCACCACCTGCCGATCTCGGAGGCCCCTCTGCAGAGTTGTCTAAGGGGGCCCCGATATTTCGTCTCAGGGGCCCTTAAAAAGCTGGTCGTGTGGGAGAGGAGGGGCACAAGAGTCGGTCTAGGGAAGCCCCCCAAGAGTTTTAGTGGCTCTCAGAGTTCTTTCCCCCAAAGGTTGGTCTCAGAGGCCCCCAAAATGTTTTTTATTTGTGGAAATTCACCAACTCCTTAAAAATTGGAGACTGCATCAGGGGGTTTCAGCTGGTAAAGATTTACCTGCTTAACCCAAATTTCTCACATGGGAATGGTCAAACAATGCTGTTTGGGGATGATTTAAAAATATTTACCTGAGAAAATTAAAGGAAATATCCATCCTTCAGTTAAAACAAGGGCTCTGAGAGTTTACCACCTGAGTACAAAATTTGAAATTTTTTACTCCGCCATACATTTTGAGAGGAATTTTCCACTCATTCGCCATACATTCCGAGCTGAATTTTCCACTCGACACCCTAGCGCAAAACCTATTTTGGGTCACTGCCCGGGTACAGCCTCAGACAAGCGGTGCCGGCACCTGGCGCCGGTGCAGTGCCTGGCGCTGAGTGTGGCGGCCGGGCCGACGAGCATGTGCATTCGCTGTGTGATGACGCCCCATCGGCGAAGCAATTATATCGGACCATTTCAAAAGCGGAAAAGACACTTTTTGACGTTTGATATGCCATCTGCATAAACCACTAGTGACCTGTCGGATATATGCTAGCAAACAACTGTCGCAGTCCCTTCTACATTGTACTTATACACATTGTGAACATATGGATTTTTCCGGGAATTAATTTGACATATTTAGATTTTTCGTGCATAGTCTTGTCTTGGATACTGACGGAAAGATCGCACATCGGTCCGCTAAACCTAGCCGTACTGACATGCGCTGTACCTGGCTATAGATGAAAGAAAATGGCATCCATAGGAAAGGGATGTTTTCGGGAAATTCGGACACGAGTTTTCACAGAGTGACGTGGTGTCAGAAATAGCTAAATAAAAGGAAATATCATAATCTAGGCATACATGGAGAGAGGGTGTGTTTTTTTTGTCATTCAATTTGTTTAATCACATGAGTATTCAATAAGATGTACAGGAAATTCAAGGAACTAAAAGGCTATAGGGATAATTGCACCATTACTACCAATGGATCTTTTTATATCCAGTGGCGGATCCAGGGGGGCAAAAAGGCAATTGTTCCCCCAAACGGAAAAAGCTCGGGGCAAAACTATGTTTTTGCCCCCCAAAGCGATCGACCTCCTTTTTTCCCCGACTCATTTTAAGTTTATAGGCAACATTTTGGTGCTTTAACTCTCAACTTCTAACGGAACCAGTTAAGTTCAGTGAAAATATCGGGCCTTGGATAGGAAAAAGGATCTTGAGCTCATATTTTTCAGCCCGTGACGTTTTTTTTGCTTCTTGCCTCAAACACCCGTACCGGGAAGTCATATTTTAGCGCAATTTTGCGTTGCGCGACGTTTTTTTTTTTTTGCTTTTCGACTTTGGTTTGCCCCTCCCAAACCGACCGGCTAGATCCGCCACTGTTTATATCCCCATCCGTTGACTACCCTATTACACGGCAAATTGTCCCTTTGCCATCCAGCTGCGAACCTGGCACAATGTCAAGTTTGGCGTGGAAATCTCCCCTGGGTAACCATGATACAAGGTGGGTGGCCTGAGACCACCCCTCTCACCCCATTAGCCCCTGCTGATGTTGTCGAGCCCCTTATTGGCGCTGTCGCCGCCATGCCGTCTGGGGACGTTTTCCAGGAAGCAAGCGTTAGAGATGCTGGCTGGGCCATTGTTCCGTATTTTCACGTGTGTCCTTATCGTCCCCTCGATCGCTATCAGCTGACCAAACCACTAAAATTGTCACCCTTCCTACCTGCCGCCTGCGCTGACGAGTCCGGTCTGTGTCAGAGGCTGTCGCGGGTCTCAGCGGGCCGCGGCACGGGCCGCCACTGCCCGGCGTGGGTAAAAAAGCGCGAACATCATCTCAATAACTTTCGCTTTATGCAAAAAGTTGAAACGGTATCTACTTTCTGTTTGTCGGGAATGATAAAGAATTGACAAAGGAACAGCTACCCCGAGCATTATCATCGGGAAGGTTAGTTGGACGTAGATATTCGCATTGAAACGGCGAGAGGAGGAAAAAACAGCACCGCCGGCAGGGCGCGGGTTAATGGGAAATTTGGGGGCAACCCATTGCATTGTGTTTAATGTATTTTTGGCTCCCCTCACTGGCGGCGGAGCTGGGGGGGTGGGGTAGCGGGACACGGTGCCACCCTCCCCCTCCACTTAGATCAAAAATTTTAACCCTACCCTATGGCGTTGACTGGAAAGAAACTTAAATGGGCTAAAAAGCCCATGATGCCCCCACCCCCTTAAATTCGGACATTCCGCTGTCACCGGCTCAACTGGGTACCCTCGTTCCAGTGGTGCTTTGGGCATTATATTTTATGTGACAAGCGACTATTTGCGCTGATTTTGGCCGAGTATGGGGAAAAACTGAAATATACTATGCAGGATATATCCTGCATTATATTTCAGTTTCCTCCCTGCTCAGTTCCATCCCTGTTTATCAAACAGACCGCCCAGGAACCATTTACTTGAGGAGAAAAGTGGACCCTAGTAGCACACAACATTGTGACAATGATCGTGGATATCTTGTCTAAACAATATTGTCATCACAACATTTGCTTTAACATTGTCACAATGTTGTGGGAAAAACTATTGTGGGTATAACATTGTCTCAATATTTAGCCTACATTGTGGATACAACCAAACAAGGTGCTCACTCAGAACGCCCTAACTCAAAGTGGGGGCGGAAATATTGTATAAATGTTTCTACAATGTTGTTGATACAAGAGGTATTTGTGAAGAATGCATGATTTGAAATTCGACATAGTCATGTTTGATCCAGTGCTCCAAGCAGTCCCTCAATATCGAATAAAAACAATAAAAAACCCTGGTTAGTGCAACATTGTGACAATGTTTCCACAACAACTTTGCAGCAATATTGTGACATCATTATTGTAACAATATTCCAAAAACAATATTGACATACTTATGTTATAATAAAACTAGTGCAGCAAGACATTCAGTTCTGGGTGCGACGTTTGGAAATTTAGGCGGTATATTGTGGGTCCAGCAACGTATACTTTGTTGTCATTGCGGCGATGTTATGAAAACGATTTTGTGAAAACAATATTGCAGCAAAATTTCGAGATAACCTTGTGACAATGTCGTAGCGGTAACATTGTAACAATGGAAGTGGAGTGCACTCGATAATTTCATCTGGACTATCAGAGATGGTGGGGATGGAAAATAAAGGACAGTTGCGTCACAATCCAAAACCGACAAGCCCTGGTTAAAGTGTGTCTCCCTCAAAGCTGCGAGACCTTCCGCCGACTAATTCAATTTTTCCACCGGCTAATTCTTCTATTTTTGTCACTGGTTTGCTCACACGCCTTATCTCACAACGTTGTGCGGGTTCTATATATTCACACCACTCGGTGCTCCGCGACGTCCATGGCACCGGACCGACGCCAACCAATGAGATGGCATGTCAGGCGTGACGTCGTGACATCTACTGTGGCCTGACCCGCCTCACAGGTCGGGCAGTCTGCACGTTCGGGGATGAGGTGGCTTAGTGGATAACACCCTTGTCTTCTAAGCCACTGGCCCCGGGTTCAAGTCCCGGCGGAGCATCTGAATAAGTTGATCTGATCCCCAAAATCCCTTCCAACAGGGTGAGAGTTGGCGACGCCGTATGACCCTGACAGTTGGTGCGTCGTTAAACCCCAATAATTAATTAGTCTGCACGTGGCACTAGCCGGGTGCGTGTGCACACATCGTCCGACTGCGATAAACTGCTCAACGCCTCATTGTTGTGATCCCCCGTCGGCCGGCGTGCTTTACGCTGCCCCTGCCGGGCTTGACCGGCGACGGTGACCGTGGCCGGCGTGTGTTTGCATGCATGTGGTCACGGCAGTCGGTGCTCGGGACTCGAGCCTAATACAGCTTGCTGCTGCTGCACAGAGCATTTACGTGTGAGCGAGACGAAGCCGCAGAGCATTAAATAGGGGGGGGAAAGCCCATAACGGGATTATAACACTCATGGGTCGGGCCGTCTGCGCGCGGCACTGGCTAGCCCCGTGTGTTCATATCGTCCGACTGCAATAAATTACTCAATGCCTTGCGGGTCGGGTCGTCTGCGAGCAGCACTGGCCGGCCGCAGTGTATTCATATCGTCCGACTGTAATAAAGTGTTCAACGGAAACTCCAGCCTTTATCCTGACGGACTCGAACAAATGTGACGATGAGCAGTAAAGTGGACATTCCCACGATATTAGGATGCAAGATTAAAGCTATATTGAAAACCAATATTGCAGGTATGTTGTCATATCAACAGCTACACAACATATCCGCAACATATCCACAACATTGTTGCAAAAACGAGGCAATGTTTCAACAAAATTGTCACAAGAACATGAAACAATATTACCACAATATGTTAACCACATTGCCATAGTATTGCAACAATGTTGTAGTAATATTTACCAAGCAATAATGCCCCAAATAACATTGTTGCAATGTTTTTTGCAACATTGCCATCACAACAAGGCATTATGGCAAGGAATAATTTGTCTGGAAAAGGAAACATATAGGAGTATTTGGAAACTCCTGCATAACAATAATACCATAAAAGTATGTTTTTGTAGGGATTTTATATTAAATACAGGAATTGTACCAACATTTGTCTTCCCGTAATGTTGTCCTGATAATATTCTGGCAACATTGTTGGACAATGTTGGCACAATATATACGTAACATTTCCACAACATTGTGACAATGCTGCTGTGTTACTAGGGGAGATGTTTCATGCGCACAGGCGAGCGGATTTCTGATGGAAGGAAGCGGGCCAGATCCGTTAACTCACATACAAATCCAGTGTTTCCGATGGGGTGCGGCGACGGATTTCTATCAGGGGGCGCCGCATCGTTTGGACCAGACACATTTGGATGGGAGGCTGTGTGGCAGAGGATACCATTCCCAGCCAGCAATCTGTCTTTTCGTAACAAGATTTATACTTTGCCGCAGTTGTCGCCATAGGCGGATCCATGATTGCCCGTCGGGGAGGGAGCATATCGTTGGAGGGCCATCCTGACCAGAGGGCACCACTTTTGGACGGGGAAAAGCTTGCCGGTGGCGCCAAATCGTACGTCGCAGGGTTGACGACATGCGTATTCTGAAGGGCAGCGGCATTTCTGGGGTACGCCATTGAACTTTCAGGACGGCTTTCGTGGCCATTCCACAGCGCAGAGGACGATCGAAGGGGAAAGCAGGTGACCCCTTTTCCTCCTGGATCCGCCTATGGTTGTCTCTTCTCTATTTCTGAACGATGCCGCCACTGGTGAACCATATAGTTAATTCAACACAGGCAGTGGAAAGTGTGCGGTGTCAATGCACCGTGTGGGGACCTTACCCCAGCTGGGATCTTCAAAGCCAGGAGTTAGGAAACACACGCATTTAGGGGCGTGTGGAGCATTGCCGGATCTAAGAGACAAGGAGGCCTTTGCCCCTCCCTCCCGCCGATCAGCCGTAAAAGGCTACTTCATTACATTTAAGAGAATTTGCGAGGGCGCCGATTCGTGGTTTATCACTGATCGTATTTTGAATATCGAAATCGCATAGAGTTTTCAGTCAATAACTTTTTGACTGTGATTGAGCCAAAAAGCCCTGGTGCCGTTTCAGTGCACAGACATATCCTGCCCCCGCCTGATTGGAGCCAAAGTTGACATGAAGTTTTACGACGACGGTTGGGCCTGGCATGCCCATTGCCCACCACGGTCTGGCTGATCGAGACCGCTCTTTACTACCAGCGGTCACGCGCTGGTGGGGCGGTCGTAAGGCAATCCCGTGCACGCTTGTTGGAAATGAATGCGTGCAGACGTCTCCAGTAAAAAAAAACTTTAAGCGGGAGGTTTTGTATAACTGCAAAGAAAAGAAAACGGTGACAAGACAGCTTGTAAAACGGGAACAGCCGGCAAACTTTCCAACCCTCCGTTCAGATTATCCTGCGTCTTTTCCTGAACACCAATCCAATAGTGACTTTATTTTCTACATGACTGGGCGTTCACAAACCACTACCGATATAAAGGTGATACACACGACACGGCTCAGTCACCGCACTCTACGCCGCTGGGGGGCGTCCCTTTACTCGCGAGCTGCCCGCCGCCGACCTCCAGAGGTTCGTGCCATGCTCGAGCAGCCACACTGCCCCCTCAAATCACCAGCTGACACAGTCGCACAGCCATGACTGCGCCAGCCGGTAACATCAGCGACAGTGCGGCAGAACGAGCCGACCCGTGCCCCTATCCCCAGCGGGGCGGTGCCGGCGTCCCCCTGCCACATCAGCCTCGGTCCCACCGCACAACACACGCTGACGAGAAAACCGGCAGACGGCGGCACAAGCGAGAGGAGTAGACTGGAACGGCCGCGTCGAGAAGGAATGTGACACAGAGCGCAGGAGGATGCGAAAGCGCCGATAGCCTAAAGCGGGCATTTACGGCCTAGTACAGTGCCACTGCCCGGTCAGGACTGCTGTAGAGATGCAAACTCAGTGACGCAGTTCCATTACCAGCACCAGCTAGAGTTATTTTGCGGCCAAATTTGCATCACTTATTAGCTGTGTCTGTTTACTGACAGGAGCACCTTAAGCTAAAGCTGAAGTTCACGGGCTAAAACACAACTCAAAGTAGAACAGACACTAGGATGATATACATAGATATAGGAGCGATAGCATGCATAGACGACCACCGCACGGCCGCACCCTGAACGTTCATTGCTGTTCTTATCTCCAACACCACTGAATATACTGCCCTCAGGTAGGGCGCACTAATGCAGTACACAACAGAAGGTCAGAACATTATCAAAATAACACAGTAAAATAAATAGTCTCTAGACGCGGCCGATTATGACGTTGCGATAACAGGGAAATCATGCGACAAACGCTCTGGCAGAATCTTAAGGAATGTTATGACGAGAGCAGGGAATAACCGCCTCGCGGCAACAGTTATCAAGAGGCACATCACGCGCTTCCATCAGGTCCAGGGTCTTGCGGTTGACGCAGTGGGCTCCGGTGGACTCTGACTATGTAATGAATATATCAGAGGCAAACACATACAATAGAAACTAAGAACAAATCCTTTAAAAACTGTTCCAAACATTTCAAATACAGCATGATCGCAGTTTGGAGTCCGATGTTGAGACACGAAACCCCTAGAAACGCGATTAAGCTGACAGATACTGAAAAAATATCCAAAAAATATTGGCAGGTCAGACGACTCCAAGACACGCACGCGAGGACGCTGGAACATGTTCAGGTTGGGGGAACTGATGAGTGGGGGGGGGGAGTCACAAAATCTGTTTAAGGACTAGCTTTTAGGGTACGCAAACGACTTTGCATTGGACCAAATGGTAACGAGGCCATCCCAGGAGGTAAGAAACGGCCGAAATCGTGAACAAAACATCCGGCTTTATGTACGAGAACCAGCCAGTTGGACCGCAAAGTTGGGGAGACAAGAACCTCACTTTTGACAAGTTAGGAATCCCTTCCGGGTCCCGCTTCCAACGTCCTTGCAAGCGAGTTTTCATGTGGTCATGCAGATTGATAAAGACAGATTAGACGGAATGTCATATAGCAGCAAGCAATGCCAGCTAGTCATTGCTCTTTTCAACAGTCCGTGCTGCCCATTGGATAAAGCGAAGGCTGTAAGCCCGCCACAAACTGCAATGCTCCGACCTACAGTGAGGTTTATTGCCTTGAATTTTAATGATCCGCTCGAACCAATACTACTTATGATATGTTAACTAACATCGCGATCTTTGGAAGTGGTCATCTAGCTGTAAGAAACGAAAAAAATAATATGCAAAACATAACACAATAAGAGTGGTTTAAGACAAAAAAGTTGTGACCCTTACATTCACGAAAGAAGAATCACACAAAGCCAATCCAGCAGACCACGACCATGCGAAAACAACTCAGTCCGGTTATGTGACCTCTAGCAAACTGATGTCGAGCAATGGTGGAAACCCTCTACAAAGCGGCGGAGGAATGTCATCAACAGGAGGTAACCTTACATGTTAAATGTTCTCTTTCTGAAGAACAAACTGATAGAGGTTCAAACTCCCTTACGACGGGCGGCCTACAACCGCCGAACCTGGGGACTACAACCACCGCCTACCTCCAACTCTTCTAACGCAGCTGTTGACGCCCAACAGCGCTCTCACTCCGACAACAAGTACTGGAACCTCTACCCACCACTGCGCAGGAAACCAACACTCGGTAACGCGGAGCGATAACTCACTAGACAGACTAGAGGGCGCTATAGGCACCGATCCGGGTCCGCGGCCGCCACCGGTTCCTCTTACGCTCCTCATCTCTACCGCGCTACGGCTCCATTTCCATGAAGCCACAGCTTCCTTTCCAGCGCGCCGCGGCTCCTGCTAGGTTTTACGCGCCGCAGCCACACACGGCCGCGGAGTGGAGTCGGCCCCAGTGAGGGAGCTCACCCAAACCGCGCCGCGCAGCTTCATGCACCGTCGTCAACGTGCCGATGTGACAGCCCCCGCGAGGAGCGGCCAGCTGCCTGCTCACGTCCGGAGGGCGATGAGGTGAGCGCCTATGCAGGTCCGCTTAGCTTGGTGAGGTTCTTCAGGAACTGACCCGGCGTGATCAGCTGATCGCTGCCTATCACCACTTCCCAGTTCTTGACGGCGTTGGTGACCTGCCAAGAACAAAAAAATACGAAGTCGACGGGTCAAAAATTCGAAAAAATGGCATTTACAAGACTGGATGATAAAATTCCTTGGCTTTATTTCCAATTCCTTAAGCCCACTAAGTAACATAAAAACCCCCATATCTAATAGAGATCACACACGTCTCACGTTCGGAAAATTTTGCAACTTTACGTGACAGAGTGTTTCTACTGAAATCCAACATTCACGACGGCAATAAACAGATGCACGAGCGAAATAGCGACCACCAACAAAAGAACACCGGCGGCCCACCTCGTACGCGGCACGAATTTCGCTGTAGGACAGCCCGCCCAGCACGTAGACGATCAGGCGCGGCACGTTCTTGACGTTCTGGGCGCCCTTGTCTTTATGCCAGTGTCCGTAGCGGGCGGTGGTGGGCGTGGCGCGCGGGTAGCCGGCGGTGGCGGCGCGACCCGCCAGGAACGGGAAGTGCTTCTCGTCCAGCTTCAGGTCGATGGCGTCCTCCATGATGTCCTTGATGACGGGCGTCCAGCGCGACATCTGGTACGTGTGCTCGGTGATCCGCTCCTTACGGGCGATCTGACGAGACGGAGCCGCTCAACGCCCAACTCAACACGATCCGGTTACAGAGAATTACCTGGGATAATTAGGAAAACACGAGAAGGAGGGTGCTGATGGATAAGTACTGTGACAAGTTAAGCAGGCACAAAAAAACAGGTTTACTCAACGGAGCCAACACACACATACACGACACTGCAGACACCTGCGACACATGTCCGTACACGTGCCCCACTATCCGCTTTTTAAAGACAATCCCGGACGTATCCTGGGCAGAAGATACGTGCGCACAGGGCGTCGCCAGGTCCACCACGTTGAAAGGGGGGGCGTCGACGAGACCAGATTATCAACCTTGGGCACACGCTACTATATCATTAGTCCGCTAATCCGCTTATTTGGTTGGCAGTATAGCGCCTTGTACGTGAACCGTGTGATTTACTCATCGCGAGCGGCATGGAAACCACGGAAAAGGCATGTAGCTCATATCGCCCATACTCGGGGCAATGTTTGAAAAGTCCTCTCAACAATGCTCCTCCAAAGGGAAACGAGATGACATGCGTTCGACTCGGACCGCCACTGAACACGTCCGACGGGCACCCTGCTCTATGCCAGATAAGATGCAACAATATTGGATACATCCCAATTTTTTTAGACACCATTGAAAAAGGCTACTCGAGGCAGTCCAAACCCAACGAGTTTTTCTTGCAAAAAGGTGAGGCTCTATTTTGTAATGTATACAAAATACTCTCATTGTAGGCTCTAGGAATGAACTAGCCAGAGAACGTCATCCCAAAGCAAGGCAAGTCTACTCGATCACCCGCAATGTTAACCTCGACATAAAGCATCGCAATAAAAAACCCAATAGGGATGCCAAAGGTGATCATGCGATATTCGATAGGAATGCGTAACTCTCTCTTCTAAGTGGTCTGAGTGCTTGTGCTGTCTTCGAATCGGGTTTATATTCCCAACTGTTGCTGTGTCTCACTGGTTCATCATTCATTCATGATTTACTGGCAGGTGTGCGCTACGCAAAGCCCTCCCAACACGCAGTGAAGAGGTTCGTCAACTGTGTGCCATTCAACTACTGTCACGCAGCTCTCACCGCTTAAAAAGTGACATCAAGTTACAGCCAGTACTCAACAAGCCCGCCTCCCAGTCTCCAACAGGCACATTGACACCATTCTGACGTTGCCTCCATCAAACTTCAAACACACATTGTTGAACACTGAAGCGAACGACGGGCCGCGTCCGTCCCGCCGTTGGTACCGGGCCACCTCGCGCGCTGCCCCCGCCGCCGCCTCCCATCGGCGTGCGTCAGCGACGACCGCGGACGCCGTATCGACCGCCCACCGTCGCCGTCGGCAGCCGGCGCCCGTCGCCGGCGACGTGGGTGGGCCGGCCGCGCTGCCGACGCCCCCGCCACGCAGATCAACACACACCCGGGGGCGCGATGCTGAAGCTAACCAGACGCCCTCCCCGCCACGCAGATCAACACACACTCGGGGGCGCGGTGTTAAAGCTAACCGGACGCCCCCGCCACGCAGATCAACACACACCCGGGGGCGGTGGGCTGAAGCTAACCGGACGCCCCCGCCACGCAGATCAACTCACACCCGGGGGCGCAGTGTTGAAGCTAACCGGACGCCCCCGCCACGCAGATCAACACACACCCGGGGGCGCGGTGCTGAAGCTAACCAGACGCCCTCCCCGCCACGCAGATCAACACACACCCGGGGGCGCGGTGCTGAAGCTAACCAGACGCCCTCCCCGCCATGCAGATCAACACACACTCGGGGGCGCGGTGTTAAAGCTAACCGGACGCCCCCGCCACGCAGATCAACACACACCCGGGGGCGGTGGGCTGAAGCTAACCGGACGCCCCCGCCACGCAGATCAACACACACCCGGGGGCGCAGTGTTGAAGCTAACCGGACGCCCCCGCCACGCAGATCAACACACACCCGGGGGCGCGGTGCTGAAGCTAACCGGGCGCCCCCGCCACGCAGATCAACACACACCCGGGGGCGCGGTGTTGAAACTAACCGGACGCCCCCGCCACGCAGATCAACACACGCCCGGGGGCGCGGTGTTGAAGCTAACCGGACGCCCCCGCCACGCAGATCAACACACACCCGGGGGCGGTGGGCTGAAGCTAACCGGACGCCCCCACCACGCAGATCAACACACACCCGGGGGCGCGGTGTTGAAGCTAACCGGACGCCCCCGCCACGCAGATCAACACACACCCGGGGGCGCGGTGTTAAAGCTAACCGGGCGCCCCCACCACGCAGATCAACACACACCCGGGGTGTTGAAACTAACCGGACGCCCCCGCCACGCAGATCAACACACACCCGGGGGCGGTGTGTTGAAGCTAACCAGACGCCCTCGCCACGCTGATCAACACACACCGGGGAGGGGGGGGAGCGGTGCTGAAGCTAACCGGACGCCCCCGCCACGCAGATCAATACACACCCGAGGGCGAGTGTTGAAGCTAACCGGACGCCCCCGCCACGCAGATCAACACAACCGGACGCCGCCGCCGGCGGTGATGTAATATCGTCGAAGAATGGTGTCACCAGGAAGTGTGCGGAGGCGCGAGTGAACGCTTACTGGGAGGTTAAAATATAGCGGTTCCGACAATACAAGCAACTAATGCGTGACCTACCTAGCAAAGGGTGAAATGGAGCGCTAAGCGGCGCCGTATAGCATAAATGCGTCGGTTTTACGATTCAGGGGGTCGAGTGCTCGATCCGAAGGGTCTACAACATATTTATCTTTCTCCAGAGGCGTGATTCTTGCCGACACCGTATAAACATTGTGATGTGTCGCAACGTGCCAAGGGCAGATCCGAGATTCCCTGAGCGGGAGTGCGTTTGTCATCAGGGACGTCGTTTCTGGAGTTGAAAAGGGGCGCTACGGCTTAAGGAGGCAGCTATACGGCAGATTAGTATGCTTTCGTAGCTTATTTTCGAACGCTTAGGGACATTATTTTGCTAAAAAAACATCCCTCTTCATAGATTCCTGCCATCCACCAGTGAGGTATTGTCTTCCCATCTGATAATTAATTGAGCCCCATTCGCCAAAATTGCCACGTGCCTTGTGCTCGGGACATGCCCAGTTTCTATTGCCCTCAACACAAGGCCGCCATCCCTTCGTCTGAGGCCGAAGGAGGAGGAGGGGGCACCCACCGCACCTTCAGAATTCGCCCCTGCAACATTCACAGCACTATAACAAAGCTAGCGCACGTGCAAACACAGACACAAAAATAAAATCAACTTCGATTTTTGAAATTCAGTGGACTCCACTAGCTTTCCGTGTACGTGACAGGTGGCGAAAATGGAGGCGGCGCGTCGGCCGTTTTTACGACAGAATGAATCGCGGGCACGTCGCGCGCCACCGTAGACTACGGCCCAGACAGGACGGAAATAGGGCCGCGACCGCCGCGGCGGTCATCGACCGCCCACGGTCAGTCCAAACATCTATTAATAGTGGGAGCTGAACGTTGGGAACAGTGTTCGTTCTTTCAGATGCGATGAAACATTTTCGCAGCTACATCTTGATGCTATCAGGGATATTACACCGACGCCTTTAGATGGGATTCGGTGGCCCGAAAGCAAAAAAAGGTAGTGCCACGCTGGGGTTTGGGAAAACAGTTGAGGGCGACATTCCCAATGCAGAATAAATCAAATTTAATACGATATCTTATCTTAAATGAGCAACAGGAAGAGGCACTATTTTAGGATGGAATGAAAATGTTTTTGACTTGGCTGATCATGCCATGTCTCATAACGCAACATGCATGACTTGTGTCAGAATATTATACCGGTCAAGGGTAAATTTGGGCACATACATTGGGCCCCATGTACACAATACTGGCGCTTTTATTGACTGGACGTATTTTACAGGGGCTCAGTATTTAAGCTGAGCTTACCACACCCCGTGAACTCACTATGAATGCGATGCCCTATACAACTCTCAAAAAGGCCCATTGTGCTTACTTAGAGGGCAAGCACCTACACAGAGCACTTTGAATTCACCGAACTGGTAAATAGCTTGGACTTGAGAAAAAGCTCCCTGCACGTACGCGCGGGACGGCCATGTCTCGTCAGTCAGTTTCCGTAAGGTTTCATTGCCTTCCAGCACGAGGCATAAGGTTTCCGACAGTACCTTCAACATCCCTTCCGATTACCGAAACGCTGAATACGTACCCCCAATGTTTCACCTGAGAACAGAGGCCCCGATATGGGGCAATTCTGAATCGGGAAAACTACCGATCACGCCATCCATACCTAACCAGTTGAAACGCAGAGCCAGCACAGAGTGCGAAATACGTCGGGAGATTGAAGGCCAGTTCTTGCGATCGCCGGGGGATTCGGATCCTTCCCGTCTGTCGCTGGAATTGGCTGTCCATGAACAGCTCTAGCCTACACAACTCTCACCCTCACTAACCTGGTGTATCTTACGGCGATTCCCGTCGACGACGACATTGAGTCCCAGGTTGGCCAGGTTGGTGATGATGCAGCGGTCCTCGGCAGGGATCTGGGCGTGCTGGATCAGCTTGTTGAGGTTCTCCTCACTGATCCCGTTCTTGACCAGAATGTACAGCAAGATGATGCGAATCTTGTCGTGGTGGGTGACGTTCTGGTCCAGGAGGATGGGCACGATGTTGCGCATGTGGTCGCGGATTTTCTCACCCTCGGCGTCAGTGCCCATCGCCAGGTCCTGCTCCACCTGTGGCGGAACAGACGGCGCGCTGTCAAAGCTGAACGTCTACAGGAAGCTGAAGCTAGGAAAACAGGCACCGCTACAGCTAAACACCAGCGGGTGTCTTCCCCAAGAAGGCTGTGTAAAGGTTTGCCACGCTAAGATTGAACGTCACGAGGACACATCATTTTTTTTCACACTCTGGTAAGTTCCTCAGAAAAGTAAGAAAAGTTTTCAGAAAAGTAAGTTTCTCATCACCAAACGCAGCATGAAAGTGGGCTACCAAAAATTAAAAGGTTTTACTAATTCAAAGAGACTGTTAAAGGCTAGTCAGATTAGTTATCACGGTTGACTGGCGCATATGACCAATCGTGAAGCATTAAAATTCTGCGTACCGTGAAAGGGAAAAGTCAAACACACCGAATCTAAATGCCGGGACCCAGACGTAGTAAAAAATACTAAGTCTCGATTGGCCGCAGTCTGCTTCAGCAATGACTGGCGAACCTTCAACCTTGCAACAGGCTGCCACCCTACAAGAAAGCATCATTCACCTCACTGAAGGCACTCATTCGCATAGAAGACAAATATCAACCGGAACAAAACTGAGACCACTGATAATTAAATCAGCAGCAGCCCCTCCCCCTACCTTGCAGAGCTTGTCCACGTATCCCTGGTAGCCGGCCATGCACTCCCCGGCCAGGTGCAGGTGCGTGCTGTACTTGGACAGCTCCTTCTGGTACTGCGGCATCTTCTTGATCATCTGACTCAGGTCGCGCATCGAAGCCTTGTCTGTGGACATGCCGCGCTTGTTCTCGATGAACTTCTTCATGTTCTTGGTCACCTGGGAGCAGAGGACGGTACTGTTACTAGAGCACATCTTTTGTTCCTCTAATCATGAAAAGATTCACGTATAGATTCAAAGAGCCCCTTCCAAAGGCCCTCTCACGCCACGGAAAGGCAAACAAATTAAAAATCAGCAGAACCTTGCGCGTCTGACAGCAAGTGGAGACCGATGAAGTTTTTTTGGTCGGCAAGTAAACTTGGTATGATTTTTGGTCGAAAACAGAAATTTACACTAACTCATCCTTTTCTCCCACTGTTCTTTAGCAACGGCTGGATATGGAAAACAGGAGGTTAACAGTAATTTTCCCCAAATATTTCTGCCTATGACTTTGGTCTGTCGAATACATCTGATAACTGAAAAGCTAGGTTAGTCTCAGTTCGGGACTCTTAAAATACAAGAAACTATTCATCCCATCTTTCCACTTTTCCATACCCGGCTTCAAATCATGGACAACATAGCGGCATCAGCTATTCTCCTTTATATATTCCGGACGGTTTTATCATCTTGGAAGATGGAAAAGGATGTTTCGCTTCTATTCTATACTTTCAATCTACCATGGTTTTTACGTTCCTTCATACAAATTTGGAAGGGGTGGCTCCATGGAGATAAAATGGGAGACCATTTGTACTGGAGACCATTTGTCACCATTTGCCATGTTTTCATGTACTTCTTCCGACGACCTGCATTCAAAGCACGACCATGATAGGCGTAAAATACGTCTTAGGGTGCTTATTCTACACAATCATTTTAAGGGTAGGAGAGTGCATTATTTGTTTTGGGATTTGGCACCGGCGGTTCCACAACATGGAAAATAGAGAGTGTCTGTGCCTTGAGGTGTTTGCCCAGCCCCAAACATATATACAAACCGTTCGTCCATGCGGTCGGTGCAGGGTCCTAGTGGTGATCGAATTGTGGGAGGAACTTTCTGCATTCCTCAAAAAGAGGGGCTACCCGTCTTCATTGAGAACCTTAAGGTCATGGAGAAAGAACCTTATCGCCAGCACCATTGTGGCTCGGGCCGACCAAACTACTAGGATAAATATGTGCGGTAATCTGTTTTGTGACATGCCGCTACGTCCCCGGGCGAAGAACATTTATTTCATTGAATGTAGTTCCCTGTCGTGGTATAGTCACGCTTGCCAGCTACTAGAAACACAAAACAAAAAGTTATCATAAGCTATACTGCTAGCTCCTTATTATTCATGTCCCGGAGCCCCGATTGCTGCATCAAATATTAAGTACATGCATAAATAATGCACTCCTGTAGCTTTAGAGTTTTGGAAGTGGGGTGTCACTTGCATTTATGTAATTTAGCAATTACCTAGTGACTTGCCTAAGCTGATCTAGATCTGGAATTTAAAGAAAATTGCGCGAACTATTAAGCATAACGCCAATGATTAAGTGTTTAAAGTACGGCAGTGCTTCGCGCCGTCTTTTTGTTGGCAACCCCCGAGAACCCACGAATGAAGGGGAGGCTCAAACAACCCCATTCCCTCACTGGGATGCGGGTTAGGAGCTAAAATCCTACAGCCTGACAGGGCGCCAGCCATCGTGGCTCCGCGGCGTCCCACTGACCTGCTGAGACACGATGGCGATGTGCTGGTGCCGCAGCCCCACCCAGAGGTCGTCGTTATCGTCCAGCAGCACCTCCTTGGGGCTCTCGCCCTGGGTGGCCTCGTACTTGTAGACGTCGTTGACAATGGGCAGCAGGTCGAACGCCATGGCCTGCAGAGTGAGCTCGTGCAGGAGCGGCGAGACGGCGTCGAAGCCCCGGTCCAGGATCAGCAGCTGCGAGCGCGCCTGCGGCAGATGAGGCGCAGCACGTCACAAACAGCGTGGACGGACGCGCCAGAGCGGCCACTGGTACCAAAACAGGCACAGACCAGACACGGCAAAGCGAAATCACCGTCAGAACGGAAACATATCTGGTATGTCAGAGCCGGCACAGGACCTGTCGGTCGCGCTGCTTCTAGCTCAGAACGGTTATCACGATGATTGTTTTCTTCATTTTGTTGAGCTGCAGAAGGGAATACTAACATTTGACAAAAAGGAACACAAAGCGCACAGCTATAACCAGGTGCTGTGCCAAGAATTATGACTGTGAGTATGTCCTATACGACGTAGGCACCGATCAACTGAAATTTCTGCATATTGCCGCTCGTGGGTGAGAAATACCTTGCAATGAAAATAAAAAAGGCACAAAAATAGCATTCACAATAAAAAATTGGAACAAGTGGACAAAACCATTCCGACACCGAATTTAGCAGACTTGGCAGAGTCCAGATGAGCACACTCCCACTTTACCATTCACCATTTACTCACTTTGTTTCACGCATTTCACTTCGTTCTTTATAGCCATACACGACAGATGAATGAACCTGCATCGCTTTGAAGCCTAACATTTCAGGAATTAGTTACCTCGAAATAAATGTATTCGATATATTCAAATGACCTCAGCCACCCAGACATTAAAGATAAATTTAAAGTAGAAACAAATTTGGAAAGAAAGCTGGAAATTGCAAGATCAGCACTTGCACAATACCACAAATATAAAATATCCGTCCAAACTTTTTTGAAAACATTACTCTTACAGTTCGAGTGCACATTCTTTCGAACCTCCCAGAGACCGAGCCGCATCAAAATGACGAATATGAGCACTGAACGGGTCAGTACAATACACTATAAGAATGAGCGGACATTATCAAAAGTCTGAGATATCGTCCACGGCAAACGTTCTATACCGTCCATCCCTCTACCTGACGGCCAGAACACAAGCCTCACCTTCTCAGGCGACTCTCCCATGGTGGGCTCGTCCGCCTTGTACGCGTCCAGCTTCTGCTGCACCATCTGCGCCAGCTCGACGTTGTAGTCGAAGTCGCTGCGGTAGCGGACGTTCGGGTACTCCCCGAGAACGGAGCACAGCGTGGCCAGCTGCTGCGCCATCCTCTCCATCGTGGCCGCCCGGTTACCAGACCGCGACGGATTGTAGAACACCGGGAACGTCTCCTCGCAGTCCAGCGAGAACACCTGCGACTCCTGCGGCAGGAACGCGATGTTGATCTCCTTCAGCGCCTTGATGTACTTGGAGACGTTGGCGTTGACCAGCATGTTGAAGCAGTCGTCCGGGCAGGCCTCGGTGAAGAAGATGTGAGCCGCGCGGTACATGGTGCGCGTCGGGATGCCGAAGTCGTTGATGATGCCGTTGATGGACTTCTCGGTCGGCTGGACGAGGTACACGGCCTCGAGGTGCTGGAGAGGCTCGCGCTTCTTGTTGATGTCCTCCACCAGCGTGATGCCGTGCTGAGCCAGATCGTGCATTTTTGTGCAGGCCGAGATCATGCGCATGCTCAGCTCGTCCACGACGAGAACGCGCCAGTCGGGCGAAGAGCCCTTCTTCTGTGACTTGATGACAATGTCCATGATCTTCTGGCCGACGACATTCTTTAGCGACATGGCGGCAGATGTGGGTATATACACTCTAACGGAAAACTACTAGAATGTCGTTGCGGTGTCAATCTGAAATGGAGAGGTGTATCATTCTAGAGCAAGTCAATTTTTTTAGTGGGACGATGCTTAAGAAGAATCAACTCCTTCATGAATATCAGATATATAATTTTTACTGCAATAAAACATGAAATATGTGGGGGGGCAACGCCTTAGGGGCATCGCAGGACCGAAGGTGATTGCTCAAGCACTTGGAGGGAAAAATTACACATTTGCATCACTGGTACAGAAGACCCTCGATAAACAATATTTTTGTTATGTTTGCACGGGTAAAACTTGCACCTTGCTGTTTTCAGTTCATAAATAAAACATGAAATACAAATATATTCCTTTTACAACACAGCTTGAGCCAAGGCAACCTCAAGAATATGTGTACAAAACGTCAAAATCCCAAAATCTAGTGTAATAAAGAACCAGCAGCCTTTTCCTCCATGAAAGTAGCCTCTAAAATGTCATATATACTTTCGATAGTCATTTACTTTATCAATCCACCTCAACCAGGTCAGATACATAACTTGATCTTAGGCTGAGTTGTGCATCACTGAAGGTTGACTCACTCTAAATGAACAAAAAATATGGCTCTCCGCCCCTTAACTAGCCAATCAGGCTAGTTGAAAGTATGCAAACCTTTTTCATAAAGATTTAGAAAATTACCCTGCACAATAACAAATATATGTGTGGGTCAGAGTTAAGTTGGGAGTCAACACTTCACTCATCCCCAACTGAAATATATTTTCAACTCTGCATGATAATTTTCTGAATATGAATTACAAAATTATTCCTTTTTGAACTTTTTCTTAAAACTGTGTGATTATGTGGGCACACAATCTCAAATATATATGCAGACTCAATCACTTGCCCTCATTCCCACAATTGTGCAGGGGAGTCAGAGTTTACCATTATTCAGATGAGCTGCCCTGAGCTGCTCACATACTTGATCAGAGATGTAGCCTCAGCTGATGCCTATAACAACTCTGTGATAATTGAATTGACAGCAACATTGTTACTTCAAATCCACAAGCAAGCACTCTACTTGGCAATAATACTCCAGCAATAAATGTTGTCCTTTCCCTCTACATGAGTCTGTTTCAGCACTGATCTGGCTTGCTCCCACATGCTCAAGCATCTTCTCTGACCCCCTTCACTCATTTATAGCATCTTCCAATTCCCTTCCAGATAAGAGATGCTCTTTGAGGAGGGGACAGGGAGAGGCTTGAGATGTGGTTTAATTAACTTCAATTGTGGTTTATTTGATGGGTAAATAAGTTTTTGATGAACATTTACATTGTAGTTTATGGATAGAAGCAGGGACTTTGAGAAGTTTGCAGTCATAATTGGAATTTTTTATATGTATGGGGCCTGCATGTCATTCTGATAATTTTATGTTTTGCTTGCATATGGAAGGCCACCATACTAATGCAGGGGCACACACAAGTTACAAGTGGTCTTTATAAGACACACCAGGTTGTGTCATACATTTAGAAGAGCCACTGGAAATGATCCACAGCCAAAGTTAAAATTTTGTATCTCAAACAGGCAATAGAAGAGATACCTCAAAAAGGCAATAGAAGGGATAATTTCAGCGTTCATAACTGCTGAGATCTTGATCTAAAATGGCACATTAAATTGGTCTGCAGGGGTGTGTAACACACTTTTTGCAGCTATCTCACTCTTTAAGGAAGAAATTATAAGGGTAATATCATATATCATCAAGACATTCCAGCAGGATTCAAATTTCACTAATCTAGGTACAGTTGGATCAGTGCACTTGCCTCAGAAGCTCTGCACTTTAAGCAATCAATCTCCGGGTTCAAAAATTTAGAGGGTGGAATACAACACAAAGAATGTGAGTTGCCAACTCACAGGTTCGAAAGTCATAGAAATGGAATGCTCCCTTGCCAGAGAACTCAAACCCAGAAATAATTATGTGGCAGCACACAGCCACTTCACTCACCTTCAACCTTCTATACAAGCCATGGATTAATATTTAACACATACTTTGCATCAGACACCTCAGCCTTTTTATGGTTGAAAGGTATATCAATATAGGTACCTAAACAACGCCCCTACCCTCAGTTAATTGTTATTTTAAAGAAAAAAGGAGAAGACCCAAATTCATATTCCAATGATGACTCAAACTGATAAACATACCAAACTGAGCATTTATTGGCTGGGAAATTATTGTAGGTCAAGGTAGGCAGGTGATTAAGCACCTAGCAGCTATTCCTCATGCCGATGCCAGTGCGTATCAATATAGGTAAACATGTCAATGCTGGCGCAGCCTCAACCTTGACCTGCCCTGATCCCGGAATCTAACTTGTTTTAAGCAGCACTTTTGACCAGTACGATAGACGTACCATCAGAAGAAGCACAGGCGTTGCAAAACCACCACGTTCGTTCGTCCAAACCACGCGACATTAAAATACCTGAACATATAACAGCACCCACCATAAAGACCCCCGATTCTCACAATTCAACAAAACACACGACAAAAATACACCCACGAGACCCACCCCTCCTCCACTTTCGCCTACAATCGATCCAATCAATTGCAACTAGTGACATCTACTGAAGCTATTGCTAACTAGAGTTTCTTTACCGGTCGAGAGATGTCAAATCTCATCAAACAGCGAGACAAACAAATCGAAAACAGTCCGTGGCGTGCGGGGAAGTGGGGGCGCGTGCCCGTGGTTCTAATTCCCATCAACCGTCGTTCTACCAATGTAAGGCTTATATGCCGGGAGGGCCTTTCACAAGAGTTATTGGAAGGTGTTTGGAGTGAATATGAGCATATGTGAAACCCCTAAGGAGGTTATAATATTCGTGTACCAAGCTTCGACGACATTGATGGCGCGGGTTGTGCTCGCTCTTTTATAGTTTACTGACCATTCATTTTCACTTATCCTCAACTTATGTTTTGATTTTAAAAGAAGAGTGCTGTTGAGTTGTATTCTGTCAGGCTCCTAATCTCCATTATTGACGTGTTTCCCTGTCTTTCAGATTCCCACTGGATGAGGAGTCGAAGCCAAGATCAAGATGAATCACATCAGGGAAAGGAACATTCCATTTACATGAATCAGTTTGGTGTCTGTGCAAGGGCAATGCTGTTGAAAGTGGTTCCATGAGATAAACTTCTGATTTAAAATGAAAGTAACTGTCTGCTTTGGCTTGGTACGAGTGGTAGTTCCATGTGGGGATGGAAATGGGTCAGTCCGTGATCTGATGATTCAAGCAGCAACAAGATACTCCAAGGTGGCTCAAGGTGGAACTGGATGGGTAAGTGAAGGTGGCCAGAGTTATCTTCAAATGTGTGATTGATACACTTTTCTTCATTCTGTATGTTTTAACTGAGTTGCTTTGAGAACTTACAGATTACTTTGTCAACTTTCAGAACCACATGACAAATTGCCTATCCTGAAGCCACAGTTTATTGACCTTGTGATGATTATTTATGTACTCTGACATGGGTTATGTCTTTGGAATCATCTTCACAGGGGAACAGTCTGCAGAGTGGGCAGATTTCAACAAGTTGCTGTTACTCTCTTTTTGCAGACTCCCTTGTTTGGGGTAGCTTGCTCAGTATTTGGAGGAGGGGGAGGTTGCGGCATACACAGAGAGTTGTGTAAATGTTTATTTAACTTGAAGTTATTTCAACTGGCAGTATTTTTGAAAGCTTGTAGAGTAAAACACATTTCTGAAGGAGTTCCCAGGCCCCAATTGAAGAAAAAGCTGCCTCTTGAATGCAAGCTCTGCCCCATTTGAGATAGAACTTTAGCTGTCCCAACCACTTTGTTGGAGTCACCTACCATGTTTTGTAGGCTGGCATGTTTCATTGGTCTGATTGGCTCCATCATGCATGACTGATTACTTCTAATTGAACTAATTAAACTAATTGTCATTGTAGAAACAACATCTGGGCTGTAACTGGAATATCTATGCACAGATAGGCATCATATTAAAATTATCTGGAAAGGTTATATTACTTGCATCCTTACAGCAGTGTTCCAAATCCAAGGATGCTGGGTCAAGAACAACTTCCAGTCAAGCAAAACTTTTTACTCCTCTCTTGGCTATTTTTACTCAATTTTCAGCTCACTTCAGGTGGAGCTTTTCTAGCACAACAATTTTGATGTCATTGAAAAACTTAAGGGTTAAATTGACTCTTAAAATAACTTAGTTTTCATGGGTGAGAGGCAATCAGGACAGAGCTGAGAATCAGGATGGAGCAATCACAGTTTCCATGACACTTAAGTTGGGTTGAATATAGAGCTGTAATGGAAAGAAAGTCTTCAATGTCAGTTTTGTCTGCATTTGTCACATTATTGATGTTTACTGTCACTTCCTTGTTCCCTTCACACACATTTTCAAAGAAAGACTTACCCTCTGATGTCTAATCTCCTTTAGCTTCTGCACTGTAAGGAAAATATTAATCATCACGCCGCCAAACCCTGCCAGATCTTGTTGGATACGGATTGACGAGGGTCGGGTTGAAATCCGGTTTCCATTACCAAAAGTCTATCTGCATCGTATTTGTATCCGAATTAGCCGTCCGTTCATGATTGAAATTATTCATGGAACCTTGAACAGCATTGTAGTTATTGAATTTAGCACTCAACAGTTGTGTTCTCGAATATGGACCTTACAATCGGCACCCTAGAGAACTGTTGTTGGAACACTCCTAAAATGGGCATTAACACATTCTGAGGAGATACAAGGCCATAGCGTGTTTCTGTGGCGGTTTAGGCGCCTTTTTGCAGTGTAGTCGGTAACCTTCCATCTCACCCCATTCCTCAAGAACATGTTCCCCATCGCTTGCCTTCTTTACTTCAAAAGGTGCCCTACTGAACAGTCAGTCAGTGCCCCCTAGAACTGCTCACCCTACTCACCCCTTGACATCGCCCTCTGTGCCACCAGGCTACCCACCCCCATCACCAGCAGCCTGGTCCCCTCTCAGTGAGTTCGAAACTTGTGGGGTGAGAGTATGCTGATCTTCAGCCAATGCCCAAAACAGATGCCTAGCACTGGACTTGCCTATTGCCAATGCGTCATGTACTCATGTCACGGGAGAGCTTTACTGTGGCTTCGATAATCCAGGGACAATGGTATCACTGCATGGAGAAGCCACTGCAGGGGCGCCTATGTTTGGTTGGGCGAGGGTGGTGGTCATGCCCCTCTTTAGATATTCCGTAGGTCAGCGGGGTCGCTCGTCTTTTCCTAGAACTGGTGTATTTAGTCTCATGCGCTTATACTATTGAAGGTTATGGGATACAAGTGCCCAGACCCCCCGAATGCACTTTAGTGCGTGCATTCGTAGGTAATCTAAATATGGATCTGGTTTAACGCTTGGTACTTCATCCATCTGCTATCATGCAAGGAAGCTCAAAGTTGGTAAAATACCAGTTATAGACATTCTTCCTGATTTAACCTTTTCCTTTTGGATGATAACGATGTGGCAAATGCTGTTAAGCAAGCGCAGACTATGAGTGGACGGGCTTCTGTTCCTCCTACCTTCCCGACGAAATCGTAGCGCGATGTGGAGGACCATTCCCGACCGCTGCGTGTTGATGTGCAACCTCTTGTGACCGGAACTAGTATGTAGCATGAAACATGTCAGAGCCGCATGACGAAATCCATGGAGCGAAGCGCATTGAGATTTCTCAGCGGCTCTATTCTGGCCGCTCGACGGGTCTCGTCGTGGTCTGTTGTTGTTGGCGTCTGTCGTCTGAGAATTGATGTCAGAGCTCTGGAATTTTGTAGGGTGATAGCCCTTCTGCTCCAGACACCCAAACTGAAGCCCCGAGTTGAAATCCAAAATAGTTTTTGAGAAATTTTGGCTCAAACTTTTCTGTTTTATATTTTTCTAATTTTTACTTCTTAAGTTACGAACTTGAAATTTATGTCCTTTTCAATGGATAACAAGGGCCAGCTAGGGGAAAATTGAGCTGATCCAACAATATTTATTGCGCGAAAACGCGGCATTTTCACGCGCGCAAAAACCTGCTAAAGTTGATGGCCGACTTGTGCGCTCGAAATGTCGAAGGCAGGCCTCAGTTAGCTGAAAGGCAGTTACCTAGGGTAGTAGGCAAATTTTGTAGTGCTTAGGCATAGTTTTGAGTGCAAAACGTAAAATTTGACCTACTTTTTACAGTTCTTCCGAAGACTGAATTTTGGTTCATTTCATTTCAACGTTAATATCTCACAATCTAATTGACTGATTTGAGTTTCCATTTCAAATAATGAAAGAACATTGCTTCCGCCTGATAATATTTGAGATGGAAATTGTGAATGTGAAATTCTTTGTTTTATAGGCATAAATAGAAATTGAGTCAAAACTTTTATTTGCATCTTCCTGGCTCCAAGCTCATGTCACTCACAAACTCAGAACTGACATGGCTGAATAGGAAAGTTACTTGCGGTCATTTCGCTCACTTATACTACCCACCTATCTCTAATGGCTTTCGAGTAATTAGTCCAAAATGTATTACAAGATGCTAAATTTCTGACCACCTTTGCTTCTCACCATGGTTTGAAGTCCTTAAAATGGATGGAAGTGGAAGAAATTTGGCATGAAGCTAGCTTAAGATCCTAGCTCGACGATACAAGTAATTTCAGCCCAAAAGAATGCTTGTTCGTTTCTAGAGACCTTTATATCGTGCCTTTTCGACAAGACAGACCGGCCAGCGGCCCGGCATATTCGGCGGAGTTGTACCAGCCTGACCTCCTGACGGGTCACAGCTGTTCAGCTAGTGGGAGGGTGAGTGGTGTGGCACTGTGTCTGTGGTTAGAGGCCCTGGCTCTTGATCAGGTAGGTCCGGTTCGAACCGGGGGTGACCACGTACTTTATTGGTTATTTCAAAGAAAAGAATGATAAAACTGACTTGCAGGCGATAGAGATACATTAAGAACGAAATATGTTTGCTTTCGGCACATTGTCATGCGGCTCTCCTGGCCGTGGGGGTTGGGGTTTCTGGTTGCCATAAAACTACGTGATGTTCTTTTTTACCTTTAATAGCCCTGCCTTCTTAATTTGTTCTAGTGTTATTTGTTCGCTATCTATTGCGGTAGAGTTTTTGTGCAGTCCGTGCAATTTCTGCTCCCTCTTGGGAGAACTTTTTTCCAGATTTTCCCCACTTAAGGGATCTATTCATTCTCCCCAAGTTGTGAGCACCCTACTCTCCGTGCACTGCATCTGAAGTTTTTTTAGGTTACACATTTCATGTTGTTCAGCAATTGCATGGATACAGACAAATTACACCTCTTGAGAGAACTGCTAGGCATCCTTCTAACATGGAAATGACACATTTTGCGATCTTCCAGAGGAGTTCGATTTTCTTTATTTCGGATGGCGAACTAAGATGGAAATAACCATGAGGAAGGACGAAATTTCGATACATTTGCTGAGGTTTCAAGGGCGTTTTTTCGACCAGTTCTTAGCCCTCTTTCTGAAAAATGTTTCTGAAAACGATATTTTATGAGGAGAGTAGGTATTTAGTCCGCCGCCACTCTACATACCCCCTCCCCCTGTGTTACGCGGGAGCGTGGTGGGTGTAGCTCAATCTGAACCACGTGATGTGTGTTGTCTCCGTGCTGAACTGCAGCCGCTGCTCCCATGTTGAGTGCTCAGACTGAGCCGGCTTTAGCGGGCCGGCGCCGGAACTGTCCAATATCCGGTGCGGGGCGGCGGCCGCCGGATGTACCGTGTATCGCTACCGCCGTGGTGAAATCGGGCGCACGCGCGCGCCGGTGCGCGACCGAGCACCAGCTGTTACTGAAGCGTGCCCGCGCTGCCCAAAAACAGTGGCGGCTTACGGTCCGATAGATCATTGAACACCTGGAACAATGCTGAGTTTTCGCACGTCTTGTGGACCACGTGCAACTCGCGATATCCTTATCTATGGCCTGCGAACTGAGAGCGACGCATTTTCGCAGCAGAGTGAATCACGTGAGTTGTTGGCAGGATAGTCCGAGTTAGTATTCTGATTAGGGACTCACGATAAGTGCAAACTGGGACGGGATGAGTGAGAAGAACTGGCTGTTATCTGCAGCCTGTAAACGCTTCAAACGTGAGTGGTGCGCCCCGCGAGGCCAAAAAGGCTGCCCATCTGCGGCCCGGAGTTTGCCTCCGGTGGGTTTCGGTACACCACAGAATGTGCTCTTCTCATGACCGACGCGATAGCTTTCTATGGCCAACACGTCAACGGCCGTGTCAGCTACGTGTGAATGGGATGCCTGTGTCGAAACACCACGCATGTCTTTCGTTGGCATCCAAAGAGCGTACTATGGGGTCTCACTATGTAAAATATTGTGCGAAGTATCAATAAATATATGATCTGCACATCGGTGTGAACGTGTGTTGTGTAACGTTTGAATGACACTTCTTTCGTATACCATAGACATATTTAGCTCGAACTAAAACTTTATCTCGGAAACAAACGCTCTTGGGACTGCTCAGGCTGGTTGTAGCCACTTGTTTCTGTAAACGTCTCAATGTAAGACTGACGTGACACCTTGTTTAACGTGGTATTCCACTCTGGCATTTTCCGGTGTTCCTAGTCAGTGACTAATCAAATATTGCTGTCAGTTTTCTGCACGATATGTCTAACGGCCGGTCAGAGATGTCTAACAGGGGGGGGTTCAAATACCATTTTATTTCCTTCGGTCTTAGGCCGTGATTAGTGACTGCAATGGTGCTGAAACAAGGACTAGGTGCGGAAACCGAAATTGTTCTCGTCATTGAGATAATCTACTGAGTGCATCATTCCTAGAACGGTATGTTGTCACATGATGTATCCGACATTCGCCAACCCCACGTGGGCCTTCGTAACAGGGAGAAGTCGTGTAAAGTCTTGAGCAGCCTGTAGTGAGCCGGCCACTCTTCCACAGCCGGGGAGTGTTGGCCCGGCTCTGTAAGTACGTGGAGAGTAGACCACTGAAGCGGGAACAGACCCGGTCCAGTCTCTCTTTCCCGCCAGCTTTCTCTCCGTTTCCAGCCGTCCCGTCATGCTGGAACAGCCGCGCCTGGTCCTCTATGCTAACGAGGTGGAACACTGGGATATAAACCGGCCCGCGCGGCACGTCCAACCGTGCTCTGTGTGTTGTAAACGCGTATATTTAAGTCGGCGCATTTGTTCTGCCAAACATGAATTGATCCAGTGGGAATGGCAGCAGGTGCCCGCCCGTGATTGAGCGCTCGGCACCCCTATAATGTTCCTTGATACTCCTCGTAACCCCCGACGCCTCCTGAATTGTGGCTTCCCATCCCCTCCCTCAGGCTGCAAGTATTGTTGTCCACACGATGTGCCTTGGCATCTATCTGATGGGTCCCTGAAATGGTGCCCTCTAACGGAGCCGCTCCGCTCCCCCCGGATTGGAGATCCTGGACCCACCAGCGGGTTGGCAGGCTGGTGGGTTGCTGGGTCCGCTGTAATACCTCTGCTGGGTCTGGGCTTCAGCACGACCGGTGGTGTGACACTTCTCGGCACCGCCGCCGTTAATCAGCCGTCTGGCCGGGTCAGGGATTCCAGTCCAGTGGTCTGGACTCAGTCGAAAGTGCCGCCTCCAGGTATCCAGGTCCTACCCCAGCGCCGAGCATGCGCCAGACGATTAGTCCCGGTGTCCGCACTAACCACTCCCATTATAAACTCCTGCCGACCAGGGAACGCTCCGCGAGGGTGGGGGGAATGCTCTGGTGCATGTTATGTATGGACTGTGAGTCAACTTCTTGCGACAGGGCTTGTATTGGAGGTAAGGTACTCGATGAATGAAATATTTTTTGCGGGTGTGGGATGAATCATAAATGCGCTGCTTTGGGAAATTGAAATGCAACAAAACGGAGAAAAGAGGAGGTAGTTCCATGAATATAAATTGAAAGTTGCGTCAGAACCTTCTCATTCACTACCCAAGTTCTCTCAACCAGTATCTGGTATAAGTTCATTTGCATTCTAATAAATTGTTCTTTATTCGCACTTTGATGCTTGAATTGTCTCTCTCTAACTAGTTAACGGGAAGCCAGACGGGCTGATATTCTTCCTGTATCGAGATTATTCGGATAAACGGTGGATTCTGGCAAATGTTCTGCATTAAGCCCTTACCTGACTCCTCCTGTCAACTTGGTCTGTCTCTCCGCGCTGGCCAGGTCCGTTCGTATGCTGCGTAGTCAGCATCTCCATACTGGCCCCGGTCTGCCGGCGTGAACCTGCATTGGTGTCGGAACGGATGTGTGCGGCCAGTTTTTGGAACCGTGCACTGTTCTTATCGTTGAACCGAAAAGTTTCAAGCTGCCCGATTTTCTAAACCGGGTTCTGTGGTGCAATCCAGTGTGTAGTAACAGCCGCCAGCTCGGTTGAAGTCCGCTCTCTGCCAGCCTGTTTTATTTGGGGCCCGGTAGGGTGTGTCCGGCGCGGGTACAATGGTTCTGTGTGGAGAGGGGTGGGGGCCAGCGTGGCCCGCTGCGCGCGGACGTGATACAGAGCAGGGTGGCGTGCCAGCCGGCGCCCCGGCAGTACAATGGCAGAGGGCGCAGCCTAGGGTATTGTTTGGGACGGGGGATGTGTGTATGTGTGCGAATGGCGGGCGACGCTGGTAACACGTGACTGAAACAATGGGTGAACAAAACAACTACGATGAAGTCTTTGCATTGATTTAGTGCGTAGAATTTGATTACTGTAGCCTCATTTTGTTTGTAGTGCTGCACTGTTTTCCTGTTTGTGCGACTTACCCAAATAATTTTTAGACAGAAAGTCGTGCTGAAATTATCTCTAACGTCATATGGATTAACATGCGTTACGTAGGCGAATCTAGGATTTCCGACGAGAGGGGCACTTTGGCCAAGGTGGCGTCATCTGGGTCCGGAGGGGCCTTGGGCCTTGAATGGGCGCCAATTTTTTAAGCGTGATCTTTCAGAGGGACGCCAAATGCATCTTGGGCTGGGGGCGCCGTGCGAGGGTGGTAGGGGGAGGGGGCATATAGGCCCCTGTATCTGCCTGTGGTGCGTTACAGAGAAACCAAGAATGGTGACGGTGCATTTTGGTTACACTGACCCAAAGCTAACGGCATCTACACGGGGTTTCAGTTTTAAGTTGATTTTTAAACTGGGGAATAACGTGTATTATGATTTTTTATCTGATACCAACCAAAACCCCAGAATCTAGGTCGCTGACCCTCCAAAATATACTCTAATTGAGAAGGTCGCGTGCGGGCAGATCGGTGACGGCCCCTTATAAAGGCACTGATATAAAGCTCGATTGTGATCGGCACCATCAGACTGAATTAGGGGAACAGCGGATTATCCCACCTGGAAATATCGGGTTGGAGCTCAGGGGATTCGTTCATTCGTTGAGCTTGATTGGAATGCGTGCGCTTGCTAAGTGAATTGTTACTGGATTTATATGACGAAGATAGCGTCGCGGCAGTCGACTGCAGCTGCATTTCAATGGAGACATCCACAGGGAATCGAAAAGTGGCTCCTACTTATGGTTCTCTGTAAATAGCCTAACGCTCCCAGGCGCGACTGTGCTCGGTTAGTCAAAGGGTCCCACGTTTCTATTGGGTTTTAAACTGAGATGGTAGTTTTGTAGATCGTTTGGAGAAGCCAATATGGGGATACTTCATTTAAAAAAGTTTTTGTTCAATTTGTTCCCAGTTCGGTTTTTGGAGTCGGGGCCTCACTGAAGCCGTCGAATGGACTTGTCACGGAAACCCCGACCCCATCACCCGAACGAACAAATTTCACAATGAAGGGTTAATTTAGAAGTACAAGTTTAACGTCCCACAAAACACAGGGACGGCCCGCCCCGCTTAAGTCACGCTCTCACCGGTCAGTTGCCAGCTGTCCTACGTCGGGTAAACTTTTGAGCGCCGGAGCGTATCAGGGGACCGATCCCAAGCCTGGACATGCACTGCCACTACATGTTTCTGAGCAGCGGGCCGGAGCCCAACGCTTTACCAACTGCGCTACCGGGGTGGCTCAGAGATTTCACCGAAATCTCTCTGTATTAAATATCTCAACACTTATCTACTTATCCACTGATGAATTAACTGTGTTAATCTGTATTTGCTCCTGTCTGGTTTGTTGCTCTTAATTTTCATTTGCTTATAAGTGTGTCTTGGCATTATATTTCTGCTCAGTTCGTTTGTTTTGTTTTGTGTCGGCTTTTCTCGTTTTTTATGTCCCTTTCAGTCTTTCTGTTCGATATTGCGTTTTTCGTTTTTTCCTTGTTTTTTTGCTGTTTCCATGAGTGTTGCTTCTTTGTTGGCGTTTATGTTTTGCTCTTTCTACCCTTGTTTGATCATCTGCATTAACCTGATAGCATGCTCGCCTTCTTCCTTTTGTTCGATGCTGTATACCTATAAATGTCTTCCTTTCTGTTGCTCCTTATTGCTTTGCCCTGTTCATGTCTTCTTTGCTGTTCTGTTCCCTTACTTCTGTCCCCTATCAGTATGTAAAATGAAATAAAAAAGATGATGATGATGATGACTTCCAATTTCAAATTAAAGGGCGTGAAGGCCTTTATTCAAACCATTTGATTGAATTGAAGGAGTCCCTCTCCGTGTCGCAACAACAGTTTGATCGGTTAAAATGCTAACTGCGTGGCTGCCACGCATGTCACGTGATAAATGTTAACAGTGACATGGCTGTCGCAACATAGACACGCTGCGAGCGGCACCCTGGTGGTCAGTCTCGTAATCCCATGCGATGCTTAGGTCAACCCCAAGTGAGCCACATTCTGTTTTGATAGAACTTAGAATTATAAGTAAAATGTGATGTTTTTATTCAGAGTGATTTAAGGTGGAAACAATACGTGGTTTCCAGACAGCGGCCGATACAAGGGGGAGGGGCTAGGGGGCTCAAGCCCCCCCGAAATGTCTGAGTGTCTATAGTCAATACATAGCTGGAGGCTGATCCGAGGCAATGTCGAGGGAAGCTCAAGCCCCCCTAACCCCCCTCCCCAATGAAGTCCTGGATCCACCACTGTTTCCAGATTTCCAGACTTATGTTGTCCATTGAAAGTATTTAAAAAGATTGGTAAGGTGGTCCGTTGGCTCTAGGCTTAGCACTATCGCGGGCCGCGACTATCGGCCGTCCTGTCTGACACCGCCCGAGGCTGCATCATCGCGGCTCAGCGAGACAGGTCCCGCCCCGATAGCCGGACGATGTCAGGCGAGCCGTGGCCTCGCAGTATTTAGTGAAGTGACAGCTCCGCGTCCGTCGCCCGCGAACGGTGACCACGCGTGTCGTCGGTGTCCGAGATGTGTTGTGGTGCGTTTTCTGGCGCGCGCGACCCAGGATCGTAGGCAGGCGCGGATCCAGGGGGTCCTCCCCTGGGCTAACAGGGTCCGCCCGGCTGAAAGCGCCAGCGCCCCCCCCCCTTGACCGAAGGCGCCCCCTCTGACCGAAATCCTGGATCCGCGCCTGGTTGGTACAATATCGGCTGTGCGGGATTTCCTATTTTGTATGCCTGGGGTTCGATACTAGCTCCGCTTATACTTGAGTGGTTTGATCCCGGTGAATAGGCCATTCAAACGCAGTTATCTGGCTTGAGGGCCGTGCTTGGTTGTATTGTCCTAAAACAAAGAAGGTTTTCAGTGAAATAACACGTCACCCGCTTCCCCAGGGGCGGATTGTTGAATGCCCCCTGGTGGGGGTGTTCAAACACCCCTCACCAGGGCGAAGGTGGCTCGGAGGCCCACCGGGGCGCGGGTTAAAAGGGCTAGACATTGGCTTTCGATGCTGGCTTTCATATTCTGGGGCACTATTTTTCCAAAATAGCATGCCATGTCACGCTTGATAGATGCTTGTCATCCTTAATAGAAGCATATTTCTCCATGTGATTCCCAATTGGGCGCCGTTCTCCCATGAACTTCCCTGTGCCTGGGATTGAACACACTCATCGCTGCTATCCCGCCCCCTGGGGAAGGGGCGCCATCCTTTCTTGTTCGGCAGGGGACCGCCCCCACCCCCACTCCACCTGGACCCGCCCCGGCGCCGGCTGTGCGATATGAGATGGGGCGGTACCCGCACGGTGCGACCTGCACCGCAGCTAGTCAGGAGATGGCTGTATGAAATCAGCTGACGCGGCCGGGACGGCGGTGCAGCGGGAACTGTGCAACAGCCTGTCCCAGGCTCAGCTGGGAGAGAGCCGCGGTGTTACCTGCGGAACGGTTTGGCCGGATGGTGGGCGGTTCGGTTCGCGAGGCCTCATGTCGCGCCTGGGGGCGTGCTGGCGCATGACCCCGCCGCGCCGCCGTCCTCTTGTATGCGTGTGCACGCGCGGCAGGGGGCGGCTCACTCCTCCCCTGTTGATGGGACCGGCGCCGACAGAGGTGGCAAAGCCGGGCTCGCCTGCCGTCAGGGAGTGGTGAGCTGAGATAGCGGAGTTTCGGCTGCAGGCTACAACTGTGGTCGCCAGCGCTGCAGATAGCAGAGGATGACGTGTCAGCAACAGCGCCAGATGAATACCAGCCTGCCCGTCCCGGTAGCTAGATGACAGATTATTTTGAAAATGCTCATATCCCTCTGTTTGCTTTTCATGCTGGTGTATTGAGGCTTTCCGAGATGAACTGCAATAATGGCAACTTTAAATTTTATGTAGGCGTCCACCATGAGTTAACAGATTGATTCACTCTTCTAACAAACCCATTCTATGAAAAACTAAAAGGATTCACTACACCATCTTGCCCTCCGCGGGACTCGTCTCACCAATCAGATACCGGTTTCTTGTTAGGCGGTTTAAACTCGACCTGAACTCCCGTTGGACACTCACTGCCGGTAACGCTGCAGCCTGCTCGGCCCGCCGCAGGAGCCGTCGGGCAGTTTTGCCCTCCTCCGGCGGTGGGAGGCGGCTCCTCCCGTGTGGGCACTGGTTGCTCCTCCCTGCCTGCCTGCTGGCGCCGCCGGTTCCTCTGCGTGTCCGCCGGTTCCTCCGCCGGCGGGTCAGTCGGGTGTACAGCCGACGCGTTTCTCCGTCCGGTGCGGTCAGAGGCTCTCAGTGAGCTGATGTGTCTCAGACAGCCCAGAGACGGGCCAGCTCCAGTTCAGACGTGAGGCCGTTCTCCTCAAGCCAGTGTCGCCGTCGGTGACCCGGTGTTTAGTGTTTGCGCTGTTGACTCGCCTCGGGTGCGTTAGGGTGTTGATTAGATCTGCACACTGTGCGGTGTGTATCAGCCTCAAGTCGGGGCGTGGGTGGCGGTGAGTGTTGGGCTCCGCCCACCTGATGGCGGGGCGTGGCCAGCGGGGAGATGCGGCGTCGGCAGACTCCGGTCACAGCTGACCTCGTGATCTGGTGTGATCGTGCCTGTCATTGAATCTCGGCGAGGTGTCGATCAGAGGTGTCAAACCTGCCGCCCGGTCGGCCCCAGCACCAGCAGGCGCGGAAGAAAACACCGGCGACTCCATTCATAGTAAAATTGAAAGCGGCATTCGTGGACCTAGTGGTGGACTTTCTTTGCGTGAGGCCCAGGCCCGCGCTCGTGTCGAACGTGACGGTGAGGTGCGCGGTGTTTGAGCACTACTGTGGATGCTGAGAGCTCCTGTACGGGGCCGGGGCGGCGGGGTGCTGAGATCAGGTGCCCCATATACGTCGTGGGTCCCGTCAGGGGATCGTCTCATTCAGCCACGGAGCGCAGTGCGGGTGGAGCGTGCGGTGCGCCGTGCATGGGTGGAAAATTGGCGCGATAATTCGGATTTTCCAGTCTACGGTGGTGCTTATTGCTGTGTATTGAGTTCTGAGTTAAATAGTCCCGGGCGCATTATTTCAGACAATGAATATACGTGCTTCAGCTAGCAATTTTACTGGTAAGGTCAAGGTATTTCAAAAATGAGCAAGTGGGACGTGGCTGATAAACGTGAAGTCTCGTCGTCCCTCAAAAGGGATGAGTCCTCAGGAACAATGAATTTAAGCCAACGTTTGTTTGAAACTATAGTGGTGGTATCCTAACGTGGCGATACGGCAGTAACCAATAGTCTTTAGACAGTGAAGGAAACGCTGCAGTAATGCACTGATTGGTATACTGTATAAAAACCGAAGACGCGTGTGATATTCTCTTCGTGCCGCCGAACGCTTTCCACCAAACAAGATACGGCCTCACGACAGAGAACAGACAGTCAGTGATTTTGCGGTGTCGGGCCCGTCGGCGACCCCAGATCTCAGCGCGGGCCCCCGCGTCTCGTCGGCGACGATGGGGCTGCGTCGACTGCGACGCGCCATCGGCGGCAAGCTGGCGCGCGTGCTGGGCTGGAGCTACACTCTGCGCGTGGCGGCTCCCATCACCCCAGAGCAGGTAACCGCGCCGAACTAGCCAGCGGAGCATGCTCACAATGTTGTGGCAGTATATTCAGGCTGCTGGGTGGTAACAGCTTTGTCCCGCGGTCGGGAGAATGGAGCTTGTTCACCTCATTCGCTGCAGTTCTGGATTGTTAGCGCGTTACCTTTCCATAACACCAGCTCTGACGCTGGATTTACTGGGGTGGACAGCAAGAGCAGGGGCATGTCGGTGGACCGAGAAAGAAACGTACTGGTGATGGCACCGATCGGATACAATTACGGCTCGTAAATCTTTATTTGCGGCGCTGAATGGGACCGATTGGTTTTAGATTGAGGGGGCTGTCTCTCTTCAGGTCGGACACTTCCAGGCGTGGGTAACGCTAGTGCTGTTACGGTGCACTCGGGCAAAGTTCGCGTCGTGGAGAGTCAAGCTTTATCGCCTTTGGTGAGACCGGCGTTCGCTCTGTTGACCTGTTAGAGCTCTTCTGGCATTGACATAATTGTGTCTCGCAGGTATGGAAAATCAGCCATTCTCTGATTCTAGAGGGTGGAGATGCCTGCCTCATTTCTTCCAAATTCCAGGTCATGGCCAGCTGGGACTTAATGAAGCCTCGTTAATTAGTGATAGGGCTGGTATAAGAATTATCGGGCCACCTTGTTCTCGTGCTGAGAGATCAGACATTTATGGTGTTGAGGGGAAGCTTGGTGGAGTTGGAACAGTATATTTTGCCCATTTTAAGGATATTATTCTCTAGGAAATTTATTAGTTTCATAAATTCACCAAATTCAAGCATATCCGGTTCGAATTTTTATTTTTTTTTAGAAAAACCAGGCCATGGCACCAGGCTGCATTTTCAGCCCTGCACGCCTGCTTCTCCGCGGATGAGAGGGGCGCTTAGGGGGAAGGGAGGGCGCAGTTTGCTGGTGAGGTGTTAGTAGAGAAATTGAAAATTAGTAGACTTTGCGGTTTATTAGGGGAAAATAGGAAGGGGCATGAGAGGTGCCGGAGGACGGCCTGTATACACCTACAGATGCCTTAAATTATATATATTAAACCGAACATGTTATTGAAAAATCGATACGGTATAAAGGGCAAGGAATTGAACGATGGACTGCTTTTATAATCTGCTCTAACGGTAATATTCTTCCTACGATAACTGTTTGGCTCGAGATCATATTCATAGTTATCTACGTACAGTTTGGTTACAGAGTTTTAAAGGTCTTCTTAGTGGCCGTTGCCGGTCTCTATATTACTAGCTTATTTTGTTCCTGCCTTAGGGGCTGTAAAGGGAATTTTCGGCTTGTCTGGGCGTTGGGACTAAAATGTTGGGCGTTCTGGTACTGTGCCTTGATTGATCCTTGGGTCCAGTGCCGTTCTGCAGGCATTGGTAAATCACGGGTTTAAATTAGTGTAAATTCCACGGGTATAGCCAATGGCGAGGTCAGGATCTTTAAAGGGAATGTGGCAACTTGGGCGAATCCTGGAATTTAGTGAAATTAGGCGTACTTTTAGCCAAGAATAATGAAAACACTCATGATTTCTCTGAAAAAATGTACAACAGGCTCAATATTTTGGTTTTTAAAAATGCTCCTCTAGAAAAAGAAATAAATATCAGCTTGTGGATGATGTCACGATCTGGCAACCACTACCATACTTGAAACGCTGCAAGGGCTTCGATTGGCTGATGCTCATCGTGACTTCAGCATATGTCGTCACAACAGCAGCTCACAACAATGGCTGCCCGGCGACGGGCTGATGGGGGGCTGGCGTCAGGTAGGTTTTAGCTTTTTTCTACGGAAATATCGAGTTCCAAGACAAATGAAATATGGAGTACCGAGTTTTCCGACTTGCTTTACAACTTGGCTATCTCAGTTAAAATCACGTTGTGAAGGTGCCACATTCCCTTTAATGCTTTGAATTAATAACAAGATTACCCGAAACGCCTTAAAACCAACATCGGCTTTTCGTTGGCAATAGGTGTATTGTCAATACTTGTATATCCTGGCATGGGTGGAAATACCGGGGGTTGGGGGGTCAGGATCCCCTGGATTTTGGGTCTCCCATAGGCTTTGTATAGGGCTTGTATTGCCGCACTAGCGTTAACCCACCCAGGACCCCCTGGATCGAGAAGGGATAAGTGGCGGATCTAAGGGGCAAAAAGGCATTTGCCCCCCAAACGGAAAACCTCGGGGCAAAACTATGTTTTCCCCCCCAAAGCCATCGACCTCCTTTTTCCCCGACTCCTTTTTAGTTTATAAGCAAGATTTTGGTGCTTCAAATCTCAACTTCAAGCACAACCAGTTACGTTCAGTGTAAATATGTGGTCTTGAATAGGAAAAAGTATCTTGAGCCCATATCCTTCACCCCGTGACGTTTTTTTTGCGTTTTGACATTGCTTTCGCCCCTCCCAAACCGACCGGCTGGATCCGCCACTGGAAGGGATCTCCAGTCATGTATCCCGGTACGATCAGAACTACCTGCAGATACGCGACATCTGAACACTGCAGTATTTTTTAAATATTTGAACGTCTTATTCATATATGGCCACTTGTTTGCGCTCACATAGTGGAGCTCTGTGTCAACAATCCTGGTGAGAATCCAACACCGAACATCCCGTTTGAATGTGTTCTGGACAGGTCGGCAGTGCCAGGTATCCAGTGCACCGCCGCGGGCCGGGGGGGCGGGGAGGGGTCAGTGTCGGCCTCGCCCGCCACCCGAGATCGGTGTCGTGTGACGCAGAGGGACGCTGGCGCGGATGTAGGCTAATGCCTCACCGGCTCGGCCTGCCGGCTGATGGCTGTGGTCTGTGAACTTGATGCTAGCTAAGGCTGAACTTTTAACGGTTTTGAAGTGAAGCTGCAGGCAATGACGTAAGCTCATTGTCAATGAGCGCTATTAAGATATTCGGTTGAAGAGAGGGAAGTTTCCTGTTAGGTAGAAGTGCTATTTTCGCCGACGCTCCTACACACTCACTGTTGGACGGTGGCGTAGCTCAAGGCCACCAGAGATGGCTCCTCTATTATCTCGGGCAAGGAGAGCGAGGAACGTGAACCAGGATGTTTTTACCTTTTCACGCACAGTTAACCCTTGCCTCACCGGGGGCCAGCGACGGCCCTCCTTAATGTTTTTTCAGAATAACAGAAAAACGACCAGGTGCAGCACCGCGTTTGAGGAGTCTTTCTCTCACCTCATCATTTTTCCACCGTCCCTGAAATTTTTACCCCGGGTTACACTAGGTCAGGTCACCAGGTGAGGTCAAACAAGGTCACTTCACTTCAACTTTTAAGCGCTACCATAGCTAGATTTCTGCTAGATTTCTTGGTCGATCGATTTGAACCTTTCTACGCTTGATGACCCCTTCATTTTTACATGTTGACCTAGTATGGTCATATTATACATCATTCGTTTTGCCATACCCTGAGGAATGTAGTGATTGGCTCCAAGTTGGCTCTTACTCAATCCAGCCAGATGCTAGAGCCAAAGAACTGTTTTCATCTGTCGCCTCTGTCATGATAAGTTTTCGGAAGGCCTGCTGGAGATGGGGTGCCATAAGCCGCAGAGTGGTGAGAGAATAACCTAGGACCCTAAAAAGAGGATAAAATAAATGACAGTAAAAACGCTAAAAGACTTGCAGCCTAACAAGCCAAAGTCCAGAAACCAAGACGTCTAAACCCTAAAAAACCAGAGAGGTTAAGTCAAGGTAAAGATAAAAAATCGTAGGATGAGGTGAATAAATGCATGGCCTCTGTCATGGACCCAATATTGATATGAGACCAAAAGCGATTGATATATTATCTTTATCATTTTTCATAGGCCATCTTCCACCGTCTCTGATGTTTTGTATGATACCTCGCTGAGGAGTCAAAATTAAGGGGAGTTAGAACTCCCTCTCTCAGGGGTGAAGTTAGATTGGAGGCCCTATGGGACGGAGGTTATTGCAGCATGCTAAATCCGACATTTTACGTTATTTTTAACCCATGGAAGGTGCAGAAATCACACCTTGAATGCTACCACTTTCCGTCGCTGTTTCCTGCGCTTTCTTCTAAGTGTGCAGAGCTGTCACAGGGAGGTGCCTCCGTGGTCATTGTTTTCGCACCGATCCGCTATCGAGCCTGTCTCGTCTATCTGAGTAAAAGATACTGCGTCACGGCCTACCGCACTATGAAAACAGTGTGCGTGCATTGGGCGCCGGCCGCTGGCGCAGTGGCGTGCCCTCAGCGCTGCCTGACCGTGAACACTGAGCACACGCGGCCCGCTGCTGGGGCCCGGCTGTTTTGCGTCTTCCCGGGGTCACGTACAGACGTGTGCGCCTGGCAAGCGAGGCTGTTGCATCGGACAAAGTCCCGTGCACGTGCTGCGTGGTCGGGCTGAGGTGGTTATATTTACACACTCCAGTGTATCAGCCTCATTTCCCATTCCCTTAGACTCGGGAATATATTTAAAGCAGGTTGGGCAGTGTCTACTAACAGTAATAGTCGTTTCTAAAATGGGTTCTCCAGCGCTACTGTTGTTTAGTGGAGTTTCTCGGATACCCGGTAGATGGCAGCGTCGGCGCGATAGTAGCACTGGTGGCGCTATAGTCGCCGTAAACTGACTCGGGTGTACGCCGTCAGGGAAATGTGGGTGGGTGTGCGACTTGACGTGGGATGGTAATGATTTGAATAGTATTTGTCTGATTATTTTATGTTTTTAGCCCCACGGTGTGATTTTTCGTTTATCCTTGCAAATTGCGGTGGATGTTGAAGAAATTGGTATCGTATCCTCCAAACTAAAGGGTGAAGAGTGTATAGCCCTTTTTAGTCTGTCAGCACAGCTTTGTCAGCAGGGCCTCAAACCTCTCCTCCAGAAAAGTAATTCCAGCGCCACAATCGCCTCTGATTTAGGCTAAAGCAACATAAATGAAACAATGCGTACCTACCATTTACAAGATCTTAGGCTGCCGCTGTAGTGCTCTTTTTTAGCAGTACAGCAGTATTTTCTTCAGCAGTATAACAGCAGGCCGTCAGCCCTGGAAGCCTTTGTCCCCGGGAAATGATCCTAGGATTATTTCCCGGGGACAGGCTACAGTCCTGTGGCGGATGTGTAGTGACGCCCTCTGATTGGTGCCGACAAAACTACCAAACAGGGCTTATGGTTGCGTGCTTTCTGACGTGGATCATTGGCGGCCCCTGGTCACGAACCGCCATGTTGTGACGTCATATGGTCCCCAGAAAATACCTTGCCCTATCTTCAACATTGAAAACTTTGAAAACTTGAAACAAGTTTGAAAGGGTTTTGCCTGCACCCAAAGCGTAATAGGCATATTTTCGGCAAGTCTCTGCAATCTTTGGTCCTTTTTGTTGTGGTAAATGACCCTTAATTTGTCGACTTTGGACTGATTTAACAATTTATCTGCATCACACAATGTCTCGGAAATCAGGAAGCAGGGATTTCATTCACAGAACTAGTTTTTTTGTATTTCCAGAGGAGGAAGCAGCTTACTTAATAACACTACACCATATGAGAAGAATATTGCCGTTGCTGGCGCAGATGATTTAACTATAGCGCAAAGTATCAATGCTGGGTTTGCGCTTTCCTTAAATAAGTGACGTATTTATAATAGAAAATAACCGTCATGTGAATATAGATCAAAGGATATTACAACTGAATGAATGCAAGTTTACTTTTTTTCGTGCTCATTAGGAACAAGGCAAGGGCTGGTAAGTTCTTGTAATTTTTCAAACCTAAATATTACATAGCTTGGGCGCAAAGGCTTCTCGTCCGAATACCCGAACAAGTCAAAGGCTTCTCGGCTCATTGATATGGATGGTAGGCCATGATGCCATTATTCACTCTTGAATGTAGGAGCTATTTGCTATTCCATATGTACCTACTTATTGTGCTTAGCCAATGTTTGTATTGCACACTGGTGGATGCGGGGGGCAAGTGTCCGGGGCCTGCGTGATAAGACCAGTGCTTCTGAATCTGCTATTATGCTAAATTGTAGGATGATGATATGGATAAAGTAAGATAGATGATATAGATATAAGATAGATAGATTATATAGATAAAGTAATGATATAGATAAAGATGCTAAAGTATGGGATGTTTATGTCTGTTTTGAAAACTGGCTCATCATGGACATTATTATTGTAAGACTGGCCAACATTCGGTTGTGCCGACCCTTCTATTACCCTGCTTTGAAATAAGCCCTCGCGGGGAGGGATTGCTGAGCTGGTGACCACCCGGTTCATCTGCGTGACTGACCAAGGCTCAAATCCTGGCGAGTTCACTTAAAAATATGGAATTTGATCTCTTGAAATCATTTCTCGCAGGATAGAGAAAACGTCATACTAGTTTAGAAGTGGAAGTGCTTCGATAAGCATCCCGCCTCCAAATTGTTCGATAAAGTCTGCTGGTGGATTTATCGCAGTGTACCTGTAGCTAGATGACAGCGAGTCTGCGACTCCTCACCTGTCATGCACTGCCAACGCCGGATGAAAATCTGTGCCCACTCCAGCAGACTATAGCAACCTTTTCTGTCTGATAGGCTGGTGCTGTGCGTATCTATCGACCTGAGTAGTGACCTTGAGTCGTATCCTCTCTATGCGGTCTGCCTCACCAGTAGACACGGTGAGACGCCTCCCCGCTGCCCGCCCGTCTCCGTGGTGACTGCATGTTGCGATGACACTGCAGCACCACGACTGTGGGGCCGTTTGGGCGCGGACCCGGCGCGCAGCGGACGGCTTTGTTGTGGGTGCCTGAGCCGGGCAGTGGCGTCAGGTGCGAGCCGTCTCCGCCGACGGCGTGACGCCGTGACGCTCCGTCACACGCGGCGTGACGGAGGGAGTGAGACCGCAGCTGGTCCGCGCGGTCCGAGTCGCCAGGAGAGCACCTGCCGGCACCACCAGAAGACGCTGCTGACTAGGGCGGCGAACCTGGTGTGTCCAGCCTTGGACTGCAGGAGTGTGTAGGGGGTATACGGAAGGGCTGTTGAGCCAGTCAGCTGGTGCGTCCGGTCTTTGACTGCAAGAGTGTGTAGGGGGTATACGGAAGGGCTGTTGAGTCGGTCAGCTGGTGCGTCCGGCCTTTGACTGCAGGAGATGCAGTGCATGTACGGAAGGGCTGTTGAGTCGGTCGCTGGTGCGTCCGGTTGTTTGACTGCGGGAGATGCAGCGCATGTAGGGAAGGGCTGTTGAGTCGGTCAGCTGGTGCGTCCGGTCTTTGACTGCAGTACGTGCAGGGCGTGTATGGAAGGGCTGTTGAGCCTGTCAGATGGTGCGTCCGGTCTTTGACTGCAGGAGATGCAGGGCATGTAGGGAAGGGCTGTTGAGTCGGTCAGATGGTGCGTCCGGTCTTTGACTGCAGGAGATGCAGGGCGTGTATGGAAGGGCTGTTGAGTCGGTCAGATGGTGCGTCCGGTCTTTGACTGCAGGAGATGCAGTGCATGTAGGGAAGGGCTGTTGAGTCGGTCAGCTGGTGCGTCCGGCCTTTGACTGCAGGAGATGCAGGGCATGTAGGGAAGGGCTGTTGAGTCGGTCAGCTGGTGCGTCCGGCCTTTGACTGCAGGAGATGCAGTGCATGTAGGGAAGGGCTGTTGAGTCGGTCAGCTGGTGCGTCCGGTCTTTGACTGCGGGAGATGCAGGGCATGTAGGGAAGGGCTGTTGAGTCGGTCAGCTGGTGCGTCCGGTCTTTGACTGCAGGAGATGCAGGGCATGTATGGAAGGGCTGTTGAGTCGGTCAGATGGTGCGTCCGGTCTTTGACTGCAGGAGATGCAGTGCATGTAGGGAAGGGCTGTAGAGTCGGTCAGCTGGTGCGTCCGGTCTTTGACTGCAGGAGATGCAGGGCATGTAGGGAAGGGCTGTTGAGCCTGTCAGATGGTGCGTCCGGCTTTTGACTGCAGGAGATGCAGGGCGTGTATGGAAGGGCTGTTGAGCCTGTCAGATGGTGCGTCTGGCATGTGACGGCAGGTACAGAAGGACACCTTAGGAGGGCTGCGTTGAGAGCTCTCATGGTCTCCAGGAACCAAAGAAAGAAGCATTCGTCGAAAGGATGCACTGCATTCTGTGGTGGCTCATGCTCATGCTCATAAACATTTATTTGACGGAAACAATATGAAATTATAAGAAAGACATTGGCGCAAAAGCCCGAAGGCTTAAGTCGTGGCGCCTCTCTCATCTTTCTCACTAAACACATCGCCTATACCGGACGTATCTCACACAAACACAGGCTTGGATTTAATAAATAGATAACGTTAGTTTTATTGTCCATGAGCAAAAATGTAATGCTATCATAAACATTATAGCGTGGTATATAGCAATCTACTTATTACACTAGTTTTGAAGCATTGATGCTTCGGAGGCACCCCTCCCACTGTTTTATTTTTTGTTGAAACTCTGTGTTTATGGATAGTTTTCAGGCACCGGGATATCGGTAGTTGAACTGCTCCCCTCCCTCTGTGGCCCCTAACTAACTGGCCTCGACTCCACCCGATCGTGTTGCAGTTTTGAGTCGTGTGCACTGTTCCAATCTTCCGTCATCTGTTAGCGCCGGCGTCTCAGTTTCGGCTCACTTTCGCCCACCGCCAGCCATTTGTTCCGTTAATCAGCCATCAGCGGCGATCGCTGGCACGAGATGAGCTGCTGTTAGCCATCGTGACGCATTTTGTCGGCTGTGTTCCGGCCTAGATGACGCGATAGGCGGCGGCGCCCAGCGCGCGGAGAAACCGCGCCTGCGATGTCTGCGGTAGATGGGAGCCGGGGGAAGCCGGCGATACTGGCTGGTTCTGGAGCGTGGAGAGTGTGTGGTGTCGGCTTCGCTGTTTGTTTCATTGTTTGGTTGTGGGAGGGCGCGGTTTGGTGGCTGGAGTCACCAGGTGCTGGGATAGGTGTGTCCGAACAGGAGGGGCAGGAGGGATGGTGCAGTTCTGCGTGTATGTGCTGATAGCGTTCCACTCCGGTAAGGCAACGACAGAATGCAAATCTTCTATATTTCCCCAGTTTTATATGAAAGAAATAGGAAGACTTAACATTAATACTAGCGCAAGGGAATGGCCGGCCCCAGCTGAGAAACGCCTCTTAGGAAGCGAGATCCAACAAACTAATGAATCATCGACTCCGGGATTTCCGAGCCGCTGCCCAAGAACAAACTGCAGTCTTTCACACATTGACGTTCGTGCCGTAACTGAAGGGCCAACTAACTTCCACCACTATATTTATTGCATTGCTTCCGGAACACAATGGACATTTATCCATCCTGTGGATGGTGGTACAAAGGATGTATAATTATCGAGCTCAGAAGACGGTGGAAAGATAACGGTAAACTTCTGGACATAAAAAGGAATATGTCATCTTCAGAATTTAAAGTATGGACAAAATAAGTTTGAAGATCAGCAAACCACACTGTGATAAGAATGTCTTGTGGTGCGATCCTTCTGAAATGCAATGGAATCCTTTATGCAATCATTGATAACAATGTGCCCCATTGCAAGCCCTTCATTTAAATCTGTCTCCTTTAATCTTAACTAAACTACATTTTGTTTCCACCTCAGATCGCTTAGAACAAAGCTCAAAAATTATTGCAATCTATGACGTCATCAAAACAAAATTTTTTTGACGTCTACAAAATGATAGTATTGATCCAAGGCACTAAATAGACTGGCTCAGTCTGGGGCCACCATCGCTATTTCGCATTCAATCCTAATTTTCCTTGAAAATAAAGCCAGGGCTGCTTCGAAGCCTACAGGCTTAAGCAGCTGGTAAATGAAAAGAAGAGAAGATCTATAGTAAAGATGGCTCACTCGTTAGCGCCACATTTTCAATAATAAGGAGGAGCTCAGGATTACTCCACATAAGGTTGACCTATTGAAGGAATTCCGTCCCCAGGGTGACGTCGCACAAGGATATGGCAACGATGCTTTTTAGGCTTAAACTGCTTTTTTGAAGTTCCATCGAGTAGCCTCATATTTCTTGTGACCACCAGACCTGGGAACTTTGAAGAATTAAAACCTATGGCAACGATATGACTGCAGTGACTAAGGTATAACCTTTATGGATATTACTGAGCTAACTTACGCACATGGTTTTGATAAACTGAAACTAAATCCTCTTGGGAGAACATATTTTGGAGTGTAAGATTATCGTGAAGAAGAATTGAATCCTTGTAAGGCATACAGTGCCGTTAAAAACGTTTGAATTATATCAATTCATGAGACTAGGAGTAAACGGCAATTTCATCCCTAGCGTGACTGCACAGTAAAGGCGGCTACGGATGGTGGCTGGGGACTGGTTTTGATCTGTGTTTATGGTTTAGCTTTGGTTTTGCATGGCAAACACATTTGGACGGTAGGAAATCATTTGAGGCTCCCCTCATAAAGTTCCAGATTGTAAGCTGCTGCGCCCAAATGATACTCCAGTCCCATTAGGTACGTTCCTCTGCCCACATCCGTGAACATCGGGCACGTATCCGTATCCTTATTCGGGGCAATACCCAGAATTTCATGGTGTTTTGATAGATGATTTGGGAGTGGTCCGCTGGAAAATACTGATAACAAACCTACTCGGAAGTGTGCTCTCCTACCCTGCCCCAGGTGAAGAGAGGGAGTGATTCAATTTTGGTACAATATGGACACCACTTCATTGTCCATCAACCACATGGGAGATCCCTCGAATCATTTTGAGTGTAGCTCCCGCTCATAGATTCAGTTTTGGAATTGAAAATATTTACGTTGGACTTCTGTAGTTAAACTACGTTTTTCGTAAATGCAGCCGGTTTCTCCGCCTCAAACCAACAAATACCCTTGGCGTGGATCCACCGGTCAGAATTTCGCTGTCGTTTCCTATTCCTTGGTAAGAAATCAGACCACCGTGTGTTGTCAGGCACCAGTCCCCTGTATTATTGACGCGCAGGGGTGGGGTGATGGTTTAGTTTGCAGGGGTGGGGGACACAGCCCGCACCGTGAAACTGGAACGCCCTCATCCCCTGCTCCCCCTGACCCCATGGCCTCCCGCAGCGGGTTGGAAACGACCCGCATGCGGCGCGCCCGCCGGCCGCTCGTGCTGGTCACGGGGCTGATCCGGCTGACGGCAAACCATGCTACTGGGCTTGGAAACAGACCGGTCGCTGCTGCTTTCAGATGGTCTGAACCAGATATAGTGTCGGGCGCATTAGGTAGTTTTGCAATGTTGATGGTAGTCATATATAGGGGATGCATACCTTTGCGTTTTGAATAAGTCCCGAGTTTGAGCCGGACCTGTGCACGTGTACTGCAGCTGTTGCCTCCGATGTTTTGGCTTCTGTCCTGTTCATATTCTGAAAAAGCTGGTGCGTGCGGAAAGAACATACAGACTGCAATGCACATTAAATTGTTTGCGCGAAGTGCAGTTGTTCAGCGTCTCCTCACGCAGGCACATGCTGTTGTTCGTGTTGCGGCGGCACGCACGAACGAGCTACAGGCGGCCGACTGAGGCGCTGTGTAGACAACACTCCCCATTCCCACCCAGTCGGTGAATGGGAAAACACTTACGAATGCCCTTGGAGAGATATTGCGTGAGTTCTAAGCAGCCATCACGTCTCAGTTGCCTGCATTCGCTTAGCCATAAATACTGGGCTTTGTGAAATTTGTGTTTATTTTGCTCAAGTCACCATTATCAGGTGGAGTTATATGATATTTCACATTTGTGGATCCAGGATTTCAGATCGGGGGGGGTATGGTCGAGGGGGTGTCATCTGGACCAGGGAGAGCCACTTCTGAGCGAGAAAAAAACCTATCAGGTGGGCGCCAAATCCTATCGCAGGGGCGCCGATACCCACATCCTGGGGGAGTGGAAAGCGACTTCCAGGGGGCGCCGATACCCACATCCTGGGGGGTAGTGGAAAGCGACTTCCAGGGGGCGCCGAGGCCGACCGGGAGAGGATTGTTCCCATTTCCCCTTTGATCCACCTATTTTATGTGGAAACATGCCGCAAAGTATGTGACGAAAACCAGGAAATGCGTGATTCCGCCATACATCGTTATCTAGTCCGTCAATGAAACTAAATCAGGAAGACGCCATGGACTGAAGGTGTCCAGGTGCACAACAACCATATTTATATTCTAAGTGACTGCTTTTTATTCTTATTTATGCTTAGAAGGAGGAAAATGGGCCAGCACTCGGTATACATCCGTTTTTGTCTTTCGCTCCTATCCGAGTGGAGTAAACACATCATAGCCTCTTACTTTCGGTGGCGTAGCCGAGGGAAAACTGGCTCCCTGGTTTGACCTTAGTGGACCCTCCCGATGGACAGATATATTGTGTTTCGCTGCTAACCCTTAATCGATTCCACTGTAGCCATGAACCTCCGGGTGAATTTCTGGTTCCCTGTTCTTCCTTCTGCCATATCTAATTTTTCTCAAATGACGGGTCTTAACACCACAACCAAACCCGTGCTGACGGCTTAAGCGGATTAAAAACCGAAGGTCTTCTTTGCGAAATGTCAAAAAATTTTAAATATTAAGCTAGTCTGGCTGAAAATAATGATAGGGATATTCAAATGGGTTTGAAATAAGTTGTTTTGTTAGGAAACTGGGATATATGTGTTTTTGGACTACTAAAGGAATAAAGTAATAAGTGAAAACATAATATTCCGGTGTCTAATCATGATTTCCTGTGTGCTTTTGGAGTTCCGGTTTCCTCCACGCTATATGCGCTTCCCGCGGGTTGTTCTGACTCATTTCACTGGCATTTCTTTAACCGTGTGAACGCGTCCGCGGGATCAGTGACGCTTTTTACGACCTTCCGGTGAAACTGCCTGAGAAGTCTATGAGTGACTACACCCAGGTATGCCTTCCATGGAAAATTACGCAAATTTAGGCTCCAATCATCAAACGGAAAGAATCCATGCTGTCGTGTTTAGCGGGCGGCAATGTGTCGATTTCACGTTTTATGAACATTTCTTAGATAATATATTTTTACCGCTTCTGACGAAAAACTCGTCAAAATTTCCGTTTCATTGCTGCCATTGGGGTTGGCGTCCTTTCTCTGTGATGTTGCGCCATTGTCTCTGCCTCGACCACTCCAGGTTTCCATTTAGGGCTGCCGTGACCTGCTTTATCTGGGCCTGTCGCTGATAAAAGCTAAGTGCCTTTCCCAGCCTTGTAATACATGCCTAGGTACAGTTCCGTGCTGTTTACGCTCAGCACCTCATTTAGTCATTAGCTTTACTCGTCCTTAGTTGTTGAGATACTTTGTTATTTTATGGTCGCGGGAATCAGGCCGTAAGTGGCATCCAGTGCTCAGTCGTGTAATAATTGCTGGCATGGAAGTACCGGTACAAAATAGAGTAGAAAGGCGTAAAGTTCATATAGCCGGTAGCATTCTAATGGTTCCTTGCCATGAGAAGTGAGGCTAATTGACAGTTTTTGACGAATTTTGTAACACCGGGAGCCTACGGCAAGTCAGTTGGACACCTGGCAACCGTTGCGTTTGTTTTAATTTTGTTTTATTGTCGGTTCTTTTTTCCCGTGAACATGTTGGCAGCGAAATATCTCTTTTTAGAATCAACACTAAGACCATTTCGGTGGCGGCTGAAAAACGCAGACAATGCAACCAATATCACGCTTTTCACAAGCCCAAAAATCTTGCCGGCTTCCTATTCAACCCCCCACGGAAAAGGGCTGATGCTTGAAATTTCCGAAGAATGACTGCTTCGAGGTATCCTGTGTCCATGTGTTTAATGGCGCTTCGCTGGAGCTGCGCCGTCACGCGCAACCTTCCGTGAAGCCTTTCCTCAGGGGATAAATGATGGTGATTCCGTTTTTAACGGGGCGTGACCACATGTGCCCGGCTTCAATTTTAGAGAAACGTCTAAACGTGTACTGTTTCTGGCCAGGGTTGTGGTCGTTTTTTTCGGACTGATGCAGATGCTGGTATTAAGTCCGTTCTATGCTATTTCCGGCGGCATGAATGTGGATTTGAACGAGCATTTCGAAAAGTGGCTTTTAGAAGCTGGTTAGCACATATAGATAATTTATTTAATAGTGCTTGGTTCGGGCAATGAATGTCCACATAACAATGAACGTAAAATCGCCTGGGATAATAATTCTAAGATACAGGGTGACAAAAAAAAACAGTCATGACCAAAAGTCAAGTATCATCCGAAGTTTTATTTCGATCATGACCAAACTTCATCCACATTATGGCAAGGCTATGTGCTTAACGTCCACCAACTTTCAAGTCTCTGGCTTAAAAACTCTTATTTTTACTGGCGCTTCAAGATGTGCTCCAAGTAAGCCCCCGCCGCTGCAGGCACACTTGGATTCGGCAAGTCTGTGACAATCAACACCGAGCGGTATGTCCAGGTGCTTGGCGAGTTATGGACAATACTTGGTCGACGGAGAGGGGTCGTCAGGGCCCTCCAGTGGTTTCAACACGATAGCGACACCCCTCACACCTCAAACGAATCACTGACATGGCTACGGCAGCGGTTCCCTAACCGACTGATCAGCCGCAGGTGTGACCCCGAGTGGTCGCCGCATTTACTAGGCTTGCAACCCCCGATTTTTATCTGTGACGGTACTTGAAGGACAGGGTATATGAAGACAACCCACAGACCATTCCTGCACTGAAGGCAGCCATCACAGCAGCCATAAGAGCGATCCCGAAGGAGGAATGCGAGCGGGTCATCGAGAACTTCGCCTGCAGGATCCAAGTGTGCCTGCAGCGGTGAGGGCTCATTTGGAGCACATCTTGAAGCGCCAGTAAAAAGCCGAGTTTTTAAGCCAGAGACTTGAAAGTTGGTGGATGTTGAACATGTAGCCTTTTCATAATGTGGATCAAGTTTGGTTATGAACGAAGTAAAATTTTGGACGTTATTTGACTTTTGGTGATGACTGTTTTTTTGTGGGTCACCGCCTGCAGTGGCAGGGGGCTCATTTGGAGACATCTTGAAGCGCTAGTAAAAAACCGAGTTTTTAAGCCCGAGAATTGAAAGTTGGTGGATGTTGAGAACGTAGCCTTGTCATAATGTGGATGAAGTTTGGTCATGATCGAAATAAAATTTTGGACGTTATTTGACTTTTGGTGATGACTGTTTTTTGTGGGTCACCCTGTAATAAAGCTCATGTTGTTAAACATTGTCAGAGCCTCCACATAAATAGCGTGAAGTCCGCAGGGCCCCCGCTCGAAATTGGGTGAGGGTCACCCCTCGCCAGCCAGCCCTACAACCTGAGGTCCAGACCTCCAGTGGACCCGCCGTTCCGGTACCGCAGTCATTACGCAGTCCCCAAATAACGCCCCAGCTGGAATCTGGGTGAGGTATCAAGGCCTCTGCCTGTATGCCATGCATACAGCCTTGTTTTCGCCTCTGGTGTTAAGCTGTCGTGGCGCGCGAGCTCGGGCTTCATTTATAACGGCTATCTGCCGGGACTTGGGCTCAGGACCAATAATTGTCATACCTGTGCAATGCCGACCACCAAAAGGTCCTAAAAAGGTTAATATTCCGTGAAAAAGTAAGAAATATGTATACTGAATGGTCTTTGATGGAAATGCTGTGTGCCCCCAGAGCCTGGTCTTCCGCGAAAATAAATAAATAAAAGCGCATTTAACATGTTTTACTATTTGCTGCAGCTTCCACCGGGGTACATTTGAGAGAAAAAAAGACAGGACAAGTGATAGCTAAGTTGAAAGAAAGAACGGATAAGAAACAGATAGGCTCATTCAGCCAATAATTATTACACCTGTCCCTCGTGCGAAAGACAGCAATGGGCCCACATCCTTTTGTTTGTTTAAGAATGGAAAGTTGCTTGTCAGCAATAGGTTGAAGATCGTCTTACCTCCCACTGTTCGCTGGTGGTGACGCTGATAAGTTTGGCCCATTTTTACGTTAAAACCAACACAAGTCGTCTCAAACGCCGCCCCAGTACAGTCGGCGGCGCGGTCCAGTCTCTGACACGGAGCGCGCGGTGTCGGCGCCGGAGACTGGACGCGCACCTGAGCCCGTCTGGCCGGTGCTGCGGCCTGCGGTTGGCCGGCGGGTGCGACGCGGCGCCCAGTTTGGCGGCGCGACTAGTCGATGCCCGGTGTCGGCACTGAGGAGGTGGAGGTGACCGTGGATTTGGTGCGGGGCTGGGTATGATAGAAGGTGTTTGGATTACGCGCTGTCTTCAGGGTGTGCGCCGGGTGGTCGTGAGTCGTGATCGTGTGACATTTTATAAGATCGTGTGCTGACTCGGGACCGACAGTGGTGCAAGAGCCAGATCTCCTATGCGCAATTCTGGCATGTGTGCGCGATGGACTATCGCTCCGTAATGATGACATTCTATATTTGTAGCCACCAAGTTTTTAGCTGACTTAGCAGACCTATACTGGCAGTGTCGGGATTCTGTCGTAAGTCTCCCCGTGAGAACCTCGTGAGGCCTCAGCAGGAGATTTCCAGCGCCTGTTCGTGACAGTCGCCAGGGCAGTGGTTCAGCTACTGCCAGGGCTAGCCGTGAGTCGGCGGGAGCTGCCGGTGACGTCATTGAGCGCAGTGGTGGGTGTCGGCGGGTCGGCGGTGTCGCAGGTGACCACGTGTCTGAGGAGGGGCTGGCGAGACTGCCGGAGGCCACGCTGGCCGTCAGACTGGCGCCGCTACGGGACGATGTGACGCCGGGACCGGGACCGGGACCGGGCTCGCACCCGCCGGCGCCCCGGTCCCGCTCCCTGCCCCGTCCCGGCGGCTCCTGCAGGAAACGAGCCGAGTCCCCGGAACCGCTGTCCATGTCCTCCAGCCCGGAGACGCACCAGAGCCTGCCCAGCCTGGTACAGCCCCAGCCAGAGAGGTCGCGACCGCGCCAGACGCCGCCTGGACACGGCCGGACACGGACACCGGACTCGGCCCTCTCCAGGACGCGGCAGCGACAAAGGGCTGAGTCACCGCACTGCGGCGCCTCGCCGCGTTTGAACGGTGACGCCAGGAGGTCGCAATCGCCGTTCACAAGAACACCGGTCACGGAAAACGGACAGGAGCGCACTGATGTCCTACACTCGAAACCGCCCCGGCCAAATGGAAACCCCAGAAAAGCGGGGGTTTCACAATCGAAAATATCGGTAAATCAGATGGGCAGCCGGCCGGAGTCTCCCCTCTCTAGGACTTTGGTCACGCTGCGCGGTGACCAGGCCTCTGCTGGGTCACCATTGGCGCAGGACTCTGATCATCGGTCTGGCCCGGAGTCGGGCGGTCAATCTAGAACTCTGCCGCGGCCGGCTGACAGGCGAGAGAGCGCCGCGTCGCCACAGTCGCGAACCCTGCCAAGGAGCCACAGCAGCAGCGCCGGCGACGCCGCAGGGTCGGACGAGGTGACCCGGGTCACTGTCAGAGGTGGCATGGACGTGGCCGTGCAGGCACCGGGGGTGATCCGGCTGTTTGTGCAGAGTCCCGGCTTCTACTCACTGCCGCGCACCCGTGCCAAGGCCCGTCTGCCGGCCATCAGGGAGTCGCAGGTAAGCAACGCACACTGGGTCACACACCCGACATAACTGGCCAAAAGGGTGATATTCCCTGCAACAGTCGCCAAACTGCGAGTTTGACTCTGATTGGGGTTTCGAGCTTGTAGATGAAACAACAGCGGTCAAACAGTGGTATGCATCTGTTGCTTACCATCAGGGATCGAACTCGTGTCGCCATAACTCCTCTTCACTGGCATTATGCTCTTGTTCTTCACAAGGCTGACGAATAATTTTTCACCGACATCGCTGAAGCCCAGACTGGTTGAGCGAGCAGTTAAAAAATTGTAATAACTATGTTGTTGTCCAAATGTGCGAACCCTCCGTGACTTGAGTCGGAGTGGACGGGTTTTGTCGGAAAGCGTCGGCCTTCCCGTCCGAGTTTCCTTCAGCCGGCGTTACCTGTTTGGCAGCAGTGTCTGTGCCAGATCGGCTGCCGATGGAGGGAAATGTGCCGAAAACGGCCAGCCCGTTACCTGTTGACTCGACCGCGGTGATTTATCGCCCACTGTCATGCCACGGTGGGCATTACTTCGGCTCACTGAATGACAATATGGCACCTTCATGCGATACAAACTGAGCTATCAGTCGCTTAGAGTATACACAAAGCTCCTTGGCTTTATAATTATTTTCTTTGATGTTTCATTTTGTGTGGGAGAAAACTTCATTAGCGTACTTTTTGAGCACAGTGATATATTTCTGCTAGCCCTGTTTTCTTATATCCCCGCCTCCTATGTGCCAACGAGTGGCAGTAAATGGGTAAACTCAGGGGCGTGTGAGCTTCGAATGGGCGGGGTCGATGTCCGCTCTGCATACCCAATGCTTCCCCGCAAATGGTGAGCTGTGAGACAAATAAAATGTTGAACTTGGTGTTTTCCGGTATGCTCTCTAACATGGTTATCTCGGTTCAAATCTCACTATAAATGTGCTGCGTCCCCTATGATTCAACTGCTAACTGGTTGGCCTGGTACCCCTGTCGGTCATACGCTGAGTACAATAAGGAGCGACTCCGGCTGTGATCACTAAGCATCGCCAGACAACGGAACAATCGGAAGAACATAGTGGATGAATGGCAGGGATCTGAATGCCCTGCGTTTGTTATCCTTCAGGCTCTGTTCGATTACTTTGTGCAGGAAATTGTGCTCTGTGTTGGACGTGTCGGTAACCACCTTCTGCAGCCTAGCATCGGCGCGCCTCTGTCGGAGGTTGTCCACTTCCTTGCCGTCCTGTGCAGAGATGCTGAGGACGGCAGCGCCTCTCTCGGTGGTTGTTCACTTCCCTGCCGTCCTGTGCAGAGATGCTGAGGACGGCAGCGCGCCTCTCGGCGGCTGTCCACTTCCCTGCTGTACTGTGCAGAGATGCTGAGGACAGCAGCGCCTCTCTCGGAGGTTGTCCACTTCCTTGCCGTCCTGTGCAGAGATGCTGAGGACGGCAGCGCTCTCTCGGTGGCTGTTCACTTCCCTGCTGTCCTGTGCAGAGATGCCGAGGACGGCAGCGCGCCTCTCGGCGGCTGTCCACTTCCCTGCTGTACTGTGCAGAGATGCCGAGGACAGCAGCGCCTCTCTCGGTGGCTGTCCACTTCCCTGCCGTACTGTGCAGAGATGCTGAGGGCGGCAGCGCTCCTCTGCGCGGATGTCCATTTCCCTGCCGTACTGTGCAGAGATGCTGAGGGCGGCAGCCTGCAACAGCTGCCCCAGTCAGAGCTTCGCGGCACGTGACTCAGAGGGGAGCGTCAGCTGACGACGGTGGCGCCGCCGGCAGCAGAAGGGCGCGGCCAGCCGGAGGCTAGGCGTTCCCGCCTGTGGTTTGGAGATTATCTCAGGCAGTTGAGCTGGTGTGTGTGTGTTGGGGTTTAAGGGCACGCTTGCTTCTAAGTGGTACCCTTGCAATGAAGATATAGCTATTACACCCCGCTGAAGGGTTTCATCATTATGTTTGGCGCTTCATTGTATGTAATTGGTGTGCTCTAGCACCTCTAGGGGTACTCAGTGCGGTTCCAGGACTGTCAGGAGATTATAGGGATATCGTGGGCATGCTATGCGATAAATGCGGGTTGCCGCTGAGCTGCCCGACAGGCGAGCTGTGCGGGCTGCCAAATATGGCGCAGTCGAACATGGCGGAACGGCCCAAGCTGCCGTGTTATGGATGGGGAGCCGTTTTTGTCGGGGTCGTGACAGAATTGAATATGGCGGTTTCATAGCCGACGTACCCGGGAAAACTTGAACTCCATTGGGAGATTCGCACTGGATATAGATGGCTCTGAATGTCACCTACGAGGTTGATCGAGGTTGACCAAAGGTAAATGAGAAGTCGCCCCGGAGTTGTTTTTCTCCCGTGGAACCCCTGATGCCAAAAAGCGGTGTTGTAGGCTTCAAACCAAGCAGTTCACCTATGCTGTTGTCTGCATAGGGAGAAAACTGGCGTTATTCTCTCGTGCACACCCACCATTATCCTGATAAAGGGTGGGGAGGGGGATGACTTTCGGTGCCACCCTGCCTGCCAGTTCTTTCCTCCTATTCAGTGCGGGCTGTTTTTGCTGCGCCGTGTTTTGTCCGAAAATGCGGCCGGTGCGCCGCGTGCGACAGATCCAGACGGGCTGGTGCTGAAGCGAGGAAAAACGGCCCTAATTGTTCCAGAATGTAGCTTTCCTTAAGGCAACGTTTCAGGTCGGGCGGTGTCAATTTGACACCCCTCCTCCACTCATCAGTGTTGTGCGCCGCGTGGTTCCTTGTCCTGACCGTGCCTGACCTTGGCGGCCTGCGGAGAGCAGCGGCGGCCGCGGCACGCGTACCGCCGGGCGGCACTCCCTACTGCCTGCCGCCGCCGGCCCCTCCGGGACACCCCAGGCGCCCGCCGCCGCCGACCGACCGCCGCCTGCTACAGGGTAATTGAAATATAAACGCTTCGCTAGAAGGCGAGGCTTACGGTGGAGCAGGTATGATTGATTGCGGTTTCGGGGGGTTCAATCAGCCGCGGCATTCAAAATGTGAACCGTCCAGCTAACGCAAGGTAATTTGGGGGTTTTCATACGTAAACTGGTTGGGCTATGAATGAAAAAAAAGGCATCGAAACTCCTTGCGTCAGGGTCTGATCGGGAGTATGTACCTGGTGTGTGCTGTCTGGCCGGGCATCACTGGCGTCTGCTGTCTGACCGGGCGTCTTCGGTGTCGCTGCTGTCTGACCGGACGGCGCTGCTGTCTGATGTCTAACCGGACTGCGCTGCTGTCTGTGATGTCTGACCGGACGGCGCTGCTGTCTGATGTCTAACCGGACTCGCTGCTGTCTGTGATGTCTAACCGGACTGCGCTGCTGTCTGCGATGTCTGACCGGACTGCGCTGCTGTCGCGATGTCTGACCGGGCTGCACTGCTGTCTGATGTCTGACCGGACGGCGCTGCTGTCTGTGATGTCTAACCGGACTCGCTGCTGTCTGATGTCTGACCGGACTGCGCTGCTGTCTGCGATGTCTGATCGGACGGCGTGCTGTCTGTGATGTCTGACCGGACGGCGCTGCTGTCTGATGTCTGACCGGACGGCGTGCTGTCTGTGATGTCTAACCGGACTCGCTGCTGTCTGATGTCTGACCGGACGGCGCTGCTGTCTGATGTCTAACCGGACTCGCTGCTGTCTGATGTCTGACCGGACTGCGCTGCTGTATGCGATGTCTGATCGGACGGCGTGTGTCTGTGATGTCTGACCGGACGGCGCTGCTGTCTGATGTCTGACCGGACGGCGCTGCTGTCTGATGTCTGACCGGACTGCGCTGCTGTATGCGATGTCTGATCGGACGGCGTGCTGTCTGTGATGTCTAACCGGACTCGCTGCTGTCTGATGTCTGACCGGACGGCGCTGCTGTCTGATGTCTAACCGGACTCGCTGCTGTCTGATGTCTGACCGGACTGCGATGCTGTATGCGATGTCTGATCGGACGGCGTGCTGTCTGTGATGTCTGACCGGACGGCGCTGCTGTCTGATGTCTGACCGGACGGCGCTGCTGTCTGATGTCTGACCGGACTGCGCTGCTGTATGCGATGTCTGATCGGACGGCGTGCTGTCTGTGATGTCTAACCGGACTCGCTGCTGTCTGATGTCTGACCGGACGGCGCTGCTGTCTGATGTCTGACCGGACTGCGCTGCTGTCTGTGATGTCTGACCGGACTGCGCTGCTGTCTGCGATGTCTGATCGGACGGCGTGCTGTCTGTGATGTCTGACCGGACGGCGCTGCTGTCTGATGTCTGACCGGACGGCGTGCTGTCTGTGATGTCTAACCGGACTCGCTGCTGTTGATGTCTGACCGGACTGCGCTGCTGTCTGATGTCTAACCGGACTCGCTGCTGTCTGATGTCTGACCGGACTGCGCTGCTGTCTGCGATGTCTGATCGGACGGCGTGCTGTCTGTGATGTCTGACCGGACGGCGCTGCTGTCTGATGTCTGACCGGACGGCGTGCTGTCGTGATGTCTAACCGGACTCGCTGCTGTCTGATGTCTGACCGGACGGCGCTGCTGTCTGATGTCTGACCGGACTGCGCTGCTGTCTGTGATGTCTGACCGGACTGCGCTGCTGTCTGCGATGTCTGATCGGACGGCGTGCTGTCTGTGATGTCTGACCGGACGGCGCTGCTGTCTGATGTCTGACCGGACGGCGTGCTGTCTGTGATGTCTAACCGGACTCGCTGCTGTCTGATGTCTGACCGGACTGCGCTGCTGTTGATGTCTGACCGGACTGCGCTGCTGTCTGATGTCTGACCGGACGGCGCTGCTGTCTGATGTCTGACCGGACTGCGCTGCTGTCTGCGATGTCTGACCGGACGGCGTGCTGTCTGCGATGTCTGACCGGACTGCGCTGCTGTCTGTGATGTCTGACCGGACTGCGCTGCTGTCTGCGATGTCTGATCGGACGGCGTGCTGTCTGTGATGTCTGACCGGACGGCGCTGCTGTCTGACGTCTGACCGGACTGCGCTGCTGTCTGCGATGTCTGACCGGACGGCGCTGCTGTCTGCGATGTCTGGCCGGACCGCGCCGCTGTGTGATGTCTGACCGGACCGCGCCGATGTCTGATGTCTAATGTCCGGCGCTGCTGTCTGAGCCACCAGGCGCCGCCGATTTACACGGTGCGTCGTTACAGTTAAATACTGGCCTGTTAAGCGGTGTTTTCCTGGCGGCCCCGCTCCGGTTTCCGTTACTGATAATGACCGGCCGAGGAAACTGGGCTACTGAGTACCGCGCTGGTCGGACGCTCCTGCTGGTGCTGTACCCGAGCACACACCCACCGGCTCAGCGGTGTACAGCCCTGTCCGACGCCGCCTCGTGCACGCCACGCGTCGTCAGCGGCCCTCGTCCGATGGCCGTGAATCCACGCCGACGGGGCCGGCTGCTGGACACTCGCACAGGCGACGGCTGTAAGACCGCCAGCACCGCTCCTCCTCAGTCCTCTGGTCATAGACGATGGAACAGGGGAGAGGGACCGGGGACACGGCTGCTTTAAATAACATTTCACACTATCTCGTTAACCGGAAAATAGTTGAAAGTTCATGGTGTCCTAGAACTGGGACCCATCTCTACTGCCTCTTATAGCTGTAATTCGATGTGCCTGAGATATACGGACTGCGTCAGTCCTCGTTAGTGGCGGCGACAGCGAGCTCGAGCCCCAGCAGACGGGGTCCGTTTGTTTGACTGTGCTGGCTCATAAGGCGGAACTATCCGCATGTCTCATTAAGGAAAGGAAAGCCAGGCCAGCGAACTCACCCACACAGTAATTCCTGCCGCTCTTTTTGACCATGTGCGCGCATCATAAGCGTTGTGCGCTTACCTGTCTGGTCGCGGCTTTGGTGAAGATACTGGGGTAATGTATTGAATGCATTGTACTTGAATACAAACAGCATGATGCATTTTGTCAACTTTACTTCCCAATATGTATTGTTCTTATTTAAGGAAGGGGACCACCTTGACAAAATTGCAAAAGTGACTATTTATGGACAAATAAGTCTGCAAATTTGGAAGCCACATTTTGTTTCCTCTTTGAATCACTCAGAGCAAAAATATGGCCTTTTTCTTTTAATTCATGATATCTTCAAAACAGACTGTGGCCCGCTCAAGTTGACCTAAGCATCGCGTATAGTTCAGAGGTTGGCCGCCAAGTTGCCGCTCGCAGCATATTAGCGTTGCGACAGCTTTACTGTTCTTAACATTTATCACATGACATGCGTGGCAGTCACGAAGGTAGAATAATCACATCGCTGCAACCAGATGAAAAGGGATTCGTTCATGCTTTGAACCACGGCCTTACGGCCCGTTGTTTGGGACCTTAAAGTGTGACTAAATTTAGTATAGAGAGCTTTGGGTAAAATTAAGCATGGTTGTATTGTTCTTCCCGACACGCTCTACAAAACGTACCTCTTTCGCTGTAATGCCACCAGACATTCACAATTGTTTGGTGTTGCTGGCTGTCGAGCTCCAGTAAGCGAATGCTATTTGTGTTTCGTGGCGTACTTTAACCGTCACCGTGTATGACAGCTAAGATCAAATCGAACTTCAAATGTGAATTCTCTGATTCCCACCAATGCTCATCTGTTTTGATGCTGCCATTTCACACTGGGAGCTTGGGAATCCCCGGGGCTGCTATCATGTTTGTTTAAAAGCGCCGCGTCAGCCCGCTCCATCTCTGGCGCCGTCCGCTGCCGGGCAAACGCGCGCGCGCGCTCGACTGAATGGCGCCACTTCCGTGATGGAGAAGTCGCCAGTCTTGTAGAGAACGACCTGACGGCCGGCCGGAGTTCACTGGCGTTGATTAGGGACAAAGCCGACGCGCTGGACTCTAAAGAAGAGGCCATTTACGGCCGTGGCTTGTTCTGAGGCCTTTGTTATTCCGGACAGTGGCAGCGGGGTGGCGGTGTTATTGAGGCGTCGCTGCTTCCGGCCGCGCCGGCCTGATGAAAGCTCTCAACGGCCTAAAGCAGCTGCGGCAGCGGCAGAGCTCTTAACGATCCCGCATAGGAACGTTGAACCTCCGAGCTAGCTGGTCCGTTTGCGTTGACCTTAGCCATTCGCGTCGGAATAAGGGGGGAGGAGAAGAGGGGTGATGAAGAGGGGTGCGTGTTCTTCTTTATTTATAATTTCCCGATTTTAGCTGAATTGGATTAATGAATCGGAAAATAAATACCCGTTAAGTGTGGAATGTAACAATCAGCCCACATCCGATGAGCTCATAGGGGTAAAAAGGGGAAAGTTTCTTGTCAGCAGCAGGATGAAGATTGACTGGGCCTGCTCACTTTTATCTGTTGGTGGTGCTCATAGCTGAAGCCGTTATGTATGTCAGAGCCTCATCAGCGGCCGCCATGTTTGATTCATAATACAAGGGAAAGGGTTCATTTTTTATTTCGTTTCTGGTCTTTTCACCTAATCTTCGTTCTTTTTCAAGTATTAAATGACTTGCATGCATGTTATGTTTATGCCCAGTGTTCGCAAGATGCGCCTACGCTAAGGATGATAACGAGATAACCCGTGATAACGAGTCGTCGTGGTGTCGTGGTTAGTACATGACGCGCGCGCTGGCCCTAGAGCGCGCCGTGACTTGCCGGTCGCGTGCTCTGCTGATGAGGCGGCATGATTTGTCCCCCCCCCGAGGCGTCCCGGTTCCCCACCGGTAAATCCCGCTCCACACGGATGCTGATTGGAGCATGACATGGCAGCTCGGTAGTTACCTTGACTGGGCTTCTGCGCGAGCTCAAGTGGTCCGTGAACCGGAAGTTAACCCTGTCACCGAGCCTTGCTGCGATTCTTTTGGAAACGGTAGTTACTTAACTCAGTACGAGCTGAGGATCATTGTTCAGCAGGCGTGAAAAGTTGTCTGTTGGTGATGTTGTTGGCGTTGGTACTGCTGGGTTTCTATCATAGTACTTTTTTTATTTATCTCCAGGCTGTCCTTCAGACCCTTTTGGTGCAGCCCTAACAGTTTAAGGCATTCACCCGGTTACCCAACTGCAACCACAACTTTTGCGCAATATGAATTCAGCCCCGACAAGCCCAAGAGGCGATCACTGAGTCTACTCATGCATGTCCGCTGTCATTGTGTCCCACGCCATACGTGGTGGCCAAAACCACATCTGTAACGGGTTACGACAGGCGGCACGGTGTCGCCGTGATTTTCCACATTCCGGCGCGGCGCGGTGGGCGCGCCGGACCGCTGTCTGGCCCGCCGGGCCCGGCGACGCCCGTTTCACTTTCACGCGGCGCCTTCTGCGAGCGAGCTGGTGGATGTCTACGACCGTGGGAATGCCCGTGGCCCGCGGGCACCGAGCCATTTCATTTGTCAAGAGCTGCTCGGCCTCAGATTTGGCCAGTTAACTTCTCTCGTATCTGTCGTATTGTCGTAGAACCATTTCTTCGAGTCGGAACCACTTACATCAACGCCCGTGGCAGTCGGAGCGCCAGAGCGGGAGCCACTGCATAGCAACAAAACCTATCTATATATATATATCTTTTTTGCCAGGCAACGTAAAATTCACCGCTTCGAAGCTCTGCTGGAAGCTCCGTGGACCCTCTTCTCCCGCACTGGAATATGAGCGTGTTCAGCTGGCGTCTGCTGGAGCCAACTCGGGGGAGCTTCCCACCTCTCGGGAACTTGGATTTGTCTCCCTGAAGTCAGTCGGAGCGCGTCCTCGACCACAGCGTGGGCTGCACGCGCCACTTCTGCTGGGCGATAGCCGGCATCACTGTCCAGATGGCAGCGATTGTCGGCTCCGCTGGTTCGCTGCCTGTTTGTCGGCGCGTGCTGTACACGCGCTGCCTTATCGCAACATGCAGTGGTAGACAACACTCCGCGTCCTCAAGCCGCTGCCCCGCGCGCCCGCTGGAGGGCTCACCCTCAACTCGAACACTGAGAAGGTTCGATCTGGCGGGTTCTGCGAGGAAACTGGTTGTCACTACCGTTAACATAAATATTCAAGTCTAAGGTTCTTGTGAAGTATATTTTTGTTTCTTCATCTCGTGGAAATTATTATATTTTCCTGTTGCTCGATTACTGCTGTTGATTGTCCACTGATATTGTCTCTTCTTGCACAGACCGGAATGGTGTTTGTGTTGCCGTCGGCGGCGTGTTCTTTGTCGGCGTCGTTACCCCCTGTCGGACAGTGGCCGCCAGGGGCGGTGCTGCCGGGCGGCGCTGACCTCCCCGCGGGGGCAGGTGCGGGGCCGTCACAGACAGTGATGCCAAATGCCGCTAGCTGCACGCGCCGGTGTTACCCCTCGGGCGGTGGGTTGAGAGCAGTAACGCACACACACTTTTTTGCTTCTCAGCGAGGTTTCGAGTAACATTGATCGCATTGCACGGACACCAGACTGCGGTGTGGTTCAGATCAGGCCGTAGTACACTGACCCTGCCAGCAGTTTGCCACCACCACAGGTGGCGGTGGAGATGGCGGGTAGGGGAGGGGGCGTCACAGTCCGGTGGCGGTTCAGCGGGCGTGACGCCGCGGCCCGGCCGGCGCGTCACGACGCCGCTGCAGTGTGCCGCGTGACGCCCCTCGTGACGCTGTGTCGACGATCTCCCGCCTCTCTCCTCTGGGTCTGCGCTGGAAGCTGACGCCAGTTTGGCCGTTGGATGGTGGTGTGAATGCGGCGCCGCGCTGCTGGGGGCAGTTTAGTGTGTGCGTTCGATGCAGGTTAGAGTGCGTGAGTAGCGGGTCGCTACGGGTGCTATGCGCACCTCTGATTGTGACTGATGGCGTCGCAGAATGGTTTCTACCGGCGCTTCGATGGCTGTTGCGTGTTTTGGCGGGCGCAGTCGCAAAGCGTGGGAACGCGCGCGGTGTATAGCTTAGAAGTAAGTGTACCTGTTACTTAGTGAAGCGGTTCTAGTTTCCGCGGCGAGAAAGGCTAGCTTCCCGGTGGCCGGTGATAAATACAGATCCACAAATGACGTGAGAGGCGGTGAGAATCGTCTGCGATCCGGCGACAATCCCCCTCACTGCGGGGGCGTCGGTGTCGGTGTGTCGGTGTGTCGTCACACAGTGTCTTCCCACGACCAGGGAAGAGGTGCCGCTGCCGCGGGTGCGTTGGTTACAGAGCTAGTGACAGCGCCCGGCTCGTGGACACCGCTCCAACCGCTGGCTTGTGGGCTTGTGCGAGGTGATTAGCGCTGGTGGTAGTTGTCAGTGAAGCCTGGACATCCTCCGCCACTACACGTGGCATAGGATTGTACCGGCGAGGCTCCTGTGGTCGGTATAGTCTCTCCATTGCTCAACATGAAGCTTAGCAATGGTCGACGGCTCGAGGACTACTCTATCATCATCGAAATCAAGGTGGGTGCTGGATGGGAGGTGCCAGTGGTCTGACGTCGGAATTTCTCCAGGTGATGAAGTCGAACTTGCCCAGGCGTTCCCAAATCCGCCATGGTATGATATGTCGGGAGCGGCCATCCATCAGCACGTCCTGTCGGGGCTCCCTCGCGGCACCCAGGTGCATCCTGCCGGGGCGGGACGCTCCTGGACCTCGGGCCATTGGCGCTGAGTCACCCTGGGTAGAGACAGGACCCTCTGAAGTGCGTCGTGGGAGCCGCTGGTTTTCTTCCCGGAAAGTGAGCTCAGTGAAGTGTCAACAACAGGACACTACACAATGTTCAACAGCATTTTTTCTGCTAAAACATATAGAAAAAGGTGTATAACGTTGAATCAGTTAGTTGCCTATACGGGTTAGTATTCTGTAACTTGATTCATGTTCCTTGTTAAGAGTCATTAGGATTTTAACTTTTTAACTGATCTTTGCTTAAGGCTATATGGTCACTTTTTAGTAGGATTTAAAGGGCATGTGGCGCCTTGGTACCGTCCCAGACTGTAGTGGCTTAGGGACAATACTTCTTGGAATTAATGGACTTGAAATTTCTTTCTGCTGAAAATGGCTGAGAAGCCTATCATCTCGCTTTACTGAATTTTTCTCTGTTAGAGGTAAAAAGACAAAATCAGTGTGTCTTCATAGTGGTGAATGATCTCGAAACGAAGTGTGCCAGATTGAACCTATTTGATTTGCGCGTGACTGAATATGAATACAAATGAAGGGCATTTAGCTAAAAGAGACTACTATTAGGAACCAAAGTAACACCAATCAAATACTGCTATTTTTCTTGTGCTATCCGAACATGCTTTACGCTTGAAACTAGTCATTGAAGAGGGTTAAACGTATTTATAGTTTCTAGTACCGAAGGCACATTGAGCGCGTTGATTTTAAAGAGACAATATTTGTTCGTTGCTTTAGCATTACGTCACGTTGCTAAGATCATCGCATATCACTTAACTACGCGGGGAGAAGGAGTTCTATAGGCGATACATTTTTACCTTTTCCCGCGAACGGTACCCAATTTCTGGGACAAGTGACATAAGGATTAAGTGACTTTTTGGCATGCTCTATGATATTGCTATCTCATTTGAAATCACACTATGAATCTGCCACATTCCCTTCAAACTGAGATTGGTATGTGATACGGCAAACCGAAAAATCGGTTTGATATTACATGTGTTTCAGAAGCATCGTTTCCAGTGAAACAGCATGTATTTGGAGCGGAATCCGTTCCTGCACCGGCTCGTGCGCGGTCACCTCTCACTGGCGGATCCATCCAGGGGCGCAAACAGACATTCACTTTCCTTCAAGCGCCCCGTTTTTCCCGATGTTCCAAAAAACACCATTTTTCAGGATTTTGCGCCTTGATGCCCCCTCCCCCAACAACCAGTGTAGATCAGCAGTTGGTGCCTGCCATCACCGCACTGCCGCCGGCAGCCAACAGATCCACAGAGGGCATCCCTGCGCTTTCAGTGGTATGCTCGTTAGCCGCTGGTGGTCTGTAAAAGGTGAGCTCTGAGAGAAGCGAAGTATGAAGTCAGAGGTTTTTGCAGTGTGCTCTACATGACTGCTATTCCAGTCCAAATGCCATGAAGGTGTCACATTCCCTTTACTGCTTCGCCCACTGTCTCCATTCGTTTGTCATCTAAATTTTGGGCTGCGCGTAGTCAGCTGCCTTTTTTCCATTTGATTCAGCGGTTTGTCGTCCACAGCCGTGCTGGGGAAGGTAGCTCCAGTGGCGCGGTTTTTGGTCGGTGGCGCGCCTTTTTACGCAGTGTTGCGCCACGTGCAGCGAAGAGACCGACGGTGCGCTGCGGTTCGGCAGTTTGCGGCTCCCGGGTAGAGGTTTTGTGCTCTGTGATGGCAGTTTTTGTGATGAGTGATGCCGGTTCCGAGGCTTAGAAACCGAAGATGCCGACGTTTGCCAGCTTGATGTTGACAAAAGGTGAACGGGGAAACTCGCTTTCCGAGCCGCCAGACTGCGAAAGTTCACATTCGGAATGCCAAATAAAATCAAGAACGCACCACATTCTTGTTGGGATTCTTTTACATTTTGTGGTACGCTGCTGGGACCAAAAATTAATCCTGTACAATTTCACTCTGTGTCATCGATATGTTTGCTGTATACTAGCATCGTTTTGACACATCAAAGATAATCGGATTTTGAGTTAGTGAATCGATTTGTCCCACGCTGAGTCCGCTCATTCTTTTGTTTTCCTTTTAAGCCGAACACTGTGCGCCACTGGCCCTGAAGACCGGTTCTGTATCAGCCGTGCTTCCCTGACGTACATTCCCCAACAATGTGTCATACTAAGCCGTTGCTGAGCGTGCAACAAGGCGGCTTTCCTGTTGTGGGCGGCGCGGCGGCGCCGTCTCGGCCTGAATGCTGGAGCTGGACGCAGCAGGGACAGCGGGTCTCGACTGGTACCGCCGCTGCAGCTTCCATCGGGTGTCAAGTCTGACAGCAAGAACAGGCCAAGCGTGTCGCCGGGCTGAAGAGAGCTCAGCGATTGGGTCTGATTAGAGCTGATTCTCTTGCTAAGCTCTTGGGTTGCAGCATTGGTAGTTTGCAACACATTCACTTCCAGTCCGATCCTATCGGGTGAGGCCGTCGGCTCATCGGTCCAGAGCGCGGTGCCTCTGAAGATGCCACAGCTGAGGCGGTAGGATAACAACTGTCCTCGGCATGACCTCAACTGGAAGGGTGCGGCGGGCTGGTCCGGGCCACTAGTCAGTATCTGGAGGGACGGCTGCGGCGGATCACTGGTCTCTTCGATGATTGCCTACCCGGCACGCCGTCCTGTGAAGGACTTGGGCTGGCTGTTTTCGCAACATTCGTCCCGCTGAAAGACCAGCGATCGCGCGGTCTGTTGCCACTGGTCTGCCGGACTGCGGGTTGGTACAGCCGGGCTGGTGCGGCCTGTTGCCCCTGGCCCTAGCTCTGCCGGACTGCGGCTTGGTACAGCCGGGCTGGTGCGGCCTGTTGCCACTGGCCCTAGCTCTGCCGGACTGCGGCTTGGTACAGCCGGGCTGGTGCGGCCTGTTGCCACTGGCCCTAGCTCTGCCGGACTGCGGGTTGGTACAGCCGGGGTGGTGCGGCCTGTTGCCACTGGCCCTAGCTCTGCCGGACTGCGACTTGGTACAGCCGGGGTGGTGCGGCCTGTTGCCACTGGCCCTAGCTCTGCCGGACTGCGACTTGGTACAGCCGGGGTGGTGCGGCCTGTTGCCACTGGCCCTAGCTCTGCCGGACTGCGACTTGGTACAGCCGGGGTGGTGCGGCCTGTTGCCACTGGCCCTAGCTCTGCCGGACTGCGACTTGGTACAGCCGGGGTGGTGCGGCCTGTTGCCACTGGCCCTAGCTCTGCCGGACTGCGACTTGGTACAGCCGGGGTGGTGCGGCCTGTTGCCACTGGCCCTAGCTCTGCCGGACTGCGGCTTGGTACAGCCGGGGTGGTGCGGCCTGTTGCCACTGGCCCTAGCTCTGCCGGACTGCGGCTTGGTACAGCCGGGGTGGTGCGGCCTGTTGCCACTGGCCCTAGCTCTGCCGGACTGCGGCTTGGTACAGCCGGGGTGGTGCGGCCTGTTGCCACTGGCCCTAGCTCTGCCGGACTGCGGCTTGGTACAGCCGGGGTGGTGCGGCCTGTTGCCACTGGCCCTAGCTCTGCCGGACTGCGGCTTGGTACAGCCGGGGTGGTGCGGCCTGTTGCCACTGGCCCTAGCTCTGCTGGACTGCGACTTGGTACAGCCGGGGTGGTGCGGCCTGTTGCCACTGGCCCTAGCTCTGCCGGACTGCGACTTGGTACAGCCGGGGTGGTGCGGCCTGTTGCCACTGGCCCTAGCTCTGCTGGACTGCGACTTGGTACAGCCGGGGTGGTGCGGCCTGTTGCCACTGGCCCTAGCTCTGCCGGACTGCGACTTGGTACAGCCGGGGTGGTGCGGCCTGTTGCCACTGGCCCTAGCTCTGCTGGACTGCGACTTGGTACAGCCGGGGTGGTGCGGCCTGTTGCCACTGGCCCTAGCTCTGCCGGACTGCGACTTGGTACAGCCGGGGTGGTGCGGCCTGTTGCCACTGGCCCTAGCTCTGCTGGACTGCGACTTTGTACAGCCGGGGTGGTGCGGCCTGCGGGTCCGCCGCCTGGGACTGGAGCCGGAGACTCGCGCTTTGTCTGGATGATAACGCCACATCTTTGCGTAGCGATGGGGGGGAGGAAGGCATTCACTGCCCAGATGGGCCGAAGGTAGAGCTTAGTTCGTTTCAGAAGGTGGTAAATATTTTGATGAGATGTTTTGATGTCCTTGATGCTGCCACGTAAGCTTCAAAGAGCTCAATGCAAGGACGGTCTGAGGTGGCACTAGATCAAGCGAAAGTGAGGCGCTCCCCAAACTCATCTATGGCCATTGCGCCGTGACTTTTCTTCAGACGGCTGCTGCCTCAGGCCAGGTCCTCATAACCTGTTGAAAGTAATGGGTGTCTGGTGTTCCTCTGCCTGGGGGCATGCTTCAGGGTATTATGGTGGCCTCATATAATAATATTTTAACTGCGAAGGCCGATCGTCCCTTCATTGGCGGGTTAACGTCGCGCGCGGCGCTGCTGGGTCCCTTTATCCTTAGCCGGAGGCTGTGAGGCCGCCATTAAACGATTCCGGAACACCTTGTTGCAACCCGCCTCGAGCACTCTGCAAGCCGGGGCTGATTATAGCAAATAATCTGTAATCAAGTGTGATTAGGTCTTGCAATATTTCCGACAACATGCAGGGCCCTGGGCCCTGTCATGATATTTTGGTATCGAAATATTTTCAGACGATTTTCCAGGTGATCAATCGGAGATTCATGCGTAGGAGCACAATGTGGGTCATTGTAAGCAGAAATAGTGATTTTTCTGGTAAAGGTATTTGATCTGAATATTTGAATCTGTAATGCAGGCAAAGAATTTCGCATATGGTGAGGACAATAGTTTTAAGAATGAAATGTTTTAGGTCGTCACGTTTGAGGAAAACCTTCGCTAAGGATGATTTACTTAAGGTGATCGTAACTACCGCTCAAATCTGTTCTTGACATTCGCAGAGGCTGGAGCCCTTTTCTGTTGTGGCTTGATCGTTTGAAAGGTAGGTCCCAGGTCCCTTCGTTCATAGGTCCTGAGTTGAAGTCTCGGCGGATTCTCGGAATAAATGATTTTCAAAAAGACTTCCAACTGGAGGGAGTTTGGGACGCCGCGTGACGTCGGCAGTTGGTGCGTCGTTAAACCTATCGATTGTTAGGGGCGTGTTTTCGTGCGAACTGGCGCAGGGAACCTGGCGGGTGTCGTCGGATTGTGACGTCTCAATTCATCCTGAGTGCTCAGGGCAGAATCGGGGTCCTTGAGAGTTTAATTCGTGTAAATGCTGATCAGCAGTAGTGGTATCAAACTTTTTCAGCACTTGCTGTTTCAAATTTAAATATTCGAGTTTTTAATTATCTTTTGTTTTTGAGAGAAATAGCTACATACTCATACCGATTACTCAGCAGCTCCAAGAAAATATACCCAGCTTTATATTGGTTTGGATTCACAGTACAATATTTTCATTGTATATAAATAATTTGCGTATAGATTGTCATTCAGAAGTGACAGAAAATGAGCCTTGTGAGTTAATGTGAATATTTTATTCAATGCAATGTTTTCCATTTAAAACGGCGCGTCCTGCATCACCACTTTCGTCTGAGCCGCGCCATATTTCGTCAGGACGAAATGATGCGTACCAAGGGTCTGGGTACCGAGGCTGCTCATGCATCTGGGGCCAATGCCTCAGCAGCTGGTATGCCTTTGCCCCCCCTCTCCAGCACAGATGGTTGGCGGTGCCCTGCGTATTAACTCAGCAGCTGGTACGCCCTAACCTCCAGAACAATGGCGGGGTCAGTTTGGCTGTTGAGTGGTTGTAGGTAGGGTTGCATGGCCGTGACCGATTACCACGGCCCAGTAAACAGCGGGGTGGCTGTCTCCCGTCACAAGACGGCGCTGCCAGCGGTCGGCGGCTTCGCTGCCGTGGCCGGGCCCAGCAGCGGTGCGGCCGGTTTTTGCCCAGCAGCTGCGACCGGCCAGACTCGAACAGAGCGAGCAATGATCGTTGCACAGGGCCACAGCGAGCACTGCCCTCCGCACAGGGCCACAGCGAGCACTGCCCACCGTACAGGGCGGCTACAGCGAGCACTGCCGTCCGTACAGGGCTACAGCGAGCACTGCCACCCGTACAGGGCTACAGCGAGCACTGCCCCGTAAAGGGCGGCTACAGCGAGCACTGCCGTCCGTACAGGGCGGCTACGCAGCACTGCCGTCCATACAGGGCTAAGCGAGCACGCCACCCGTACAGGGCTACAGCGAGCACTGCCCCCGTAAAGGGCGGCTACAGGAGCACTGCCGTCCGTACAGGGCGGCTACGCGAGCACTGCCGTCCGTACAGGGCTACAGCGAGCACTGCCCCCGTACAGGGCGGCTACAGCGAGCACTGCCCTCCGCGCAGGGCTACAGCGAGCACTGCCCCCGTACAGGGCTATAGCGAGCACTGCCCCCCGTACAGGGCGGCTACAGCGAGCACTGCCCTCCGCGCCGGGCCACAGCGAGCACTGCCCTCCGCATAGGGCGGCTACAGCGAGCACTGCCCTCCGTACAGGACGGCCACAGCGAGCACTGCCCTCCGTACAGGGCGGCTACAGCGAGCACTGCTTTCCGCGCAGGGCCACAGCGAGCACTACCCCCGTACAGGGCTACAGCGATCACTGCCCTCCGCGCCGGGCCACAGCGAGCACTGCCCTCCGCATAGGGCGGCTACAGCGAGCACTGTCCTCCGTACAGGGCGGTTACAGCGAGCACTGCTCTCCGCGCAGGGCCACAGCGAGCACTGCCCCCGTACAGGGCGGCTACAGCGAACACTGCCCTCCTTACAGGGTGGCTACAGCGAGCACTGCCCTCCACGCAGGGTCACAGCGAGCACCGTCCTCCGTACAGGACGGCTACAGCGAGCACTGCCCTCCGCGCAGGGCCACAGCGAGCACTACCCCCGTACAGGACGGCTACAGCGAGCACTGCCCTCCGTCAGGCGGCTAAAGCGAGCACTGCCCTCCGCGCAGGGCAACAGCGAGCACTGCCCTCCGCGCAGGGCCACAGTGGGCACTGCCCTCCGCGCAGGGCCGCATCTGTGTTGCTCAGTATAGTGTCTCTGTGTGGCGCCCTCCGCCCCATTAGGCTGTAACGAACACTGCTCACTATCCAGGGTGGCGGCGAGCGCCCTGCCGCACAGCGGTACAACAGCAGTTACCCCGGACACATTAGCAGCTTCAGTACGCCCTTTTTGCGTACCAAGCACGAGTGCGGGCTTGTCGATTCGTGTAGACGGGAGCCTGCCTTCGGGACTCCGCGTCGCATGAGTCGACAAGTCCGTCCCTGCTGCTGGTATGCAGAAAGAGCGTTCTGAAGCTGCTTTGTATCCGGGGCAAGGGGCCGCTGTGCAGGGTTGGCCACCAGCGGGTGAATTTGGCTTGGGCCGGAGTGCAGTTCTCGCATAATGTAATGACGGGTATAGGCAAGGCTGTAATAACTTTCCACTTTTCTCGAACGGATCAGGATTATCGGCATAATCAAAGAACGTTGTTGCGGCATGCCAACACCAAATTTAGCGTGATGACTAGGACTACGAACTGAAAACTTGCCAAAAACCTTCAAACTGAGCCACGGCTTATGTCCCAGGACAAAATAAAACGGGACAGTGTATAATTTAAAAAAATATATATAATAATGGATTCCACTATCCTAATAAAAATCCTAACTAGCTACCTAAGTTACGGTGAAAAATGGACGTTTAAGGGCGTACAAATGTATGGTTATGGTAGCAGGTTGTCAGGTCACCCCCATCGAGAGCGAGGGCGCCTGCACAGCTCCACCTTCTGTCTTCTCTCACGTTCGATAGTGTTCGCCACTTTTGTGTGATTTGCCTGAGGGTATTTTTGCCGACAGAAAATAGTGAGTCATAAGACTCAGTTCAGCCAGTTGCCGAATTCGTGCGGGTGATTACTTTCTAACTTTAAAAGCAGGCAAGGTTGAGAGCTCCAGAACACGCCGAAGGTGAAGTTCTCAAAAAGAAATAAGTACCGGCTGCAGGTACCCCAAACAGTTGTCTGTAGCCCTGCATAGGACTTCACCTGGAACAATGAAGTCGATTTACAGGCATTTTGTCCGTTTTCTCGGGTCCTTACAACACAGTGCACCGGCTCTCGGCTGAAAATGCGTCTCTCGAACCTGCAACTGGTTAGGAAGAATGTTTAAGTCACAAACACGCTCTATAGATTTCAGCGTGGATTGGCCTTTTTGAAAATGCATCTCTCCAATATTTTTCACTAGAAATACCACGCTCTATTTACTCACGGTATCTCGCTCGCGATGGCAGAACCAAACAAAAAACAATTGCACGGCTCCAAAAATACGGACTCGGACAATTCATACCGTAATTTTGGGCACATTTTCTAAAACATTTTTTAGTTTCTTTCTTAGCTATAAAATGCGACATTCTTTCCTTGTTTCCATTATTTTTGCTTTATTAGCGGAACTTGCGGTTGCTTGTATTTGTCGAATCCACAGAGATAATAAGATTTACTGTGGTAGCCAGGCAAGATCCGCGGACGAGAAAGATGATGGAGATTTCTACGAAAAAGTAGCGGTCAACCCAACTGAAAACAACATCCGTCCTGCTCCTCGTAAGATTTGTCTCCATGACCCCGACCCAGGCAGCTGCAGACACTTCGTCACACGCTTCTACTACTGCCAGAAGACGCACACCTGTCGTCAGTTCTCCTACGGAGGATGTGGTGGCAACAGTAACAACTTCCTCACGGAGGCAGGCTGCAGAGCCATGTGCTTCAGCTAGTGCGGATGGAACGCCAGTTTTGAATTGAGTACGAAAATGACGTCCGGTTATTGACATCACCTTTGTTAATGTGTAGATATCCCCTTTCAGATGCTTTGCATCACGTGTGTTTGCGTTAGATGCCATTACTGACATTGGCACACAACTTTGTGATGAAAGCTCCTAGAAGATCAGAGGTTTTTCCTTCGAACCGAACAAACTACGCTTTGTTTACTATTTCAGTGAATAAAGCCTGATTTATAACTTGCGAGGGGTGAGTATCAGGACGCGTGCGCTTGGCAAAAAAAATATATATTTTAAATGGTCTAAAATAGTGATGCGTACCGTCGCCGTGAGTGCCCTAGGTGCCACTGTATTCTGTGCGTGCCGTCACACCGTGTGTGCTCCCGGTGCCGGTCATGTGACGGTACGGCGTCACGACCGCCGTCACACTTTCTAGCCCTGTAATGACACTTGGTGGGTGCTTCTGTTGGACGTACGCTGGCCAGCCCGGCGCAGTGGTCCGAGCCAGGGTGACACGCGGACTCACGCAGACCTGCAGATAAAGCGACACCGGGCAGGGCCCCGCTACTCTGTTGACCAGGAGGGCCACAAGCAGGGTTGGCACTGCCCACTACCCACTGCCCGTTTTTTTTAGTGTTTTTTTAATGGGTAAAACCCACCCGGGTTTTTTTCATATATCATTAAATAGATGCCCCGGAGTAGAAATTTTGTTTTGTTTTGCTATTCACATCACTTTTAAAGCTACTAAGCCTTGATATGTGTAGAATATGCCAAAGTTGGTAGAATTGGTACTATATGCCACCTCATACATCCCACTGGAAAAGTGCATTTGACAATTTTTGCCGTCTTACCAGGAAACTATTTCCTAAGAATCCACATCTCGTTCAAATTGCACATTGTGCAACACAGATTTCTATCATTTTTTTTGCCCCAGGAAAAGTCCAAGGTGGGGCGACCGCCTCTCCCCTTTGATGAGCTTAAGCACTGCAAAGAGCTTCCCGCACGGCCTTCTGTCGTCTTCTGATTTATGTTCAAGTTGATTATAAGAAGACGGACACCATCACAATGTTTGTCTCGGAGGACCTCAATAACAAGTCTTAGGGGCCCAAGCGTTGGTCTGGCAGGGCCCACCAAAATCTTGAATTGGGGGTCCCAGATTCGGCTATCGGGACATCAGAGTTTATCTCTGGCCCCCCAGACTTGGTCTCTGAAGCATCCCCAAAAGTTTTCCCGGGGTTTCCAGAGTTGGTCTGGAGGACCCTCAAGAGTTTGTCACGGGGGGGGCGGGCGTAGTAGAGCTGGTCTCTAAGGACCCCCAGATTTGGTCTCGGCGGGCCCAAGACTCTGACTTGGGGGATCCGAAAAGTTTTCTCGGGGAGCCCAGGGTTGCTCTCGGATGGCCTTTAAGAATTCGTCTCTGGGGCCTCAGAGCTGGTCTCTAAGGCCTTCGAGGGTTGTCTCATCGGCCCATAGAGTTGGTCTCGAACCTGGTTGGTCTTGAGAGTTGTTCCTGAGTCACCCCAGAAAGAGTCTTGGGATCCACGATACCAGCTCTGGGAGCACCACGAACCAATCCCAGAAAGAGTCTTGGGATCCACGATACCAGCTCTGGGAGCACCACGAACCAATCCCAGAAAGAGTCTTGGGATCCACGATACCAGCTCTGGGAGCACCACGAACCAATTCCAGAAAGAGTCTTGGGATCCACGATACCAGCTCTGGGAGCACCACGAACCAATCCCAGAAAGAGTCTTGGGATCCACGATACCAGCTCTGGGAGCACCACGAACCAATACAAACTCTTGAAGGTCCTCGGACCAACACTGGGGGCCCAAGGACAATTCTTGGGGTCCACCTGAAACCAGCTCTGGGTACCCAAAAGACCGAATCTAGGCACCACCGAAACCAAATTTCAGGACGGACCATGTGCACCACCCGGTCCATCCAGGCATTGATGGTGACCGCCAGAATATTGATTTAGTCGTCCACGCCAAGCCTCAGCCCATTAGCGAAGAAGAAGATAAACGCCCTTTTCGGAATTGACCATCCCAAGCAACATGAAGTGGACCGAGAGCTTGCAGGGCATGGACATGTTGGACGTCCACCGGAGGCTCGATAGTGGTATTTCTGGTGATTGACCAACTTGTTCCGGATAAAGCTCTTCTTGTCAAAGAAAAAGCTCGCGAAGAAGCGGTTGGGAGCGCTGATGAGTTCCATGAACTGGTTAAATCATATTATCTTGCTGCCATTAATTTTTATCTCGGTTATTTCAATCGCGAGTTACGCGCGAAACACGCTCACGATTTGTTTGGCTCCAAACCAAGCCTCTCCTCTCGTCGTGGAAGCCCACTCACTGCTATATATTGACTAGGCATTGACGCGGGCAGTGAGGAGCTTCAACGAATCTGCGCTCGACCCTTCCCACCACTTGCAATGGCTTGCTTACGTGGTCCGGTGGGTGTAGAATTATGACGGCTGAGGATTGGATTGTGGATAGTCACAGGTCTTCCAAGCAAGGGCGATCCTTTACACCACTATTTGAGGGGGAGGGAGAGAAGGGGGCGCACTGCCAAAATACTCAAAGTAGTATTTTTAAGGAACACTTTGGCAAAATGGTTTATTTAAGACTGGGAAGTCCTTGGTTCTGAAGACGCCTCCCTCTCTCTGAGACCGCCAGTGCCGCTAAGCCAGATGGAGCAATGAGACTCAGACACATGCAGTCCAGAGGTATGCGTAAACTCATCCGCTTATGCATGAAACAGCTTTTATCTCGTGAAATTGGTCAAAACGGGGTGTTAATGGCGCAATATAGCATCAGCTGGTGAATCGCCCCAAACACCCACAGACACGAAGACATGCGACTTTTACGAGTTGTACAAGTTTTGGTTCGTCATTCTCACTTCATATTTTTCAGTGACTTTCAAGAAAGGTTAGGACGTCATACTTACTCACGAGGCATTGCTCGTGATTCCGAAAACAAAAGAATTAGATAAGAAACATCGCTCACCTTCGCAAATATCAGCTCAAGTCATCGAGAATGTAATTTCCTTATTTTTTGGTCAAATTTTTACTTTTTCTTTCCAACTCCCAAAATGCTACAGCCGTCTGTTTTTGTTCTTGTTCTTGCTCTAGTAGTAGGGCGTACATCTGCCTGTTGTTCGTGGGACCCCCGTTCTTTTGATTTTTGTCTTGATTATGAGATCCAGGATGATCGCATTGGAGGAGCTGCGGGGGTGAAAATGATGGAACCCTTGGCAGAAAACTAGTTAACCGAGCTGATAGCGACATCGTCCCTGCAAATCCTGAAATGTGTCTCGCCGATCCTGACAGAGGCGGCTGCAAACACTTCAGCACACGGTTCTACTACTGCCGAGAGACGCACACCTGTCGCCAGTTCTCCTACGGAGGATGTGGTGGCAACTACAACAACTTCCTTACTAAGGCAGACTGCGAAGTTATGTGCTTAAACTAAGCGGAAGGAACGGTATTTTGAATTAAGAACGAAACTACGCCCCGGAGATACCGCCGTCACAAAGCTCTTTACAGTGTAGAGTGGCCCTGACATCACAAGGTTTTTACGGTGCGAAATGACCCATTGAGCTGCTCCCAATCAAATATATGTGCATCAGTATTCGTGGCTATACCTGCTCATGGAATAAGGGTTTTAACAAAAGGTTATGCCAGGCTTTGTTTTAGCTACCTTTTGATGAAGAAAAGTACCCTTTGATTACATATTGGGCGAATGCATCTTTTTTCTGTGACTTGTGGGTGGGCGTACCTGCACTTGGGTGCACTGCACTCAGCAATTTTATCTTTTTCATATCATTTTTTACCAATATCAGTAAGGTTGTACCATACCTGCTGCGGATCACAAACCCATTTTCAGCTCCCTCAAAGAAGCGACGCCTTGGAGAAGCGGGACGTCGTGCTGTGCGTAAAACGGCGCATAGGCGCCATGACTCGGCGAGGCCTCCACTGCGACACTGCACGGCTTCAGTGGGAATGGGCTCACTACCTGCGCTGGCGAGGGCTGCACCACCAGACAACTCTGCCGGTGCGTGTAGACAGCATATCGGCATATCGGCTTCTTGCGGAACATACGATTTGAGTAGGAGTATGTTTCGCGTTGTGCAAAAGTTCAGGTAGACTCGCAACTGGGGAGCTTCTCAATTTCGTTGGTGGGCAAATCAGCCGCATCTGGCCTGTTTTTTTTTTTAATTGACCAGTATGCCTCGGGTAATTTCTGCATTTTCGATTAAGAAAAAAGTAAACCCGGTTACGAAGCCCTTCCGTATAAGAATTAAACGCCATATCATTTCTCGGGCTTCCGGTAACTCAGAGACTGTATCCCCAATGCTGCAAATCTAGCAATGCAGCACTGCAGCAATGCAATGGGCTTTCAGTGCTGCAATGCAGCACCGCAGAATCTATCAAAATTGAAGGCCCCTGAATGCCAGCCCACCTTGTCATAATGGTGGTCGCAGAGCCTGTTTGTGCTCAACCCTGTCTTAGCTGTGGCTGCTGACTGCCAGCCGAGGGAACTACCATAGCCGCCTACCTAGTCCAGTCCGCCGCACCGTCTCCTGTCACGTGACGCCGTGTCAGCGGCGAACCGTTTGGTACACCGCCACCGCCTTGTCCAGTCCAGTCCAGTCCGCTGCGCCGTCTCCCGTCACGTGACGCCGTGTCAGCGGCGAACCGCCGCCGCCCTGTCAGTGTCCAGTCCAGTCCAGTCCGCTGCGCCGTCTCCTGTCACGTGTCGCCCTGTCCAGTCCAGTCCGCCGTGCTGTCTCCCGTCACGTGCCGCCGTGTCAGCGGTGTACCGCGCGGTGCAGCTCCCATTGGATGCACGCAGCAGTGAATCGCTGGCTAACGCCGCGTCGGGCTGTCACGCCCCGTTTTGTCAACATGTGCCTGCACGGGAGATGGCTGGGTTAGCGGCGGCCGTACCGTCGGCCCTACTTTCACCGACTATAGCTTAAACAGCGAGATAGGCTGTCTTTGACATTCGTAAAGGGAATGTGGCACCTTGGTCGAACCCCGGAATTTAGTGTTATTAGAGGTATTTTTAGCCGAAAATCGTGGAAACGTCAATGATTTCTCTGAAAAATGTACAAGGAGCTCGATGTTTTGATTTTTAAAATGCTCCTCTAGGGTGAAAAATAAACCTCTGCCCGTGGATGATGTCATTATCTGGTAACTACTACCATATTCAATAGGATTCAGGGGCTTCAACTGGCTGATTACTCACCGTGACGTCAGCGCTGTCGTCACACCAACAGCTGAGAACTGTGGCCGCCTGGCTGGGGTAGATTTTGGGTACATCTCAGGTAGGTTTTTAGCTTTTCTCCACGGAAATTTTGAGTTTCAAGACACATGATATATAGAGTACCGAGTTTTCCGGCATGCTTTACCACTTGGCTGTCTCAGTTGAAATCAGTAAAAATGATTATAATAAATACAAAGTAAGACTATCTCGTGTCCTCTCCGGCTTATCTACACGTGTTTCTTCGCTTTTGTTCACGTAGCTGGTTCTGTGCGCTAGTTCGAGCCTTTGAATTTCCCTATGTTTGGTGGCCGCCTGTGTAACGATGGTCCAATGGTGTATGGATTGGGCGGGGTGATGGGACGCCGCCGGAATCTGGAGGCACGCGCGGCACGCACAGGGCGGACTCAGCTGTGATAGATGCTCTCGGCCGCACGCACGCACGGGGGGAGGGATGAAAGGCAGCTCCGTTCCACTGCGCCTGTTTTGCCTAACCACGGACTCCTGGCTTTTGCCTGTCTAGTGCCGGCGAAAGCCTGCAATCCGTCAGACCTCCTGTTCCAGCCCGCTGGATGTTTTAGAGACGCTAGAACCAGGCCCCGCCCGCCTCTGCGCAGCATGCCTGCTAAATAAGTGCTTTCTGTTCGAGCCTGATCTTATCGGACTGCCAAACAGCCATTATATGACTGGAGAGTGGTTGTTAAGGCCGGCCTGCTGGATGGCTGGTGCGTTGAGCTGCGTGGTTTTGTGGGCGCTCTACTAAGGACCGTGAGTCACGTGTCCGAATTCGTGCCTATAAGGAAGGTGCCCTTGAATTATTGCGAATTTGTGTCAGGCAGTGAAGTTCTCCCACGCGATGGCGTTTGGCGCATCGCATTCCCGGACAAATGGACTGTCGATCTTCTCACCCACAGGAATGCAAGGCCGCTTCCAGTTCTGGTATCCTTCCCATTCATTCGCCGTCCTCAACTGTGATTTGGAAGACAGCAAGGGCAACTGTAATTGGCTCCTTGAAGACTTTTCCCGTCTGCTCACGGGTCAGAAATTATAGGAAGTGTTATCGAGTGCAGAAATGTTTCTTCCTTTCTTCAGCATCTTTCATATCCGAGTTGTGTTGCCAACAAGGTCCGCCGCTTTTTTTTGTTGTAGATCTCATATCTTACCAGCCTAGTGTTTCACTGCCACCAACGTGGACAAGCCAGTTTCACGCAGATGCATCGAAGGGAATGGCATCAGCTTAACTGAGAGTAGTACTTAAGAAATTTGGGAAATCTCTGGGGATCCTGAAAAATGCATCGACACATGTTTTTCAGGTAGTCCTTCCTGGGCGTTTCTTTCTCAAGATGAGAAGTTCTGTCTTACCAGTAATGTCTTCATTCAAAATGCTTTCAAATCTCGGAAAATATTTTGAATGTATTTGTCATGAATCTACCAGTCTGAAATCATAAGGATGTCAATGTTGTGCTCTCTTAAAATGCTTGGCTCAAAGTCACAGGCCTTCTTGAGTCTCTCAAAATGGCTCCGTCATCCCAATTGGGTTATGACCTGCTGTTTGGTAACGACTGGTCGAAATATACTTCAGGCTGAAACCTTCGTGTGTATGCTTATTTTCGCTTCAAGAGAAATACATGATTTCGGGGTCGCCGTTTTCTTCCTTCAAACGCTGCAGGGCAACAGTCTCGACTTTTTGGCCACTCGGAATCGTTGAAACGGGTAATGCCGCACCAGTGGCCCAGTCAGTGCAGGTGTACTGTACCCGCAGCCACAACGCTCTGGGCTCCTCCAGCCCGTGGTGGCGAAAAGCCGACCTGCTGTCTGCTGGCCAACCTGATGGTGAAGCCCAATGACTGGAAACTGCCCTATCGACCCTTTGTTCCCAGACAGGTAGCCGTATTGTATCAGATCAGCCCTTTCCTGGATCTTCCAGCATGTAGCATCTGTTTGTTTTTCTCATTTCGGCAACATCTCGTGCCGCCATGGCCGGTGTCCGACACCCTCTCGTACCGCCGTGGCCGGTGTCCGACACCCTCTCGTGCCACCGTGGCCGGTGTCCGACACCCTTTCGTGCCACCGTGGCCGATGTCCGACACCCTCTCGTACCGCCGTGGCCGGTGTCCGACACCCTCTCGTACCGCCGTGGCCGGTGTCCGACACCCTCTCGTGCCACCGTGGCCGGTGTCCGACACCCTCTCGTGCCGCCGTGGCGGGTGTCCGACACCGTCTCGTGTCGTCGCGTCGTTGCTGCGGCGGCTGCCGGCAGGGGCGGGGTGCCGGAAGCGGCGACCGCGTGCCTGGGCCGCTCCCGTGTGACTCTTCACACCGTCGCCGCCGACGGGCTGGCGGGCGCCACTGGCCATCACGGCCAGAGAAGCGCGCCGGCGGAGTCGCGTGACTGCCGTAGGCTCAGGTGGCCGTACTTCCAGTCGATCAACAGCCACAGGCTCTGCCGTCAGGTCGTTGTGTGAAAATGAAAAGAACATCATGCTGAGCAAATGTCACTGCTGGCATATAAACTGTCTGATAATTACACGTCTTTGACTCGTGAACGCTTCTCCCGTAAATTTTGGAGTGAGTGTGTGACCGGAATCTGATCTATGGTCTTGGTTCAGGAACAATGAATAAACAACTTACATTTTAAATAGCTGTGAGTACAAAGGAAGTGGGCTACTCATCAGATGATACAATCCCCGTCAATTACGGAGTCCTACCCATCAGATGCTGCAATCCCCATCAGATTACGGAATCGTGGTTCTGAAAATAAACTTCAGGCAGAAGTGCTGTCCACAAATATTTTGGATTCAGTCAGGCCTTGGCTTGATGGCCCTGTAATGACCATGATTTCGCTGGTGGAGGCCGATAGAAGTTGTTGCCCCCATCATAACCACAGCAGCCAAAGATAGACTAATTACCTGTGTGGAATTTACCCTCTGGGCAGGCCGTTTCTAATAATGAGACCACATTGTCCTTCGGTGTCCTCGGGGTGGGCGGCGGGCCACAGCGCTATTGGATTGGCGTCAAGATGCTGATGTGGTTTCGTCAGGAAGCACCTGACCTCATCAGAAATACGGGGCAGCCCTGCAAGAGCAAGGGACTAAGCTAACAGTCTTGGCAGAAATATGCAGCCTGCTTGGCTTCACCTGTCATTATGAACTTATCGCCGCCGTTGCAGCGGGGTCACGGGGCTTGTTATGCGCATCTGATACGCTTCTCGCGAACCGTTTCAACGGGGCGCGAGACGGGAGGAGACGGTCAGCCTCGCACCTTCAGACGGGACTGCGGTGCGAGGCTGGCGACCGCGCTGTTCTCAGGTAGTGACTCTGAAACAGCTGGGACGCGCTTTACCTCCAGACGGGACCGCAGTGCGACGCTGGTGACCCCGCCGTACTCAGGTAGTGACGTCGGACCAACCGGGCGCGTGAGCATCTGGCCACCGTAGGTCAGGGTCACAGAGTGACGCATCAGGTAACACAGCCGGCTCCTACTCCAATGGCTTGTCACAACCTAGGCCGTTAGCACTAGTGCTGTGAAGTCGTCAAATGCTCATTTAACCCTTTTTGCTCCGCCGTTTTTTTAAGAGGCACATTCATTTGTTTTCTGTCCCACTCATGGGGCAGATGCAAGATTGATGACCGTCGCGCTGGGCTGGCTAGCATGCTGAATCAGTTTCTGTGGATATTGATTCGAGGTTGCTGTAGAATTTCGTCCGGCGCCACTTGCGGTTGTTGATCAGCGTGATGGCCTCGCTGGCGGCCGTTAGTCACGCGCGTGCTGTACCTTTTGGAAACACCTGTCCGCGTGACGCGTCGATGGTGTGACTGGCACGTGCCGGGGAAGAACGCCACTGGTTGAAGACGGGCAGCGGTCTCTGGCGCAACGCCACGACCGCACGAGCCTGTTGAACCTGCTACAGCCGATGCTGCCTGGACCACCTGGAGCGTCTCCTACGTATAGGGACAATAATGTGTCGGGGCGCAATTTTTGGTATGATAAGTTGTTCGTGTCTTTACACACTCATCAGTACATCTTTGTAGTCATTCTCAATAAAACGCACCCGTCATTGGCAGCGCATCCTTCGTGGCCAGCTCATCCACTTCAATGCCTTGTTTTCGGGTTTTCGTCACGTTTATGACTGTATTGTTTGGAGCGGTTGCAAGCTTCATCGCCTTTGTTTCAACAGGATGCGTTGCTAAGAAAAAAACATTGTGCCAAGGCTGCTGCGGCTGCATCCCGAGCCGGATTCACCTTCATCGTGCGATGCTGCAACATTTCTGAGCATTGAGATGGGGCTGGCATAACATAGTGGCTGTGGGCATTGGAATGGGACTGGGATGTCATAGTGGCTGCGGGTATTGAGATGGGACTGGGATGTCATAGTGGCTGCGGGTATTGAGATGGGACTGGGATGTCATAGTGGTTGTGGACATTGGAATGGGACTGGGATGTCATAGTGGCTGTGGGCATTGGAATGGGACTGGGATGTCGTAGTGGCTGCGGGTATTGAGATGGGACTTGAGATGTCATAGTGGCTGTGGGCATTGGAATGGGACTGGGATGTCATAGTGGCTGCGGGTATTGAGATGGGACTGAAATGACATAGTGGCTGTGGGCATTGGAATGGGACTGGGATGTCATAGTGGCTGCGGGTATTGAGATGAGACTGGAATGACATAGTGGCTGTGGGCATTGGAATGAGACTGGGGATGTCATAGTGGCTGCGGGTATTGAGATGGGACTGGGATGTCATAGTGGCTGCGGGTATTGAGATGGGACTGGGATGTCATAGTGACTGTGGGCATTGGAATGGGACTGGGATGTCATAGTGGCTGAGGGCATTGGAATGGGACTGGGATGTCATAGTGGCTGCGGGTATTGAGATGGGACTGGGATGTCATAGTGGCTGCGGGTATTGAGATGGGACTGGAATGACATAGTAGCTGTGGGCATTGGAATGGGACTTGGATGTCATAGTGGCTGCGGGTATTGAGATGGGACTGGAATGACATAGTGGCTGTGGGCATTGGAATGAGACTGGGATGTCATAGTGGCTGCGGGTATTGAGATGGGACTGGGATGTCATAGTGGCTGCGGGTATTGAGATGGGACTGGGATGTCATAGTGGCTGTGGGCATTGGAATGGGACTGGGATGTCATAGTGGCTGCGGGTATTGAGATGGGACTGGGATGTCATAGTGGCTGTGGGTATTGAGATGGGACTGGAATTTCATAGTGGCTGTAGCCATTTATATCGGGCTGGGATGCCATAGGAGGTACGGCCATTGAGATGGGCTTGGGGCATTAAATAAGGGCTGCAGGCAGTGATGGTCGGATTATGCATCAGTGGTTTTGTTGGAGCATAACGCTAAGTTCGTGGTTGTCAATACCAACGATGAAAAATGCTCCACATGACATTTGATTCGTCGTAGATGATACCTGTGAAATTCAACCAAACTGAGGGTTTGGATTTTTCAAAACGTTATTGGCGTGATGATTTTAACAAGGAAGGCATTGTTGTTGATCATGTTTCGCGTAGTGGGCTGGGGACTTGGGCGGGTGTGAGTGCGGGATGGAGCGGGGTGACACGTGGGTGTGATGGATGACTTTCCACCGGCCATATCGGACGCTCCGGTGTCTCCATCATTTACCCTCCGATCCACCTCACCCATTCATTCCCCAGTTTTTCTCCCGACCGTATCTCCGAAATACATCACCGTGTAGTCAGAGAAGGCCCAACAGGCGCATTATTAACCGGGCCCGGAAGAGCTTGATCAGTGTGCGTTTGTCTTGTTCTCTTCCACTCCGGTTTGAAAACAGACGCGCCGGCGTGGCTGACACTCAACCCGCGGTGACCTTCCAGTGACCCGCCGTCTACCTGGCAACTGTTTACTGTTCGCCGACGCCGTGTTTGCCTTGTAATACGATCAGCGCCGTCAGCGGCGGTGGTGGCGCGCGGCCGGGCGGCCCGGGTCAGTCGGGGTCACCCAGAGGTCAGCGCGCGGGTCGAGGTCCCGCGCCAGACGCGCCGCCCCGCCCTAGCTCCGGGCAACGCCGAACGCAGACGCGCACATCCGCCCTGCGCTGGGGTCTCTTGGCAACGCCTAAAACGGACAGTTGTTGTCGAGTCTCTCATTTACTGCAGATTCGGGATTGACTGATGATTTGGTGAGACACTTAAAGAAAGAGATCTACCAGATGGTGATGATTTATAATAAAAAAACGTAGAAGCTAAGGACGTGCATGTGGCCGAGAATAATGCTTACTTTGTAACTAAATTCCAGAAGCATCACACCACATCGTGAACGTTGAAGATGAAGGCTTGGGACAAATGCGGTTTGGGGCGAGCCCGTATGTGAGTGACGGAATTCGCCAGACGTGACGTCACGTGCTCGCAGCAGTCGCGGATCCGGCTCCGAATGTACCAACATCCGGAATCACTGCTGGAGGTGGATGCCGTTGGTAGAGGCCTCTGAATCCGACCGCCCTCATTTTCTACCATGCCTTGTTAAAATAAAGTTGCCAACATTATATCCGTGCCACAAAGCGCAGAAATAACGTCTCGGTGTTATTAGGATACGGAGAACTAAGAAAGCAGACATTCCGCTAGGTTTTGCATCACTGCTATGCATATATGCGTTGACGCAGCGGTCAAATCGGACGCAATACTGCGCCGGAGGTTTGTGTGTGCGTCAAGGGAGCGGCCGGCGCCACGGAAAATACGTGGAATCTCACCCAGTGTGGAACCGTACCTGAGGCGTGCTGAAACACCGGTGAAACCGCACAAGTTAACTGATGGCGTCGAATCGAGAGAGTTTGTCATTTAGCTGATTGTCGTGGAGCCAGTGGCGAATACAGGGGGAGGGTGGGTAGGGACTCAGCCACCCCCTCCCCAATGTCAGAATGCCTATAGTGGACTGGCGCTCCAGTTCAGGTGGTCAGCCGTGGTTGTGAGCTGTGGGATACCTCCGGTTGAGGCAGCCTGACGCTCTGGTTCAGGTGGTCAGCAGTGGTTGTGAGCTGTGGGATACCTCCGGTTGAGGTGGCCTGACGCTCTGGTTCAGGTGGTCAGCCGTGGTTGTGAGCTGTGGGATACTCCGGTTGGGTGGCGTGACGCTCCAGTTCAGGTGGTCAGCATTGGTTGTGAGCTGTGGGATACCTCAGGTTGAGGTGGCCTGACGCTCTGGTTCAGGTGGTCAGCAGTGGTTGTGAGCTGTGGGATACCTCCGGTTGAAGTGGCCTGACGCTCCAGTTCAGGTGGTCAGCAGTGGTTGTGAGCTGTGGGATACCTCCGGTTGAGGCAGCCTGACGCTCTGGTTCAGGTGGTCAGCAGTGGTTGTGAGCTGTGGGATACCTCCGGTTGAGGCAGCCTGACGCTCTGGTTCAGGTGGTCAGCAGTGGTTGTGAGCTGTGGGATACCTCCGGTTGAGGCAGCCTGACGCTCCAGTTCAGGTGGTCAGCAGTGGTTGTGAGCTGTGGGATACCTCCGGCTGAGGTGGCCTGACGCTCTGGTTCAGGTGGTCGGCAGGGCCTCCCCCGGCGTCCCCGGCCGTAAATCTGACGCCGCTGTCACGGTGTCATTGTTTCTTCGGCTTGGTGCCGGCGGTCCGCACCCACACAATGGACAATTGGCCGGCGGGCCGCTTTTTTGTCGTGTGCGACTTTCCAGCGGGCGCGCCGCTCCCGGAGTCGGCGGCGTTTCGGCGCGGCTGTCCGGCATATCTGGGGACAGACGTCCGTCACCCGTGGTCTTCCGACGCCCCGTGTCTCCGCTTCTTGTGCACTTACACAACCTGGTTCTGTCGCCAGTGATACGGTAGATAGCCCATTCTCCGAGAAACGTGAAGGCACGGGCTATATAGACTGAATAATGTGAGGTGATAGTGGGAATTCGCCGTCGTGCGATAGCGTCCGTTCCAATTATTCCAGTCCAGCCCTGTCCTGGCCCTAAACTGCGCTAGAAGTTGTGTAAAAAGTATACCTTTTCGCAGTTTGTCCCTTGCATTCATTACTCATGCCATTTAGTGGTATGGGGTTAAGCCTGCGTTTTTTTTGCTGACTGTTTCGAAAACAGTGTTTGGTTCTCCATTGTTTTTAAATGAATCACCATACTAATTACGGGCGAGCCAGGCGCTGCGGGGCACCCTCAATCATCGCGGCGATCGGGTGGTCCGATGTCAATTGGGCAACCCCCAGTCGCGGCAGCGCCTCCGGTTTGCCCAATCCAGGCTGGGGGTGACCGTCTGCTTTCTCACAAACACGCCGGGAGGCCTGTCTGGCGACCGGTGCCCCGCTCTGGAGGACCAGACCTCTCCTGAAAGTGGACGGTGTCGGAGACCGCATCTGGCAAGAACGGTCGATTCGAAACCGCAGGGCCAGCAGCAGTAATCGATACACGGTAGGCGCCGTACGTAATTGTCTCATCAGGCGCAGGCGCCAGCGGTCGCCAGCCGGCCAACAGGCCCAATAACAGACCAGATCCAGAACAGATCAGGCCGGCATGTGGCCACCGGAGCGGCACGAAGGCCGCCGATATCCTGGCTCAACCTCCTACAAGACATCATCCTCAGGGCTTAGATGGGCTGGCTACCGTAGTGGCATTTTTGTTTCATGGGTGTTAGGAGAAGCTGGTCTAAGAATTTGAAAAGAATGTTTTGTTGTCTTTTGGCGTGATACTTACTTCTTCACCGTACTTCTTCATATTTTACGAATGTTAATTTGATCGTTAACCTTACATCAAACGTCACAGATTGCAATGCCAGTCATTTTTAAAAAGTGCTAAGAGCAAGGCATAATGGTGATTAAATATACGTTGATTAGGATGCCTAAGCTGCATGCAATTAGTTGTGCTCCGCAGTATCTTGCGTTCCCAATCCCACACAAAACTCATCATTTGGGGGTAATCAGTGACACGAATCGTAACACAGTGAAAACGTTATTATGACAGATTCACATTCCTAAGTCGGTGGGCTGTCACCCATCTAGCTGTGAATATTCGCACTTGGCCGGTTCCCGCGGTGGGGATTCGCGCTGATGGGTGGACGCCCGCCGTTGAAGGCCTATCACTCGCGCGGGTGGTGCCGTCCCTCCGTCCGACCCCACCCGGCCCGGCCCGGAACTGAGACACCCTCTTCATCAGGTGTGACCGGGCGCTGTCGATCTGACACTCGGTAGTTTCAACCGGCGAAACAGTGGGGAATCTCCATCATCCCGCCAACAGGAAACCCCGCCCTTCCCCTCCCCCAACACAAACTGGCAGGATTTGAGCTTATTGTTTTCTGCCTCACATGCTGCTTGCAAGATTTCAGTGAAGCTAAAATCGAAAACTTTCTGGATAAAAATCGAGGGGTAGGACTCTGTTTGCCCCCCCTCCCTACCCTAACGTTTACGGTCTGATGGAAGCCTCCCGTCCCCGGGGCGAGAATGAGAGAGCTTCACGTTGTACTAGCCGACCGGTCGCTGACCGGGCGGGAGGTGGGTGTTTGTGATGACGGATTCCCGGGGCGTCGCTCCCATCCACTTACCGGGCGTGGATGGGTGTGTCACCAGTGACTGGTCGTCAGATCTGTCACTTGTCATTTGTCATCGCGGTGTCGCTGGATCTGAATAGTGACAACAGCAGAGCTGGCATGGCCAATTGACCAGTCCGGAGGAGAGATAGCTAATTGTCATCTCTTCGGTACGTGATCTGAGCTTATTCATGACAACAACCGTGTTGCAGCGTTACTGAATGATGCGTTGCGATAAAATGATCCCATATAACACATGTCTGCTAACTGAAGCCCTTCTCGCCGTGCAACCCGCCGGCGGCGAGTACCCGCAGGCGGTCAGTGGTGACCGGTGCCGCCCTCTGTGCCGCAGGGTAACGACTCCTGGGTGACGGTGCACTCGCTGAAGTCAGCCGACGGCGGCCTGCTCGACCCCGACGACCGGCTCAACGACGTCGCCGACGACCGCGAGCAGATCGTGGCCGTGTACGAGGAGAGGGCCGGCGACGGCGCGCCGGGCTCGGACGGCACCCGCAGCCCCGTGCCCGCCGTCACCGTCACACAGGTGAGCTGAGCTGAGGGACGGCTCTAACCAAGCTGTCTTGTCGTATACCACCTGGACTATTGTTGCAGTCCGCATCTCTGTGCTGCCACTCCGGCTCCAAGGTACAGCCGTAACGCTGCTGCATGACGCCGTGCCCTTCGCTCTCTGGTCTGCCCGGTTTCACGTCTGCTGTAGCCGTGACACTGCTGCATCACGCCGTGCCCTTCGCTCTCTGGTCTGCCCGGTTTCACGCCTCCTGTAGCCGTGACACTGCTGCATGACGCCGTGCCCTTCGCTCTCTGGTCTGCCCGGTTTCACGCCTCCTGTAGCCGTGACGCTGCTGCATGACGCCGTGCCCTTCGCTCTCTGGTCTGCCCGGTTTCACGTCTCCTGTAGCCGTGACACTGCTGCATGACGCCGTGCCCTTCGCTCTCTGGTCTGCACGGTTTCACGCCTCCTGTAGCCGTGACGCTGCTGCATCACGCCGTGCCCTTCGCTCTCTGGTCTGCCCGGTTTCATGCCTCCTGTAGCCGTGACGCTGCTGCATGACGACGTGCCCTTCGCTCTCTGGTCTGCCCGGTTTCACGCCTCCTGTAGCCGTGACGCTGCTGCATGACGCTGTGCCCTTCGCTCTCTGGTCTGCCCGGTTTCACGCCTCCTGTAGCCGTGACGCTGCTGCATGACGCCGTGCCCTTCGCTCTCTGGTCGGCCCGGTTTCACGCTCCTGCTGTAGCCGTGACACTGCTGCATGACGACGTGCCCTTCGCTCCCTGGTCTGCATGGTTTCACGCCTCCTGTTTCGTGCCCCTGGCGGAAGGATGGTACTCGTCTCGTTTTTGTGTCGCGTGACAAACGCGGCCGGCCGGGCGTGACGCGTTCAAGGCTGAACGCCGTCACGGTCCTGCTGCTCTGTGACGATCGCCACATGGAGCTGGTGCCGTGCTCTTCTCGGCAGACTTGAGAAGCGTGCTGTTGGTCTTTTATCAGGGATTCGATCCCGGTCGCCGTTTTTGTGTGGTCGGCCCTGAGATGTTTGTGATTGGAGGAGCTGTTTTGTTGTATGGGTCAATGCCATCGGGGGCAAGGTGATAATCACAGGTGTAGATGATTGACGGGATTGAACTTGGCGCTGCGATTATCAATCGTATAAGTTCCATTTTACTAGAAAACAACTAAATATAGTCCTTGAGATGAGAAAGCAGCGGAAGGAAAATAAGCTGAAACGCAAGCACAGATTTTTGCTATCATATATAGTCCAGAGAAGACTGTAATTCCATGTCTCAGGGGTATTTCCGGTCTATCCGTCCAGCGAATACTTGCCGCGCACTGGAGCTGTCACCGTTCTTCTCGTGCTGGTCATTGTGTTCAGTGGCACCGCCCTCCTGTGGTGCACGTGCACGGGTCCCCTGTTCCTCTGGTGCTGGTCATTGTGTTCAGTGGCACCGCCCTCCTGTAGTGCACGTGCACGGAGCGTCCTCTGTTCCTCTGGTGCTGGTCATTGTGTTCAGTGGCACCGCCCTCTGTGTGCACTGCACGGGTGTCCCCTGTTCCTCTGGTGCTGGTCATTGTGTTCAGTGGCACCGCCCTCCTGTGGTGCACGTGCACGTGTCCCCTGTTCCTCTGGTGCTGGTCATTGTGTTCAGTGGCACCGCCCTCCTGTGGTGCACGTGCACGGGGTGTCCTCTGTTCCTCTGGTGCTGGTCATTGTGTTCAGTGGCACCGCCCTCCTGTGGTGCACGTGCACGGGACGTCCTCTGTTCCTCTGGTGCTGGTCATTGTGTTCAGTGGCACCGCCCTCCTGTGGTGCACGTGCACGGGACGTACTCTGTTCCTCTGGTGCTGGTCATTGTGTTCAGTGGCACCGGGTCCCTGTGGTGCACGTGCATGGGACGTCCTCTGCTCTCCACCGGCGCCGAGTTGCCGGTCATCCCGCTTGTCACGCTGAGACTGCGCGCTTACCTGTCGCCAGCGCTCGTGTTGCTCGCCCCAGGCGGATCCAGGGTTCCCGGTTGTGGTGGGGGCGCCGTACCGCCCGGATGCGCCCGAGTGCGCGGCTACCCTGGGCTGGCGGTGGTGTGCTCGTCAGTCGTGCTGTCGGTGTTGTTCCCTCCCCTGGGCCAGCTGGTGGGCCGGCCAGTCGTGCTGACTGTCCGTTGCACACCGCCGCCGGCGCCGCAACAGCTGGAGATCCGGCGGCGGCCGCTACCGCCGCCTCAGTGCACCCTCCTCGCCACGGTACACCGGTCACCTGACGGGGTAGCAGCCGCCGCCGCCGCCGCAGCTCCAGCAGGGGACTGACTTATGAACGGCGCGGCAGCAAATTGGGTCCCATCTGAGAGAAACGCTTGAGAAAGTGACTGCATTCGATTCTTTCATCGCTGCGGCGGCACGCAGTTTCAGCCGACTCGTCGGCCTCTCGTGAAAACTCTGCAGTGCTTGGGTAGAAGATTATAAATGTGGTGTTTACATCTATACCACGTACTTCGTGCCAGAATCGGTGAAACTATACGCTGGGTACAGGTATCCACCTCATTAAAACAGGGACCGCCTTTCTATAACTTAGAAATTACTCTGTGGCACTTACTCATTGTCAGCTGTATGTTCTGTATCAAATACCCTCGAATGCAGTCCTCTATCCTCGCTCACGAACACTGACAAATGCAGTTGTGCGGTGGGACTGGATATGCCCGGCCGGACGTGAGCTGCCCGGCCAGCCATGGCTGTGCAGTGGGCGGCCGGTGCTCTGCCGTTGCTGACCGGCTGACCAGGTCGGCACACCGGTCCCAGCCACCTCACGTGAGCCGGTCCGAAGGCCAGCCGCCCGGACGGCCGGTACCGCGCGGGCCGGCTCGGCAGCGCCGTTGTGCTGCTGGCGCGAACTGGCCGAATAGATCGCCAGCTGGTGTTTCTCACTGGCGCTGATCGTTTTGGTGTTGGAAAGTACCACCCCCATGGTCCTGCGTCCCACGAAGGTCGTGGGTTCGAAATCCTGCGTGAGGAAAATCTGGCGCCTGCACTAGAATAAGTTTGTAGACTTCCCCCTCCTTGAATTGTTCTAGAAAAGTAGATGCCGTATCACGTGGTGCGTCGGTTTAACTGAGAAGATAATTCCAGGTGACGGTTTCAGCCGTGTACCTACCATCAGCTGACGTGTATCACGTGCGGTCCTGCTGCTGGTACTTACCGCGGCGACAGAGCGGCTGTCTGACGCCTGCTCCGGCTGTGGCGACAGCGGCCGTCGCGCGCCGTTATTGTTCCTCCATCCGGCGACAGCCGCGCTGTTTGTACGGGTTGACAGCTGGCTGTTTTTGCCAGCGGGAGACGTCGCTGTCCGAAGCGGGGCCCGCTGAGGACGGGCCGGTCGCACGGGACCGGCCTGTGTGTGTGCCAGTGAACCAGTTAGTCTGGGGCAGCTTTTTAGAGGTTGGCCCCGCCCGTCAGGAGGTGTTCTGCAGGTTTCTAGGAAGTTTGACGATGTTGTAGATACGTGTACACCTATAAGACTAGAACTCCCCCGCTGATACTCCGGTATACAAATTCAGGCAGCTGGGACGTGCTTACTGCTGACAGCTCTGTGCTGTGTAACAATGCTGGTTGTGCTGTCGACCTCGTCTCCGGAACACAGCCGGTGACAGCAGTGGGCGTTCCGTCAGCTCAGCTCCAATTAGTGCGGACGGTGCGGCTGCCGAGGCCACCGACAGGGCGGGTGCCGGCGCCGACCGCGTCTCCGCAGGGCGCCGCTGCTGCCGTGACGCAGTGCGTGCGCCGTGACGGTCCGTCACCGCCGGGGCCAGCCGGGCTCACAGCGGAGACGGCGGCAAATGCTCTGGGTTGCGTCAGAATGGCTACCGCTGGCGCGCTGTATGGGGGCGCTCGGACGCAACCAGAGAGGAAACAATAACCGGCGCACAAAGAGAAAAGTCACGAAACTTGGGCCGCATATTGCGTGATGGCGCCGGGTTGGGAGAGAAGCGTAGCGTTGGTTACGCTTTTGGACTGGCTCAGCTCAACAGAAGAATGCTTGTTGAAACAGTTTTTGTCTCTCAGGGACTGATTCTGAGACTACGCAATGCTGGTTCAGACATTGTTTCACTTATCTGAAGCGTTATGCTATAATGGGAAGCACCCACCATGTCTATGCCGAAGCACCCAGTAGCGTGGGGCTTTCGAGACGGTCGGCCCGACTCACCCGCGGAGTGCCGTTTTAGGTGAAGGTCCCTGCCATCAGCTGTTCCATGGCTGTTCCGTGGTCTGTCGGATGTCAGAAGCCTGCGAATGGAGGAGAAACGCGGCGGCCGCCACCCGCCGCTCTCCTCTGACGCTGGCTCACGAGGTTACACCCGCGGCGTGACAGGGCGCGATGCCTCTCTCTCCGCTGCTCGGGCTGGAATCGGCGAGAGTGGATGGCACAATGGACGAAGACGCGACAATGGACCTCATCGGCGGGCTCAGTTCTGACGCGCATTGAGCTGAAGTCCGGTGCACTGAGTGTTACGGAGTCTCTTTTCCGTACTGCCCTGTCGTGTGCCTTGGAAGGTGTATCGTCGCATGCCGGCGCGGATTCAGTGCGGACTTGCGGTCCTGAGCCTTAAATGCTTTCACCGAAACCATGCGCTGAAATAGCGTGGACATTTCCTCCATTCTGCCATATCTACACACTTCTCTCAGGCGACAGCGCCAGCCGGGGCGCTCTGTGGAAGCGGCCCTCCCGGCGGCGGCTCCTGTACTAGACGCACCTGTCTGGCCCGCTCCCCAGATACGTCAGCTCCTGTTGTGCGGTCGCCATCGCGCCATCAGATGTTCACAGCGTGTGTATATGTGAAACAGCGGTGTTCAGGGCAGGAGTGGTCAGCTTCTGACAACTATGCGCCTGTGTCTCAAAAGCAAATAAACTTATCTCTTTTTGAATGATTGTGATTTATTTTTCCGTGCTGTATGTGATTGCTTTGCGAACTAATTTCGACAAATAGGACGGATAGTAACATTTTTGTTCGCCCTTTTCCTTCAATTCCGCGCACGTGGAAGTCTGAAACTGATATTTCTGTATCGAAATGGGTTGGTGCGTCGTCGAGCCCCTGGAACTGTGTTTTGTGACCACAACCGCGAGCAGTGGTGGGAGGGCTGGATTAAGAACAGATGGAATGGAGCGGTGTGATTGAACCGGGCTGTAGCGGTGGTTTCCATGGTAACATCAGCGTGACATGAGAAGCTTCCTCTTTCGGCGGCTCACTAAATCTGGTAGGACGCCTTCTCTGCGAGAGTCATTGTCAAGGGCCCGGCGTGCTGTCAGTCCGACTCGTATTTTTGACTGTGCTCGGATTCGGGCTCCATTGGCTTCAGCACCGTCGCCCCGGGGGCTGGATTGACAGCGCCCAGAAACCTTTGGAGAAACCGGCCCACGCCTGTGCTTTGAAGCACGTGAAATATCATCGCCACCACTGCCTTATTGACAGGACGACTTCAGTCAATGCTCAGTGATTCTCATTCTGAGGCTGCACATAACGTTGCTCGTATCTGTAGCCTGTCGATGATACAATGCTCAGTCTGATGCTCACATTGTTACTAATCTGTCAGGTTGTATCCTATCCTTAGGTGGATCACGTCCTCACCTTCCAGAGTATCATTGACTGGCCGCCGCGTTGTCAGCTGGTGAGCAGTTAGAATGGCAGCGGGCGGCTGCCGCCGTGAAGGCCACCTGACCGACCTGTCAGGTCGGCCCCTGCCGAGCACGGTCCCTGAGCGGAGCCATCTCGGCGGCCGGCGCGGAGGAAGCCCGCCAACTCAGCAGACTGGGCATCGTGAGGGGGATCGCGTGCCTACCAGAGCTGATAAATGTCCCTGTTTTGGAGCGGAGCGTGCATTGCGTCCACACGCTGTGAGGAGGAACCGGCCCCAACCGGCGGGGCAGCCGGCGGCCGCCGCACCCCCGCTGGGCTCGATGGTGTCTGTCTGTCCGAACTCCGGCCAGAAAAGGCTCTGACTTGTGCTCAAATCTCAGCAGATCACCTCAGTTGAGACTTCTGCGCCTGCCATCGACTCCGCTCGGTTTGTACCTAGCAGTTCGGTTGTTTTAGTTCATCTGGAAAGGAAATCCTGCGGGTGCTGTGCCTCCCATTTGGCACCACTGGTGGCTTATGCAAATGTTATAGTTCGGCTCACCGGGCCTGTGGAAGAAATCGGAGCGTAAAATCCAACTGTGTCAGGCAGTAGATTAATGCTCACGAGACAGGGTATCAATTCCACACGTCCAGATTTATTCTGTCTCTGTGGCGCTTTCTATATTTATTGTGCCAGCGAAGAGAAGACAAAGAACAAGTTACGCAACTTGCGGAGTTCTAGCGGCAGTGATCCTTAAAAAAGCTCAGACACATATGGTTTGGATATCACCCATTTTTCGTTTCTTGTGCCGACTGCGCATCATTTCCGTCAGTCTTGGGTGGCGGTGTAGCGATATAACCTCAGCTGCGGGAGTGCCCATTAACTGTTCTGTTGACACAGTAATGTTTCCATGCTTTCGAACTCCCTATACCGACATTCGTTTGTAACATAACCGCAGTGGGGCGCGAAATGACCATGCAGTTGAAGCGCCCTAAAACCCCAAACAACAACAACAACAAACAGCAACGCGCCGGGTCGCGGCATGCCATGAAATTGCCCGAGTGCTATTTGAACGACGCGCCAAATCAGAGGAAGCATTCGTGGACAGGTGCCGTTATGTAAGGTCAGAGCCGTTTGGTATATGGATATTTTCATTTTCTCAGGGTCTTGGGGTTGGCCACAGATTGGTAGAGTCACTCTTCTCGGATGCCAGATTTTGGGTGCAATCATCAGTGTGTTTCAATGCCAGTCTGTGGCGTACCATGCGCTTTACCACGGCCTGCGGGCGTGTTGGTTCACTGCCAGTCGCCCGTTGGTTAGCCGAGGTTTATGGGCCGGCCGGTGGTGTGCGCGGCTCGTTTGCGGCCGCTGGCTGTTGAGTGACTGGTGCTGCGCCCGCCTGCGGTCGCACCCGTGACCTTGCGGGTCGGTGGTGACCCGCGCTGATACTACTGAAGTCGGACGGTGTTGTGCCTTTTCTACACGCCATGGTGAGAAGGTCCAGTGTTTCGACATGGGCGTGTTTGCTTGGTTTTAAGAAGTTTTCAAATATTTTCGGATTGAAAGACCTGGCAATCCCTTGTGATTGCAAGTCGAAGAGGCGACAAAGTTATGCTCCATTTTCATGTCATGGGCATGAGAACAGGGGGCATAGGATCATGCCGCCCACACTTTTCTGATTCCGAGCTATTAACAATGGAAAGAAACAGCCTTATCCCCTGGCTTCTAATATTCTAGATGATCCTGCGTCCTTGCTTCGGTTTTAACTTCAGACAGGACGTGCACACCTACCCACCTGAAGTCGAGGGTGCACCGTCATCATGGATGGCACCAACAACCCGCACTCTGTGAGAGGAGGCCGGCGATTCGCGCTGTTAGGCGGGACAGACTTGGTAGATAGTGCAATTATCTCACCTCTGCGCCATACTAACGGGAACAGTTACAGCTGGCATAGGCAACATGCGTAATAAAACGAATGGAATAATTTTTATGCCGTGTTTTTTTCATGCATTCTTGCGGCATCTATCCAAACAAGCATACTAGTTTCAAGCTTACATAGTGCCATTGTCAATATCATCAGCATCACCACTAACTAAATCAAGGGGTGATACAAATTGCAAACAGAAATTATCTACTCTAAAACTAGAAACTTCCGGTCGGGATTTAACGTTGTTCTGGCCCAGTGTGCCGACAAAATTATCATACTCTTCCAAACTGACAGGAATTTGACATTGAGAAAGGGGCGTGGGGTAGTTCCCACTGGCCCCCATTTTATGCCTTCTGCAAGTATCCAAATCATATCCAGCATGTATAAGACTCAGTGAAGAAACGTTCACGGGCCTGTTTACAGGCATCATTTATGTGTTTTCCAGTGCCTCCATTCAGGCAGTGGCGCGTCAGCAGAACGAATCTGGCGATCTGCGTGTTTGCGGTGCTGTTTGTGCCTGTTCGCTGCGCCCGGCGCCGTATACGGCCGCCGCGGCGCGCCAGCCGCGCTCCCGCTGCGTGCCGCGCTAATGGCCGAGGCCGGGGCTGCTGGAGATGCTATCTCTCGTGTCATTGATTCGGACAGGCACTGACGGGAGGTAGTCTTCACACACGTCCACTCGCCACCTTTCCGGCAGTGCTGCTCCCGCTCCTCACGGGACGCGCTGAACGCTAGATGACGAGTGGTTTGTTTTGTAGGTGAAATGCGCACTGTCAAAAGGCAGAAATAGAATAGAGACGTTGAAATGACTCAAAAGCTGAACTTGCAATGGAACGCTTTTTCGCGCCCACTGGTCTATTCGGTTGCAGTGTACACACGAACATGGGATGGCAGGCTGCGACATTCAAAACTATTCAGGACACCAGTGAAGGACCGTTTTCTACAGCCAGTTCTGTTTCTAAACATGTTTAGCTCGGAATCACCACCTGAGTTTGAACAGATGGTGTTGATTCATATTGCGAGCATGCCCGTCAGCGATCACATCAGAGTGGACGGCCAAGCCGCGCCAAACCATCCGCCACGGGAAGTGAGGAGAAATAGTGACTGGGCGGCTGGAGGTGCGCTGTGCCGTCTGTCACGTGAGGCGATGAGAGCGGCACCCCCGCCTCCGCGCTGCGCCAGCCGGCGGGCGGGCCGTCGTGACGGATGTTTGGGAGCCGGCGCCGATGGCCGCGGGAGTGACGTGACATGACGAATACCACCGGGCGCGAGCGGCGCCGCGCCGCGATCGATGGCGCCCGGTGACGAGACGGCGCCGCCTCTCTGGGTGAAACTCGTGCGAAACTCGTTAACATGCTGGAGCGGGTGGGCTGGTGAGATTGCCTATCTGGCGATGGCTGGGAGGCGGGGCTCATCAGGTGTGGATCGGTCCGTCTCGGCCGTTCCTGTTGAGACTGGGCGCCGACTGGAGGAGGTCCATGACAGACGCGCTGGGAACCTGCCGGCGACTGGGCAACATGGACGCGCGCACCGCACATGCTACCTCCTGGTTAATGCGAAGTCGTGATGGGGTAACGGGCCTCGTGAGACCTGTGTGAAATGTTCCGGGACACTTTTGCCGGATGGCGCCATCCTAGCTGCAGGGCTGTTTCTGCTCCAGTCAAGAGGCTTGTCTGGCGCCGGGGGCTGTTATTTAGCGGCGTGTCACCATTGTGAGATTTATCACCCACCAATCGCTGGTCTCAGCTGCGCTAGTTCGGAGCTTCCGGTGATCAGTGGCTGACTGGCGGCGTCAGTGATTTATATAACGGCCTTGTTTGTGAGGTGCGTTGCGGTCAGCCCCCGTCATGATCGGTATCTGGCCGGTGCCCGTGGTCGGTATTTGGACGGTGGCCCGTGGTCGGTATCTGGACGGTGCCCGTCGTCGGATCCGCAAATGACGTCTTGAGGGTGGGGTTATCGCCTGGAGCTGGAGCTGGTCTGTGTGAGGGTGGATGTGTGGCCGGGTGCTAGTCCGTGTGAGGGTGGATGTGTGGCCGGGTGCCGGTCCGTGTGAGGGTGGATGTGGGGCCGGGTGCTGGTCCTTGTGAGGGTGGATGTGTGGCCGGGTGCCGGTCCGTGTGAGGGTGGATGTGTGGCCGGGTGTGCTGTGTGAGGGTGGATTGTGGCCGGGTGCCGGTCCGTGTGAGGGTGGAGGTTGGTCGGGTGCTGTTGTGTGAGGGTGAGTGTGACCGGGTGCTGGTCCGTGTGAGGGTGGAGGTGTGGCCGGGTGCTGGTCCGTGTGAGGGTGGAGGTGTGACCGGGTGCTGGTCCGTGTGAGGGTGGATGTGTGGCCGGGTGCTGGTCCGTGTGAGGGTGGATGTGTGACCGGGTGCTGGTCCGTGTGAGGGTGGAGGTGTGGCCGGGTGCTGGTTGGTGTGAGGGTGTAGGTGTGGCCGGGTGCTGGTCCGTGTGAGGGTGGATGTGTGGCCGGGTGTCGGTCTGTGAGGGTGGATTGTGGCCGGTTGCTGTTGTGTGAGGGTGGATGTGTGACCGGGTGCTGGTCCGTGTGAGGGTGGATGTGTGGCCGGGTGTCGGTCCGTGTGAGGGTGGATGTGTGGCCGGGTGTTGGTTCGTGTGAGGGTGGATGTGTGGCCGGGTGCTGGTCCGTGTGAGGGTGGATGTGTGACCGGGTGCTGGTCGTTATGTGGATTGTGGCTGGGTGCTGGTTTGTGAGGGTGGATGTGACCGGGTGCTGGTCCTGTGAGGGTGGATGTGTGACCGGGTGCTGGTCTTTGAGGGTGAAGGTGTGCCGGGTGCTGTCTGTGTGAGGGTGGATGTGTGGCCGGGTGCTGGTCCGTGTGAGGGTGGAGGTGTGGCCGGGTACTGGTTGGTGTGAGGGTGGAGGTGTGGCCGGGTGCTGGTTGGTGTGAGGGTGTATGTGTGACCGGGTGTCGCTGTGTGAATTTCTGTCGGCTAGTGTATGACTGGGTTGGCTCGTTATTGGTTGAGCGCTGAAGCCGCTGACGGTTGAGCGCTGAAGCTGCGGAGGTGGGTCAGACCTGAGGCTCTGGCGTTTGCTCAACAAGTGAAGATGGTCGGCACTGCTCTGAAACTCGGGTACTGCGGGTAACGCTCGGATGTGAGACCCACCTCTGGCACTGGATGCACAGAGATACTGCATCATATCTTACAGAATGGCTTCTACGAAGCTCTGATGTACTGCGGTCGTTCTTAGCTGGATGTTATTTGCTGCTCCCAGCCAATGATCTATTTTAAATTTATTATATTTCTGCAGGGTTGTAGCCTCTTTATTTCTTGGTATCCCGTTTTCTGCCTGAGTTTTCAGGTCTGCCACAGGATAAAGTACTTTATCTTGGGAATTGGCCATTGATAGCAAAGCGGTGGCCTCGATATACTTTATTTATGATGCTTCAATAGGAAGGGATAGAGTTTTGGGGGAAAATTTATGGGTATTTCCGGACTATCCATCATCAGCATTGACGTTTAAGCGCACCTGAATTGCCTGGGCCATTTTGCGTACATCGAACTACAGCATGAATATCTCGCCGGATGGGACTTGTGATTAGCCAATAATGTGTAAAGTGCCAATACTGTTGAAAATGCCTGCGGTGTACAAGAAGTTTGTGATCTGCTTCGTACATGCGTCGCCCTGTAGTGAGAGTCACATTAGTAAACTACACCCAAATGTGGCTTAAAGTCTTAAGGTATGCCTCCCAACATCACGGGATGCTTTCTTGCTTTGTGTTCCTGCATCCTCGAGAGTAGTCAATTCTACACCCTTGTTCAGTGGTGCACTGGTGTCACTGCTTGAAAGCCATTTATCGTGCGGACAATGGAAGCACTTGGCTGCCGGCAATGCATGTACACACCCATGGTGCTTGTAATTCCATAGGATAGCTCTCCCATTCAGCTGTTTTGCTCGCCATATATCTTAGCTAAATGGATGTAACCCTTTCTCTAAATCGTCGAGGTCGCTGTTAATTTCAATAAATGCCATGTTGCGCTCGGGTTCGGCGGGCCGCGCATTGTTGTACCTGAGCTATAACCTTGCCAGGCGAGCGCATGTTTTGCCTACGCTGCCTGCAGTTAAACGTCGGGGCCCATCTCGGTAATTAGCTTTCACCGTCGTCGGGTGGAGTGAAGTGTTAATTGTGCTCATCAGACCTGCCACGACTCGGTTGCAGCCGAGTGCCATAACCTGGCTCACTAGAGGTGTCAGAAACGCAGCCGTCCCAACCAGTCCCAACTACTGGGTCACTCAGCTTTCTTTCAACCTCACCCGACGCGGTGCTGTAACCGACCTCACCAGAAGTGTAATGCCCAGCTGGCCGAGCTGGTCTGGACTACTCACGCAGTCTACCTGTCCTTCAGCAACCTCGCCAACGTCCCTCTCGAAGAAGATAATAATTTTTCTTTGTAGAGAGAAGGGATGCGACAAAGCATTAAAAGCTGAAGGGCCCGAAAACTCCAAATCCAGGCGACTCCATGTGAGGGCGTAGGTGGACGTTTGAGCTCGCCTGTTGCCCACTCCGGGTTTCGTCAGCCTTGGAGCCGGCCTTTTTGTCCGGTGCGTGACGCTATGAGCCAGAGGATGACGGCACGTCTGCAGTCATCCCTCACGAGTCATCTGCTCGTGCTCACGCCTCGCTAACGGGCTGTTGGGGCCGGACCTGGGCCTTATTCAACATGCAGGTTAGCAGGGGCTCGGACCCAAGTTTCAAGTTAAGGGGAGAAGGGTAAGTTGAAGCGGGATCTCCTGCCTCTGGCGGTGTCCTTTACTATCTCAATGGCCTACGGTAACTTCTCTGGGCCTCTCAAAACTGCCGCAGATTCCTGTGTATCCGTATCCTTTCCTACTTCTAAGTCTGTTTTAATGATAACAGGTCTACTCACGGTTGTCGGCCCCATCCAAGTATTTCAAACCGAACTTTGCTTTACTGTCATGGGAGTCACTTTTTCGTCAGGCGCCTCTGGTTTCTTTTGAGGCATCCGTGAGCGCTTTCGAGGCATTCTAAGCAAACTTGAAACCCCTTCTTTGCTATGGGTGGGTCTTCAGTATGATTTTGCGGGCCTCCTACGATAGTTTGTGAGCTCCTTGACAGAATGCAGGCCGTCTTTGTTTCTCCTAAGGCAGGATGAGGACCTTCTTGTCTCGGGGTCACCCGCAGCGTCCTGCCGCCAGGGCCTCCACTATTTGTGCAAATGCCTCCACGAATGTTGAGAGATTCCCCCCCTGCTGAAGTTGAAGGAGCCCTCCCTCCCCTTCCCTGTGGTGCAACACTGGTGGCTATTAATAATTTCCCCTTTCCTGTGAAAAGGGATTCTGCGTTAACGTTTTATAGACAAATTTGGCAATACTGTATCGCTATTTCTTGGAGGCTTAGGGTGGGCACATATAGCCAAAGAAGCTGACGTGCCCTAAAACGTCAATCATCATCGGAGGCTTAGGGCAGAATTTTCCCATCGACTCCTAGTAAATAGCACCCGGAGCTGAGAGGACCTGTTTTCAGCTGCTTATATTTGTTTCTAATTATGTTTTCCTAAAATAGCATGCCGGTAGTTCCCGGTGTTCTGACCCCTGTCGCCGTTCAGCGACGACGTGCCCTGTCGCCGTGAAGCGTCGCGTCCCTGGTTTGGAGACGACAGTGGCCAGCCGGAAGTGACCAGTCGCTTACACTCTGCACTGAGACCTGCCGCTCTGAAGCGTCGCGTCCCTGGTTCAACACTGGTCCGACGACAGGGCCAGCCCTGCGGTCGGAAGTGGCCAGTCGCGTGCGCTCTGCACTGAGATCTGCTGTTCGATCCCACCACAGGGTGATGATTATTGGTGTTCAACTGTTTAGGCAGTCTGGTCCCATTGCTTCTACAGACCGAGATCGACTGTATCTTTCGACATCGTTAAAGGAAATCTTACAGATGAGATTGTGCTGTTTCTTGAAATATCGCGTTGATATTGCCCCCAGCAGTGTTGGATACAAGGAGGCTAGTCGATCAAGCCCCCTCACCAAATGTTCGAAGGCACATAGTTAAAACATAAGCGGAGGCTGATCCGAGGCAATGACGAGGAAGGCTCGAGCCCCCTCCCTGAAATGAAGTCCTGGATCCGCCACTGGCCCCAGATACTTTTTTCAATATCCTCAAATCATTTCCTGTTTCGTTCACTTTCCCGGGCCATGTTTCTCGTGTAGGCACTTGTGTTTGCGGAGGCCAAATAGGGAGGAAGTGCGCTGGAGACCACACTATGTTGACCTGCCCTCTGACGGCGGTTAAGGCCGGCCGTGCCTCAGTGTCCGATCAGCGGGCTGTTGACCGGCCGTGCTCCCGTCCCGTCCGGCTGTCGAGCCCGGTTCGACCGTTCCTATAAACCGGGCGGCCGTTCGGTCCTCAGGGGCGACTGGTTGTCGCTGTGCCTGGGCTGCTGACGTGTTCCGCAGCAGAGTCAGCTGCAGCGTTGTTGCCGAGTGCAGTGTACCGGTTCTGCCTGGACGGAGTTCTCCGGCGAGATCAGCTGTCGATCGCGAGTTTCAAATAATAATTGCTAGGTGGTCTTGCTTTACTGCCCAGCTCAGCCTTGTTAGTTGTATTCGTGGTCGGAAGATGTTCGGTCAGCTCTACATAACGTAACGCTCCTTGTAGTGTAATGATATGCTCCTTAGACTTTATGGATTGGTGGGTTAGCAACAGTAAAGATAGCCCCACTTGGCAACACTAGCCTCGTATATTATTCTCGGTGCTGTCCTCCGTCGAGTTGACCGAAAGTTTTAGCTTCATATTGGATGGTAGCGCTGCTGTTCAAAACTGGCCGTGAAGGTGTTCGAACAACGATTTATGGTGATTTCTTGGGGCTTGGGGCCTGGGGGTCGAAGGCATGACTTGGCTGAGTGCTGAGTCGCCTGGCCTTTTCCCATTTGAGCGAAGTGGCATAAGAGGCGATTAGAGCTGCATAGATATCCAGCGTGCCTAAAGCTGTGTCGTGACGATTAGCAAGAGTTAGATGGAGGAAATTACTCCATTTTTCATGAGAAAAATTCAGGTCTCGGTCCAATTGGAAGAGATCAAAGCTTTGTCGGGAGCATGAAGAGAGTTCGGCAGGATGTCCCAAACCGAAGATGGTTCGGTTTTGAATAGGATGACCTATCAGCGGGCAGTGAAATTGACACCGAAACCCCTGCCTCCCACCCTGCTTTTTCTTTCCTGTCGTGATGTCCTTGTACAGTCCGCATGACTAGGTATTTTGTCCACGGTGCTCCACCGCTTGATAACCTCAACATTGACGGTGGTCGTGTTTGTGCGAGCTAGCCGGACCCGCTATGCATCCTCCATCTCTCCTCCACCATCCGTCCCGGCGCCTCTGCGTATCCGCCATCCGTCCTCCGCCATCCGTCCCGGCGCCTCTGCGTATCCGCCATCTCTCATCCACCATCCATCCCGGCGCCACTGCGTATTCGCCATCTCTCCTCCACCATCCATCCCGGCGCCTCTGCGTATCCGCCATCCGTCCTCCGCCATCCGTCCCGGCGCCTCTGCGTATCCGCCATCTCTCATCCACCATCCATCCCGGCGCCACTGCGTATTCGCCATCTCTCCTCCACCATCCATCCCGGCGCCTCTGCGCATCCGCCATCTGTCCTCCACTATCCGTCGCGGCGCCTCTGCGCATCCGCCATCCGTCCCGGCGCCTCTGCGTATCTGCCATCCGTCCTCCACCATCCGTCCCGGCGCCTCTGCGCATCCGCCATCCGTCCGGCGCCTCTGCGTATCTGCCATCCGTCCTCCACCATCCACCCCGGCGCCTCTGCGCATCCGCCATCCGTCCTCCACCATCCGTCGCGGCGCCTCTGCGCATCCGCCATCCATCCCGGCGCCTCTGCGTATCTGCCATCCGTCCTCCACCATCCGTCCCGGCGCCTCTGCGCATCCGCCATCCGTCCGGCGCCTCTGCGTATCTGCCATCCGTCCTCCACCATCCGTCCCGGCGCCTCTGCGCATCCGCCATCCGTCCGGCGCCTCTGCGTATCTGCCATCCGTCCTCCACCATCCACCCCGGCGCCTCTGCGCATCCGCCATCCGTCCTCCACCATCCGTCGCGGCGCCTCTGCGCATCCGCCATCCATCCCGGCGCCTCTGCGTATCTGCCATCCGTCCTCCACCATCCGTCCCGGCGCCTCTGCGCATCCGCCATCCGTCCCGGCGCCTCTGCGTATCCGCCATCCGTCCTCCACCATCCGTCCCGGCGCCTCTGCGTATCCGCCATCTCTCATCCACCATCCATCCCGGCGCCTCTGCGTATCTGCCATCCGTCCCGGCGCCTCTGCGCATCCGCCATCCGTCCCGGCGCCTCTGCGTATCTGCCATCCGTCCTCCACCATCCATCCCGGTGCCTCTGCGCATCCGCCATCCGTCCTCCACCATCCGTCCCGGCGCCTGCGTATCTGCCATCCGTCCTCCACCCTCCATCCCGGCGCCTCTGCGCATCCGCCATCCGTCCTCCACCATCCGTCGCGGCGCCTCTGCGCATCCGCCATCCGTCCCGGCGCCTCTGCGCATCCGCCATCCGTCCTCCACCATCCGTCGCGGCGCCTCTGCGCATCCGCCATCCGTCCCGGCGCCTCTGCGTATCCGCCATCCGTCCTCCACCATCCGTCCCAGCGCCTCTGCGTATCCGCCATCCGTCCTCCACCATCCGTCCCAGCGCCTCTGGCCGGCTGTGCGAGGCCGTTGGATGGTATTTGTCTGGACGGCTGTGCTCGGCCGTTGGATGGTATTGGTCTGGCCGGCTGTGCGCGGCCCTTGGATGGTATTGGTTTGGCCGGCTGTGCGCGGCCGTTGGATGGTATTGGTGTGGTCGGCTGTGCGCGGCCGTTGGATGGTATTGGTGTGGTCGGCTGTGCGCGGCCGTTGGATGGTATTGGTGTGGTCGGCTGTGCGCGGCTGTTGGATGGTATTAGTCTGGCCGGCTGTGCGCGGCCGTTGGATGGTATTGGTGTGGTCGGCTTTGCGCGTCCGTTGGATGGTATTGGTGTGGTCGGCTGTGCGCGGCCGTTGGATGGTATTGGTGTGGTCGGCTGTGCGCGGCCGTTGGATGGTATTGGTGTGGTCGGCTGTGCGCGGCTGTTGGATGGTATTAGTCTGGCCGGCTGTGCTCGGCCGTTGGATGGTATTGGTCTGGTCGGCTGTGCGCGGCCGTTGGATGACACTGGTGAAGCGTCTCCGGTGCCGCCGGTACGCCGGGTGGAGTGGCCATTAGACCGCGGGGGTCCGTGTCCCGCCACGCTGGCTCGGAGGGACTACCGAACTCCGAGCAGATATGGGCAGAGCCGTGAAAAGACCATTCGCTGCAGTCTGTAGTGTGGTGTGTAAGGTGGTACGGTTAGCAATTTTCCACCTTTTTGTGATGTATAGTGTTCTAGCGTTGTCTGGAGGAAATTCAGTGATTTTCTTATGTTTTCGGTCGGTGTCTTTTCATTGCAAAGGTGTATGGTGAACACGAACAGTTACCTGTGTGGAGACAATGGCATCTAACCCAGATCATCAATTTAATCTATGTAGCTTTTCGGACCCGGGATTTACAGCCAGTCACGTATAAGTCTGGCGCGAAGCTCCGGCCTGTGCTTATAGCATAAGTTATGGAACAGTAGATTGGAGCGACTTTTTTAGTTCTGTGGTTCGGACCGAAAGAACTGGACCCGAAAATTCACGTGCGATGGAGAATGGGTTCTAATCACATGTATGGAGTTCAATCAACGCCCTTTACGAGTTCAATCCAATTTCTCCGGTAAGCAGCGTCGGAGAGCTGCGTTTGGTTTTCCGCAGTTTTCCGTAGGAGCCGCGGTGCGGCCGTCATCCATCAGCCCCGCGGTGCCGGACGCCGCCGAGCCCCGCCGCTGCGGTCGCCGCGCGGTCCTTTTGTTCTCCACATGAATGTGGTCTGCGTGCGTGTGCAAACCGGTCTGCGGCGGCGCAGAATGCCTCTCCGGCGACAGGAGGCGGCTCAGGGCGCGCAGCGTGGTCTGGACGGAAGCTCATAGTGTTTGGGCGTGATTTTTTCTTTAGTTTTCAGATGGCCTAGCAAATGAAACAATTTCAAGGCATCTTTGTTTTTCTTTCATTAAAGTGTTGTGTTTTTTTTGCATAAAAACTTGTCTTCTTGCGCTGGTGTTTTTGCTTCCTTGCTTTGACCTTTTCCCTCTCTTTCAGAACGGGGAGCACAGGTTTCAGCCGTGCTCCCGCGTGGACATTGAGGTGACGGCGGATCAAGACCACACCTGCTTGCTTCAGGTGAGTCGGTGCAGCCGCCACCCTCCGCAAAACTGCCCGGCAGAACAACGCAATCTCACTCTCAATGTCGGGTTCTGATAACGAGACATTAGAAATGGTTGGAAGGAGGTGGCCTAAAAAAGCTGAGCCTTGTCGCATCTGCCCGTGAATGATGGTCCAGAATTCCCTCGATTTAACACTCAGCTAAATATACTGCAGTAGTCCGCGATTGAAAATGTGGTACCATGCGGAAAACGGTATATGTTCTAGACTGACGGCTTAGAGAACATCTTGGGAATTGTTTGTGCTTTCGTGGTAGGGCGGTGTTACCCGGGCTGTCAGTGCTCCGGCATCGGCACCCGTTTTTACTACATGATTATTATTATGGAACCAACAAGTTGTTTCAGCCGTAACAGACTCAGCTGAGCTGTTAGTTGTACCCTAAATATGTAAAAGTGCGTAAGTGTACTGGGTACATAATATCGGATCAGAAGTGGGTCCGTGTTCGGCGCAAAATGACCTTAGATACTTAAGCCACTAGTGGCGGAACTGGGAGGGGCACGGTGCCCCCTTAAATCAGAAATTTTAACACAAACCCCATGGCGTTGACTGGAAAGAAATGGATTGAAAAGCCCATGGTCCCCCCCCCTTAAATTCGAACGTTCCGCCGTCACTGACTGGAGTGCCCTAAAGCCGTAGCGCACACACTCGGTGACGAAGCATGTGTAGTAAGTACGGTATCCGAACGATATTCCACTTAAGAACAGCGCGACGCTACACTTGGACACAGACGGGATAGCGGTATTTCGCCTTATTTTGTACTGACGTAGGTTGTTTTTGGAGTTGTTTATAAGTTGTGGTTTTTAACGAGGCCCTTATGTTGTTATCAGATATTGTTGACAGGAAAACGTACATGGTGGATGATAGAGTGACGAAGAATAAGAGATACGATGTACTGAAAATGAGGGGCATTTTCTTCAACAAAAATATCCACAAGTATTGTGTGACTCGAAAAAGGTATGGAATGCGAACCAGCCCGTTACCGTAGCGTTGTGGTACTTGCATTACCGGTGGGTGCAAGGTTCTGTGTAGCGAAATGGCTCCGATAGCAAGCTATTGGAATTTCCCACCATTCCCTTCACAAAGTCGGCTGGTCTGGAGACGTCCCGTCATGTGTGCCGCCGTTTTGACGCCTGTGTTGTGTGTCCTGGCGTCACCACAACCCTCAGCGCTGCCACGGCCCAGTGGGCTGCTCCGTGTGATCCCCACCTGGGAGGAGGTGAGGCGAACCGCAACAATGGCATACCCGCTGCCCAGCCAGGTGTGGCCAACTCACCTGGACCACGGAGTGGCCTGTCATCAGTACAATGGCGATCGGCTGAAGGGGAGCGTGTGTACCTACTTGTGTAGCATCCCAGCGCCACGGAGTTTTCAGCCTGATCTCGACCTCTTTAATGTCGGATTGAGGCTGTTTTGTCTGTTGGTCTGGAGAAAGCAACAAAACATGGCTACCAAAGCTGGCCATCTAGGGTTCTTATCGTGCTCAGACGGATGACTATACTTGATAAGGTTTTTGAATGCGCCATTCCACTTTATAAAGTGAACATATTAGCAGAAGTTGGGTGCATGCTGATAATGCCTGTTGGAGTGTTGCACGGAGACCCAGGAGATTTGCAGCCTTCATTTATCAGCAGCTGACCATGAGCCGGAGCCGTTCCGCCGGGCCGCCGTACGTGACGCCGGAGGGGAGCCGTGCCGGGCCCCAGCCCCGGTGTGTGTTGTTTATCGCCTGACTGCCCCGCTCGCTCTGACCCACCGCCGCTCTGGACTTCTGGAGGCCGCTCTCCGCTTGTTACCCGTGTCCACAGACCTACTCCGTCAGCAGCAGTCATACCGAACGCAGCTACGCGTGACGAAACAAGACTCATTCGCTTCGGGCGAGTATGTGGCCACTGCTCTGTGGGAAGCGGGCATTAGCTGGGCGGTGGTTTGCAGCGGCGTGGCTGCCGTCGGAACCGCTCTGGCCAGCGGCGTGGCGCAGTGTCACTGAGTCAAGGCCGCCCGGTGTGCCGCCCTGTGCCCCGCCAAGGGCGCGCCGCCCGGTCCACTCCCGATTGACGTGCCCGGCGCAGCGCTGGGCAGATTGGCCGCGGCGGGGCGCCGGGTTAGTGTTACACTGCTGAGGCCACGCGGCGATCTGGCCAGCCAAGGCTGCGTCCCCGCTCGTCACGCACTTCCTCAGAGCCAACCCTGTCGGACGATGCCTCATTGCGCCAACTTTTTCCGGCAGCTGTTGTCTACAAGAGGATTTCATGAAATAAGCGTACTTCAAAGCTTATTGTGGGAAGACAAGCTTCTTTGGGCTGCTTGTGAAATTTATTGGTATCTCAGGCTCTAATGACGCGACCTCTCTTGCCCTAACCAGATCGTGGCATTTCTAGTACCGCGCTGGCCGGCAGGGATATCATTTCTCTTTACGCAAGTGGCACTGTACTACCGTAAGGGAGGGGTCGGCACTGTAGGGGCTACCAGAAGGTGTCCAACTCTTTCATCATCTTAATTTTGTCCAGAGAAGCTGAATGTCGAGCCGTGAAGCGGCTTCTTGAAGCGCCTGCGTCCACCCATGGAACACTGGGAGTCAAGCAGTAGACGAAGCAGAAGGGAGGAGGTGAGCCTCACCAGGTTCTACATCGGCCACTCCTGTGCCACGCGCGCTCCCTTCTCGAACAACACCGCCCCCAACCCATTCACACTGTGGTAGCCGCCTCACTGTTCAGTTTTCAGTCTCAGACGTGCAGTTGTGACCAGCACAAGCGATTTGTGCGGTGACTCTTCCCGCTGGTCTCTCTGGAACAGATTCTGGGCTTTAACGCCATGTTCGGCCTGGGACAGGTTTTTTTACCATATTTGAGAGAGACGCAGCTCAGCGTAGTTTAACCCTCGCCCCACCGCCGGGGGCCATCGCATCGGGGGCTATCGATGGCCCCCTAAGGTTTTTCCGGGATAGCAGAAAAACGACGAGGCGCAGCACCACGGTTGAGGGCTCTACCTCTCACTGCATCATTTTCCCACCATCCCTGAAATTTTTTACCCCGGGTCAGCCAAGGTCAGGTCACCAGACGAGGTCAACCAAGGTCACCTCACTTCAACTTTAGAGCTCTGTAAGAGCTACATTTTGAAGTCGATTGATTTGAAACTCTCTACACTTTATGACCCCTCCAGGGTCTACAAGGTGTATATCCGGGATTTTTCGATTTCGTGACCTGGGGTCAGGTCACGAGGTGACCTCTCCCATTGAAAAAGCATGGGGAAAAGCTGTCTTGTGATCTAGAAGTCACAAAAACGATTGAAAATGTTCGGTTTGATCAGAAAAGGGTTTTTAACACTCTTTCACGGATTCCAGGGGCCATATTTGCCCTTTAACCTGTCCAAGGTCATCCCAAGGGGGTCAAAAACAGTATTTTGACAGTAACTTTTGACCTATATAAGCTAGAGCGCTGAATCAAAGACTAGACCATCGTGTCTGTCTCGTCACTGGCTTTCGTTTGATATATGGCAAGGTCACCTTCTGACCTTTCGTGACCTCAGGTTATATTAGGTCACGAAGTGACCTCTGGAGGTCAAACCACTGGCGGGAGGTAATTAAGCTCCACCTAGCGGATAAAGGTCTGTCCTTTTCCTATCCAATGGACTTTACCACATCTCAATAGCTCTAACGGCATAAGAGTTATGCTCAGTTTGCTTAAGCATTGTATATTTGAGTGAAAATAGCCTATCTTGACCTAATTTGACATCTGGAGGTCAAACCATTGACCTGAGCGCTAAAACATATGAAGTAATTTCTTACTGAATTCACGCGAGCTTCCTAATGCATTTTGCAGATTTGCGCTAACGCCCATATTTTCGGAGTCAGAGGGTCACCGATGGTACCCCCGGTGGGGCGAAGGTGGCGCCGGACCCCCGGTGGGACGCGGGTTAACGATCCAACATAGCTTTTTGGACCTGACATTCCTCGGCATGGATTCTCAAACTAACCAAAACAACTCAGAACTGATTTATTTGGATCACATTCGGCATTATATAGCTTTAGCTGCTGACGTGCCCTAAAACTCCAATAATCATGAATGTCGAAGCGAAAACCGAGGAGAATAATATTGTAAGAGCGCGACACAATGTGTTAAATGAGGGCGATTCATTACAAAAGCTCCCCCAATGTGCTTCATATGGGCTATAGATAAGTTGCCGCCTCGACGTGGTAACGGGCATCTGCCGCATGTTCTCCCGCAGCTCCGTGGTGATGATACCCCAGCGTTCTCCCCGGCCGAGTTCAGGCGGGCAGCCGAGGCGTCGGACGCCGGCTGGCAATTTACTGCACCCATCTGGGCCTGGCCCCGCGGCTCACTTTGTCGGCGGGTCGATTATTTGATGTCAATAATAGGCGAGATGAAAAATCGATGGCCCCAGACAAGGCTAAACGTCGGGATCGTATCTGCGGGCGGTTGGCGCTCAAATTGAAGAGAGAACTCAGCCTGTGATTACCTCGTGTCGCGTCCGGGCCGCGAGTTCGTCATTTAACTCCCTGAACTTTCGTTCCCATTCAAGTTTGTAAAGTAGCCGGGTGTTCGATGGTTTCATTGTGTGAGGCAGGTAGGTACCATGAGTAGCATTGCTTAAAGGCACTATACCACATCGCTTTGTGTCTTCAGAGGGTTAGTCATAATCGCTTTTTTATAGTCTGCCTTGGTTGGACTCGCGCCGGGCTGACGAAGCAACGCCATATGGCTATGCCATCCTAATCCACATGATGTAATACGTGTCAGCCTATCTAGTTGTGACGTGGTTATGTAGCGCTTGGTATGTCGCAGTAAGGAGCGTACCATATGCCACTTGTGGTCTGCGGTAAAAAGTAGCATGATGTACACGAGGACGGATCGCCTGTTTTCACCGTGCCGTATGTTTTTGCGCTGAGTAGAATCTCACGTTTCGTCGATGCCACTGTTTCATGTGGGGAGGTGCGGAGGCGTCAGTTGCGATTCCGCTGGTGTGCCGGTGTGTAGTGTTTCGCTGACCACGCCTCAGTATTGGCCTGTTCGCTGCAGTGTGTAACACCCCGCCCTGCTCAGGTGCGGAGGGGCAGCGAGCCGGCGTTGAACCAGCTGGAGTCCACTGCCTCAGTTCCCGTCGCCCGTCACACGCGGCGACACCAGCAAACGATGGTCGGCCGCCCCCATCATCGACGACGACGCTCAGACGCCGCCGCTCAAGGTCAGCAGAGGTCACCCCCGGTTAGCTGTTACCGGACGCGTTTGCTATGCCAGTAGGCTGCCGGTGTCGATGTTCTGGTGTCGGATAAGTGCATGTTATTCTGTCTCAGCTGCGTGCTGTCCACGCTGCTGCGGGGGCCCGGCTCGTGTTTGACAGGATCTGGAGTGAAATAGAAAGCCGGCGTGCTGGGGTCGGCGTCTCGGGAGAAATGCCAGCTGCCAGACCCTCCCGACGTCATGTTTCCATTAACCGGCTGCACGGCGGGGTCACGGCGCAGACAGGCACCGCATTATTCAGCCGCGCGGCTCGTTCTCGGCCTCGTTGGAAGTTGGAGCCATAGCGTTGTTACCAGCAGTGTTGCATGAGGTCGGATTTTCAGCTGTTTAGTGCGGTTCTGATTTTACGCTTTGTTTTGAAGGAGCATAAATGTTATGCATCATTCTTGGAACCAGTAAGGTGGAACGTCGAAATTTAAGGGGGACACCATGGGCTTTCCAACCCATTTCGTGTCAACGGCACAGGGTTAGTGGTAGAAAACAATATTTAAGGGGGACCGTGCCCCCCCCCCCAGTTCTGCCGCGAGTGCTTGGAACAAGTACACAGAATCAGACGTATGTGGAGCCCGTAAATTCCCTCAGGGGACCGATCTTCACTTGCCGGATTCGTCCGGCAGTAAAGATTGGAGCAACGGGGAGTGACGCGCCCGGGGCCCCAGTCAGCCCTTGGAGGCATGTCGACGCATCACCGCGGACACGTCATGTCTGGCTCTCCGGCGGCCGCCGGCTCTTCCGATCTCGGTCGGTTAGAGTCGGCTTCTGTCGTCGGCGGCCCTGGTGATGAGGTCTGCGGTGGTGCTGATGACTGCCTTACGGGCCCTTTGTTACCTGGTCGGTAACCGTATTGGATCGGGTCAGTTGTGTCCTGCACCTCCCAGTATGTAGCTCCTGTTTGTTTTTGTTTTCTCATTTTGTTGATTATGTTTAGTTCCTTTCCTCTTTTTACGCTTCAGTTATTGGTTCCACAGTTATTTGCCTTCTTCGGCCTTTTTATGGGTGTAAGGCGCCTACTCGAGGCCTATCTCGAGCCCCGGCGACGAGGTTGACGGGATCCTGGGGGGTTGAGGTCCCCCTCGGGCGGGTCAGTCCCGAGGGCTCCAACACGCCCCCTTTGGCCCAGATATCTCGATCCAACCGGGGGTAAGCCGTCCGTAGGCTGCCGCGGGCGGCCCAGCTACGCGGCAGTGTCAACGGGCACTGTCGCTCGGTCCAGCTGGGCAGGGGGATCATGTTTCGGGCGTGCGACGCGGCGCCCTTCGCAGTGGGGACTGTGATAGTTCTTGCCGGGCGTGACGCGGGCCGGGGTTTCGGAAACCGTCGTTTTTCGAGACCCTGGCCTGTTGCGCGCGCCTGGTGGACCGCAGTCTCCGCTGCGTGAGGGCTGCCGCGTTTTGCTTAGTCCCGACTCATGGCCCTGCCGGCCCACTGGGCTGATGGCGTCAAGGGGGTGGGTGCGTTCTGATCGGAGGGGTTGTGTGAGTATCTCTCGCCCCTCTGAGACGGCCGCACCTGCCCCCGTAGGCACTGTACCAGCCCCTGGGCCCAGCTATTGACAGCTGGCAACCCGGGGGGGCCGAAGGTAAACTGACTCATCATGGCCTCTCCTACTTGTACACCAACTGAATCGACCGCACGGACTCCGACCCCCGCATTGACGCCGACCACCTCTTGTCCACCCACCGACGTCGCCGCCGCGATGGATTTCTCGGGAACTGAACCCCCGCACGAACTCGACCAGAGCAGACCACCCCCTTGACTCTCGTCATTGACTTCGAGGATAGAACAGTTAAGGTGAATCCATTTCAGATCCATGAAGCCCTGCGAAAGTTCCATCCAAAACGGACTTACAGACACCCGAATGGGCGAGTCGAGGTTGAAATGGGAAGTGAGCCCGATGCTAAGAATCTGCTCTCAACCTCCTCCCTAGAAATCCGGACACCCAACAGGTCTCTGTCTCTACCGGTGAAGGTCTCTCCGCATGCTACCAAAAACAGCTGCAGAGGCGTGATCAGCTGCAAAGACCTACGCGATGTCTCTGAGGAGGAGATCCTGTCAGGCCTAAGAGATCAGGGCGTGTCAGAAGCCAAACGTATGCTGCGGAGAGGGGAAAGCCAGGGGACGGACAACGGCACGTTCATGCTCGTGTTTTCAGGGACTACCTTGCCTGAGAAGGTGCGAGTGGGCTGGATGACCATTAAGGTTCGTCCCTTTGTTCCTAGTCCCATTAGGTGTTTCAGGTGCCAGTCATTCGGTCATATCGCTGGCAGCTGCAGAGGTAGGGAACGATGCGGTAGATGCTCAGAGGTAGGTCACAGCTCCAGATCGTGCGAGGTAGAGAAACCCAAGTGTGCCGGATGTGGAGGCGACCACGAGGCGTGGAGCAGGTTGTGCCCTAAACTGACTGAGGCTAAGGAGACCCAGAAAAGAAAAGTCCCACTTCCTCCAAAACCAGTGCCGGCGGCCACACCCGTAACACCCCGGGCAAAGCCTTCTACCGACCACTCTCCTTACCGAGATGCCCTGGTGGGATCCCAGCGCAGTGTCGCACCAGCTGAAACCATCACTGAGACCCGTCCTGCACTTACCGTGGATTCGAAAATCGGTCAGTTCATGAATCTCTCCCTCCGCCAGTTCCTCGCGATGGTTGCCAAGTTCCTACCCAGTCAACCAGATGACTCCAGCTGCAAACATATGGGCTGTGGGGAGAAAGTCGACGCAGTGACGCAAACGTCATCACCACCACCACAGTACCGAGACGCTGCAGTGGGGACGGACCCGTCAGAATTCCGAGCGCTCAGTGCCGAGTCAGCCTCCCAGAGCTGCACAGTCAGCCGTGATCCCCCTCAAACTGAAACCTCCGGCAAGAGAGCTCGGGAAGCCTCCCCAACTCTATCACCACCTCCCCAACGCCCAGTCGTGCCGTCTTCCATGACGGAACACATCACTCCTACGCTTCCCCCTGAGGAGGCCGCAGGCACAAAGGCAAACCCCTATGAGGGTGAGGGCCAAGCCCCGGAGGAAGTGGATGGGTCTGCCCTGATGCCCCCTCCGACCAGTGACAAACCAATACGTCAAAGAGTCCACCCACAACAGGCAGTCGAAGTCGCTTCTAGTACTGTAACACAAAGCAAGAAACGTAAGCTCACATCAACAACAAATACCAAAAGTAGCGAGGACACAATAAAAATAACACAAAAACAGCGTCCGGAGCACTCTTTCCGCTCCAGCAAAGGCCTCGAACTATCAATTTCTCGAGTCACTGTAAAAACACCAAAACAACAAATCAAACTCAATCAAACTCAGCGTGCCCAATCCATGGAGAATTTAGGGCCAGCTCAAGCAGATCTAAGGAACTCGGGAGACCTCAGACAGCGCATACGAAGGCCCATCCCCCAAGATGACGGGGAGGCCGGGGTATACAGGCGATGCATACATGGTAGAGAGGCCAGTGTTTGCTAAACGCTCGCCCCCAAGGGACCCTAATAACCCTCCACGTGAGGCAAGGAACTGGAACTCCCGCGCTGCCTGGAGAGAACCAGAGATGTTCGACGGGAGGAGTTGGGAAACATGATAGACGACCGAGGTTTCAATCTAGGAAAGTTTTTACACACCCTACTCGTACTCTACCTAATGACGTTTATTTTACAGTGGAACATGAGAGGTTTTAGGGCAAATCACACGGAACTCCAAACATTGTTAGCACAGAAAACTCCTGTAGTAGTTGCCTTACAGGAGACCAAGCTAAAACATGACCATCATTGCCAGCAAATATACTATAAAACATTTCGATACGACGTTCATTCCACAAGCCAAAGTGTTCACGATGCGGAGAGCCGCTTAGTGTTAAGCATGTTCTTGCAGACTGCCAGGATTTTGAGGTGGAAAGACTGCGGCATCTTGGAGGATCGCCATCACTGCATTCTCTTTTGGGGCAAAATCGAACCGTGGAGCTCTCCGACATAATATCGTTTCTAAGAAGTGTTGACTTCAACGTAATTTACTCGCCGACATAGACATATAACGTGAACCAGTATCTTTTGACCCTCGATTCACACATGTCACTCTACAAGCACAGCACCTTTCAAGACACAGTGACCTATCTTACTACCTAACTCGAAAAGTCTCGTTATATATCTACATGTCTTTCCTCTGTGCGCAATATGCTAAGTTATGGGCGCAATATGGCCACTGCAGTCGACGCGCCCTTAAACCCCAACTATGATGATGATGATACAACAATTGCTCATGGAGGAGTAGCGCTGCTTGCCCATTTTAGCGTCCCTGCCCATCCGTTCCGCTTGAGAACAAGCCTACAGGCTGTAGCAGCGACCGTCGACCTACAACAATTTAAAGCAACCATCGTATCCCTATATCTCCCTCCCGGTGAGGACTTTCCTGGCGATGAACTCACAAATTTAATACAACAGTTGCCAGCAAATTATATAATATTAGGTGACTTCAACGCTTATAACACAACATGGGGCTGCCCCCGCACAAATAGGCGAGGCCGGCGCTTGGAGGAAATAATCCACCGCTTTAACATATGCACTTTAAACACAGGTCACCCTACACACATCTCATTGCCTTCAGGAACAGCATCGGCAGTTGATCTATCTCTCTGTTCAGCTTCAATAGCCGACCGCTTTAAGTGGCGAACTCATTCGCATCCGTGCAACAGCGATCACTACCCGATCTGGCTTTGGTCTGAGACCCCACATCCGGGCAGGAGAACGCCGCAGTGGAACTTACGGCGGGCCGACTGGCAGGGTTTTACCTCTGACTGTGTCCTCGATTTTACACCAGACGAGGCCGAAACCGCTACAATATGCGAGGAGGAGCTGCGTGCTCGAATTCTAGACTCAGCTGAGACTTTCATACCTAAGACTAGCTCGCTCCCACGGCGCATCCCCGTGCCCTGGTGGACGGAGGAGTGCAGGCGCACCATTAGAGAACGTCGACGCCGTTTTAAATTATTTACAAGACAGCCGACAACTCACAATTTAATAGAATACCGACGTACAAAAGCACTAGCCAGACGCACAGTTAGAGATGCAAAACGAAAATCATGGCAAACTTATATTACAACAATAAATCGGCTAACACCATTAACAACAATTTGGCGGCGAGTACATCGTCTGGCCGGCCGTAGCTGTGCCATGTCCCTGCCGGTTCTGACAGGTTCCGGCGGAACAATTTCTAACCCCACAGAGGTAGCTAACGCCTTTGGCAATGCGTGGGCTGCTCGCTGGCGGCTGGCCTGTTCAGACCCAAGGTTTTTACGGCACAAAGAACGGAGGGAACGTCTCCCAGTGAGTTTTAGCTCCCATGAACAACTATCATACAATGACCCTTTTACCATATCAGAACTTAACACCGCACTGTCTCGGGCGAGAAGCACAGCCGCTGGCCCGGACGGTATACACATTGACATGATAAAGAATCTCAGCGAACGGTCTTCTACTGCTTTATTGTCTTACTTCAACTTCCTTTGGACCACACACGATTTTCCCACTGCCTGGAGAGATGCCACTGTCATCCCAGTTTTAAAAGCCGACAAGGATGGTAGCGACCCCCTTCACTATAGACCGATTGCCTTGACCTCATGTGTATGTAAACTCTTAGAACGCATGGTAAACGCACGTCTGGTTTGGTACCTGGAGAGCACCGGATTCTTTTCTAATGCTCAATGTGGATTCCGCGCAGGGCGGTCCACTACCGACCATCTTACATCGCTAGATTCATCAATACGCCGTTCATTCGCCTCAAAGCAACACGTGTTTGCTTTACTATTTGACATCGAAAAGGCCTATGACACAGCCTGGCGCTACGCGGTTTTAGACAAGGCACGGAAAGCTGGCATCAAGGGTCACATGGGATTCTTTATTGACAATTTTATGAAGAGACGGAAGTTCAGAGTGAGAGTGGGCAACTCGCTATCTGATAGTTTCTACCAGGAGAGTGGTGTGGTCCAGGGCGGCGTTTTAAGCGTGACCCTGTTCGGTATCTTAATTAATGACGTCTGCGAAATTCTACCTCCCACAGTCGAGAAATCTCTGTTCGTAGATGACTTAGCGGTGTGGTTAAGCACCTCCACCTCGATTTCAGCACAGCGACAGCTCCAAATATGCATAGACCGGTTATCCGAATGGAGCCTGAAGAACGGTTTTAGATTTTCCACTGAGAAAACTGTGTGTATGCACTTCTGCCGCCGCCGCTCGTGTACTGACATCAGTCTCCGTTTATACGGCAGGAGAGTCCCAATCGTCCCGGAAGCAAAGTTCCTGGGCATGACGATGAATAAACGCTTGACATACGCCCCCACATATCACTCCTGCGTGATAAATGTTTCAAACGGATGGATGTGCTAAAGGTGATTTCTCGCACATCTTATGGTGCCGATAGGTTAACACTCCTCCGTTTGTACCGTGCTCTCATTAGGTCCGTACTAGATTATGGCTCAGTAGTATATGATGGTGCTTTGAGCAACGTTAAGCAGCCTCTGGACGCTGTACACCACGCCTGTGTTAGAGTGGCGACGGGCGCTTTTCGCACGTCCCGCAGGGCAAGCCTTCTAGTAGACGCCAATGAACCTCCACTAGACCTGAGAAGGAAGCGGTTGGCATTATCATACGCTAGCAAAATCAGGCAGGATCCGTCCCATCCAACATACAGGTGGATTTTCGACGAAAATTTGACTATGCCCCTCAGAATGGTGCGACAGACATCTTCACGAGCTCTCTGTTTGCGTGTATCTCTGTGGTTAGAAGGCAGCGGCGTTGACCTGGAAGTAATTGCTGAAACGCGACCAGAACGTACGGAACCATGGCGACTCATCCCTGCACAATGCGATCTCGATCTGATGCGCCATAAAAAAGCAGCAACACTACCCTCAGAATTTCTGGCCTTAGCGCTGCGCAAAATCGGCTCCTATGCAGCTCATGCCCGGTTCTACACCGACGGCTCGAAGTCTACCGGCGGTGCTGGAAGCGCCTTTTTAGGGGAGGGACTGAGTCAGGGGTTTAGCCTACCAGGGTCTGTTTCGGTTTTTACCACAGAACTATATGCCATTCTCCGGGTTTTAAGACACATCAAGCGTTCTCAAGAGGATCGATGTCTTATCATAACGGACTCCGCTAGCTCACTGACAGCACTCCAATCTCATCACCCACAGCAAAACTGGCTTATACCATCTATAAGAAGGCTTC